>CM030846.1:16028909-16103909 GCA_018105865.1 Metaphire vulgaris
CAACTGCGTTATAACGTACTTGGCGGGTCTGTAAAGTTGAGTAGGCCTACGTTATATCCAATACGGTAGCACCATGATCTCACGGAACCGTACATTGCGGTACTTTATATATAATCGAGGTTTCGTTATAACCGAGACCGTTACAACGAAGCTCTACTGTAGAAGAATTTGTCATTTCAGCGTACAGGCGCTTATCAATGCGATAGTTCAAAATCGCATTTTGTTTAATTAAAAAGTAATTATTTATGACGTCATCTGCTGATCCGCTGTTGTGAAGCCTCCATCCAAATGCTACCTCTATGCATTTTGTAAATCTCTCTCTGTCTCTCTCTCTCTCTCTCTCTCTCTCTCTCTCTCTCTCTCTCTCTCCGAGCAGGAAATAACCAGAAGCCGTGCATAGGCAGATAGCATCGCAGCCAGCACGGCAGTTTGTAATGTCCCTATCAGAGAGAGCGGATCAAGAGGATTTGAGTTTCGTAATTTTACAGATAAAAACCGAATTAATCGTTTCGCTTCGTATTATAACAATTGACCCCCACGCAGATTTCGCATTTCCACCTAAATCATTTGCACCTGGTGTACTTGTTTACGGTTGCGTCTACCGAGAGAGAGAGAGAGAGAGAGAGAGAGAGAGAGAGAGAGAGAGAGAGTACACCGGTATTTTTGCATAGCCATAGGCACACTGGTGTTCCCCTAATCGCACCGCACCCGATGCGATTTGAACTTTTGAACATAAAAACGTTGAGCAAGGAGATATTTGCACGGTGCTGCACGGTGCTGGTAAATGTCAGTTTTGTCGTTAAATTTAAAGATCGTCGCGCGCAGGAGGCCTATAGGGCAAACTGTATCCATCGCCCGTAGGCCTACAAATGGGCAATCATGGCACACTACTAAGAAGGCCTATTCGTTGGGCCTAATAGACTGACCGTTTTGTAATGAGCAGGTGATCGCATACTCGTTAACTGAACGGTGCATCTCAGACACCACGTTTGAAATAAAATAGAAATTGGTCGTGAATAGCGAATATAAATCGTTGTCTTTGTTTGTGATTTTAACGACAATGTTAGTATCAGCTGATTTCCTCCTTCCCTCCCCCTCTCCCTATCCCTCTCTATTCTCTCGCGATTACCGGTTTTATCGCTATCGTTAATGTGCTATCGTTCTTGGTTTCGTTTTTGCATTATACCTGTTTCCATCTTCCCTGCTTCGATACACTCTCTCTCTCTCTCTCTCTCTCTCTCTCTCTCTCTCTCTCTCTCTCTCTCTTCTCTCTCTCTCTCTCTCTCTCTCTCTCTCTCTCTCTCTCTCTCTCTCTCTCTCTGCCTGTACGGTTTCTTCCTGCTGTGCAATTTCGTGACCCCTGCGACCCCGCGCCTCACGGCCGCATCGAATTCTCTATTACTTCACCCTCGTTGGCCATAAATAATAATTATATTGCCTGGCACACGCCGCGGTCCTCGGCCCCCGCGGCATTCGATCCACGTGGCCTCTCCCCCACCCCCACCCGTTCTGCGTGTTAAGGTTAAGCTTCGGCAGATATTAAAGAATTCCAAAGTCGTGAATCATTGTAAAACAATTCCCGGGTGAGTGTTTATATTCGATTACAGCAACAAACGTCGATTTCCATTCGATCTGTGGACGAAATGGCAGCGAAACAGGGAAACAACGATGTCTGACATAATCGCAGAAGCCGCATTATGTTAGAACCGCCATAGCGCTGAGTCCCGAAAGGCCCTTGTCGGATCAATGTATATATGGGCCTACAGTAGGTCTCGCGAAACAAACGAAGCTAAGCTGCGATCGAGAATTCAGTGAATTCGCGTTTGAAATTCATCAAAAATTTGTTCGTGAATTTTGCGTTTCATCTCAAATTCAGTAGAATTCTGAAACCCAGTGACTTTGGAGGAGATACTTTTGGGGTGAAATGAGATACTTTTGGAGTGAAATGAGATACTTTTGGGGTGAAATGTGCGCTGCTAGGGGAAACAAATAATTTGTTTTCTGCTATTGTTTAACTTTTATTCATTGTCAACTGTATAATGTACAGTAATAAGGGTTATTATTAATCTATCTGAGGCTGTATTAATGACATGGGCGTCAGGAGGGTGATGCAAGAGTGTGCAACTGCACCCCCTGAAAAAATTGTGAAACCATGAAAATGTAAAATTACTTGTTTCTTTCGTCACAAGACCCTGTTTTGCACCCCCTGGAAAATATTTTCATCTCTTTCGTTACAAGACCCTGTTTTGCACCCCCCCTGGAAAAATTTCTGCGTACGCCCATGATTAATGAAAGAATAAGATCTTGAATGGAAGAATGCGTTAGTTTTTTTAATTTAATTTTATTTACTTATTTAATATATTTATTTAAATTCGAAAAAGAATTGCGACTTTAGTCTTCGTCTTAGTTGTCATCATCGTCGTCGTCGTCGTCGTCGTCGACCAATTTGAGACCCTGTGCTGTTTTATCTTTCCGCGTTGCCAATGGTGATCGTCATTGTCGCCATTATGCCGATGGTTACGGTTTCCATGGCAGCAAAGCTGAAACGCGAAGGCAAGACAGATGGTGAGGCGATCCTCTTTCAGCGCAGTCGAGGCTCGCGCTTAGGAATATTCGGGAAGAAAAATAAACGCTAACTCATTTTGCAATCCGCCGCGTAATCTGATTGGACGCCGTGTGCAGACCTTCGCTTCGCGGCCTCTTCATTTTCCATATTATTATTATTGAGTTTTTTTCCTAATCGCGTGATTTTTTTTATTTCCAAAATTATTTGCGATGAAAACCCGACGTTGCTTCGGCTTCGGCTTCGGAGCGAGCAGAACACGGGTCGGTCAACTAGCTCTGCACTCGGCCGTGTCGAAACTTGGAAACTCAAAATCCCAGTACTAATACGCTGTTGAAATGTTGCAGTGCAAACGAGACTGAAGAAATACACGAAGACTTTTTCCTACAGATCTCTCTCTCTCTCTCTCTCTCTCTCTCTCTCTCTCTCTCATTTCTAAGCTATATCTAATTCGTTAATAAGAGAGTATTGAGGATTTATTTGAGAGTTGATTATTCGAGAAAATGTGACGAAAATCCTATTTAATTGTCCAGGAGAAAAACACTTGACTGGAAAATTTTTCCTCATGGTCGACGTGATTGATGCATGCTGAGTGCTAAAAGTAGGGGCCTCGAAATATTAGGGAGTTTAAGCATTGTGACCCACACCCAGAAAATTGAAGAATTGTTCTCAACGACACCCGACCGCGCTCTGGATTTCCGAATTAGGCTTCTTCTGCTTTTGGAAACTCGCTTAAGAATTCATAGACATCCGAGGCATTCAGAAACACAGCTATTGGCCAATATTTATTTCATACTTAATTTATACTTCACGCTGCAGAAGAGATCATAAAATGCCGATGAACGGATGACTGTCTGTAAGGGGTTAACGTCCTTGACTCTTGTACGAGGGGCAAGGGCCCTTGCAGTAGTTCCCCCGTCAGACAGGTCACGTGATATTTCCGGGAAGACGGGCAGACACCGGATTAATCCTGCTCATCGTCTTGGAAATATCTCGAATGAAGAGTTGTTTAAGCAGAAACGATGAAAGAAAGATATGATGAACAAAATAGCTGCAAGAGCCTCTTCGATAGACAGTGCACAGAGACAGAGAGAGAGAGAGACAGAGAGAGAGAGAGAGAGAGAGAGAGAGAGAGAGAGAGAGAGAGAGAGAGAGAGAGAGAGAGAGAGAGAGACAGAGAGAGAGAGAGAGAGAGGGAGATAGAGAGTGAGAGAGAGGTAGAGAGAGGGAGGTAGAGAGAGAGAGACAGAGAGAGACAGAGAGAGGCCAAAAGATTGAGGCGATGCCGGTTGAGATAAGAGCTTCTAACCGAAAGAAGGAAGAATTACGCCGAAGTCGTTCGGAGATAAAACGGTTTCGTTCGGAGATAAGGTCGAGACGTAGAAATATATTGAAAGAGGTTATTCGTGGAATCGGATAAACAAGATAAGAAGGGACGAGATGGATTTGCAGTTTGGTCAGAATATGAGAAAAACGCTCGAAATGCGAATCGTAACAGGAAGTGACGTCACTATGGAAAAAGAGCAAAGGGTGACACCGGCCGTAGTACCTGGTACATCACAGGTGCCACCGTGCCAGGTGTTGACTCGTCGAGTCCCAGAACTGAGGCCTATCATGGCAGGAATTGCGCCAATGCGGCAACACTCAACGCTCTCACTCCGATCTGGAGGTAGAGATATCGGCGCCAAAGCGATCGATAATTAAGTGGAAATCATATCAGAGACAGAGACAGACAGACAGACAGACGAGGACGGTCAGATAGACAGACGAAAGGCAGACGAACGGAAAGACGAAGAGATAAGTAACTTCATCCAGTGGCGGCACCGGGATTTGGCAAGTGGGGGGGGGGGCTGTTGGGGTGGCAACTTTCAAGCATGGGGGCCAACCATTTGCTGATAGGTATGTAATAGTAAGTATATATAGGGTCCCAACAGTGGCCACTGGGGGCCAGGCATTCAACAGGGGGCACGGGCCCCAGAACCACCCTGTGGATTCGCCACTTAATCGTATAAAGATGTTCTATATAGGAGAGAAGGTCACAGACTGGCCAATGCCCCCGGGAGACGTACAGAGTAATTAGTGCAACGAGAACTGGAAGTAAGAACACGCGGCAACTGTGTTGACGGATTATTAACTCCTTCACAGGTCAACGATCGCTTTACAAGAATGTTAACAGTGTCGATGTATAGAGGCCAGGATCACGAAAAAGAGGTAGACCAAGAAAAAAGCGGGAAGACAACATAAAAGAATGGACAGGACTCACTATAGAGCAGGCGATAAGAACAGCAGAAGACCGCAACACTTGGAGGGAAGGCAGTCCACAATGCAGCCAATCTTCGGAGCGAAGACGGTTAAAGACAAAACAAACATGTCACAATATAATTTGCCACAATACTAACTTACATGGGCGTATCTAGAAAGGCTTAAAGGGGTAAGCTGAAATTTAAGAAGTTCGAAAAATAACTTTTATTCTATGTTCTGCAGTAGCATACAGCTAAGTTGATTAAAATGCTGCAGTTTCGCTTAATTACTGTACCTCATTTTTTTGATCCATAATTGTTTAACAGACGAAAGCTGATTGCAGTTTGTAACGACGTAGTAACGAAACATTTATTAATTATGGGGCGCAATCGCATACTTTATTAAAGTTTCCTTTACTTTACTACATTTTTACTAATTGCACAAATTAAGTTATGAAGCAAATATCCCTAAAACAAATTTTAAAATATTTTGCGGTGCAACCGAAGGGAAGGACCAAAGACCAAAGACCAAAGGGGTACGCTATGGATCAGAAGCATACCCCTAAATACGCCACTGATACTAAGGACGACAGAAATTTGTTGCCTATTTGCACAAGGTTTGGTCTTTTTCATTTCCTAGTCTGCCTCTCAAAAGGTTGGAGCAAGGAGGCTGTACCGGTTTTATAGAAGTTCGTGACTCCTATGCACGGACACTAAGTAAGTAACAGAGAAGACCGAATCTGCGTATAGAGAAAAAGTGGTTTAGTCTCGTTAGAATCATCTTAGTGTTGAGATGCTTATAACGCAGATGCTAAGAGCATTTGGAATAAAAACTGCCACTGGTAAGTTTCTGGTGGATTCTTTTGGAAAAGTCGTGAAATCGTGAATTTAGTTGAGCGTGGAAAATTATTGTTCAACTAGTTTTTGCGATGTCGTAATTTTTATACATCCGCATTGCACTAAATTCCACGATTTCTCACGAATAGGTATAATCGATCAATCAACCAATCGATCGATCAATAAACTTATATGGCGCCACTATGACGTCAGCCGATGTCATGAGCTGACATTGACAGTATGAATGAATTTAATCTCAATATCTCTAAAGCAACATGATTGCGCTAACAGTGGAAGCGTTTTGTCTGCAGACAATTACGGGGAATATCTAAACTACTTTTCAATCTGGCGAAAAGCATGTTCGGAAAAATTCCGCCGAAATTTTTGCTGGACAAGACAAAAAGTTTCCCGATTCAATAACAATTTGGCGACGATCTCTCTCTCTCTCTCTCTCTCTCTCTCTCTCTCTCTCTGTCTGTCTGTCTGTCTCTGTACCTGTCTGTCTCTCTCAATGTGGCAGTGTCTGCGTCTCTGTCTGTCTCTATATTTGTTTGGCATTTCGCAGCAGTTTAAATGAATGGAAAATCTGGAAAAACCTCGGACAGTCGCTTTGCATTTAACGTTGACTGTCATCCCAAGAGATGATGACATACTGATTGCCAAAGACAGCGAATTGCTCGCTTCCCATAGCATCCCTCTCTTTCGCTGCAACTGCTCTCCGCATCTGCTGCCCTTCTCTTCTTCTTCTTCTTCTTCTTCTTCTTCTTCTTCTTCTTCTTCTTCTTCTTCTTCTTCGCCTCCTTCTTTCTATTTCGTGTCGACTGTCCCACTTTCTTTTCTTCTGCCACTCTTGTTCTGCTCTTTCTTCTTCCTCGTCCTCTTCGGTTTCCTCCTCTTCCTCTCGTGACTCGTTCCAGTTCTTTTCATTTCTGACTCTTTCTTCTCTCGTCCATGTTTATCTTACGTATTATTGCCAATTTTCTTGCCTTTTTCCCTTCATCTTTTCTTTCCGTTCTATGAAAACTTCCACGTCATTGTTGATTGTGCCTTATGCGCTGGTCTCCTCCTCCTCCTCCTCCTCCTCCTCCTCCTCTTTCTTTATCTTCTTCTTCTTCTTCTTCTTCTTCTTCTTCTTCTTTTTCAAGAGTGAATCATTCCCATTTTCCAATCTCATTTTAGAACGCCTTCTATTGTGCTCCGAACTTTCTTAAACTAAACATTGAAATTAATGTGACTCAGTTTCGCTCTCTTCTTGCACGTTTAGTTCAATCAAAGATGGCTATGAATGATAATGCTTGACGATGGCGATGATGACGACGACGACGATGATGATGATGATGATGATGACGATAACAAAGACGATGATGATGACGATGATGATGACGATGATGATGACGATGATGATGATGATGACGATAACAAAGACGATGATGGTGACTATGATGATGATGATGATAATGATTATGATGACTATGATGATTGATAGATCAGAGTTGAGCATAATGGAATCTTGATTTTGGAATTCTCATTTGAGGAGGTTTGCCGTCTTTCTTCATTAGACTCAGACAGTGGTTGTCGTCTGTTTCATTCGACGTCTACTTCGCTGCCTCTTCCACCCTCCTCCTCCTCCTCTTCCTCTTCCTCCTCTTCCTCCTTTTCGTCCCTTTCCTCCGCCTTCGTTCCTTCCGTCCTTTGCCGTCTGCTGTTGCGCTGTTGTAGTCTTCCGTGAATAGCTTCCGGACGCTTCTCAGAGGTAATGTGTTTAGAGCAAACACTCGACACAAGTCAAACCCCACCCCACCACCACCCCCACCCCACCCCCCGAGAACTGACAACGACTTGGTGGCAACAGTAAATAATCTCAAGTAGAGATAGATAGATAGATAGCGAGAGAGACAGAGACAGAAAGAAGGATATATAGAGAAGGATAAAGAGAAGGATATATATATATATATATATATATATATATATATATATATATATATATATATATAGAGAGAGAGAGAGAGAGAGAGAGAGAGAGAGAGAGAGAGAGAGAGAGAGACAGAGAGAGAGAGACAGAGAGAGAGACAGAGAGAGAGAGAGAGAGAGACAGAGACAGAGACAGAGACAGAGAGACAGAGAGAGATGGATTTTTGTATGGCGTGCCCAGCACCGAAGTCTAAATGTCGGAAAGCTGTTTTCCAGTCATTCGCGCACTTCGTGAA
The DNA here is from genome assembly GCA_018105865.1 of Metaphire vulgaris. NCBI lineage: Eukaryota > Metazoa > Annelida > Clitellata > Crassiclitellata > Megascolecidae > Metaphire > Metaphire vulgaris. Next base: position 16,036,757 of record CM030846.1, read on the forward strand.
CCCGATTCGACTTATCGCCAACTGGCAATTTGCCATCGAACTCTAATATTGCGGAATGCTCGTTTATAATCCGCCACACCAGACGAACATATCCGATTACACCGAACCACCCAAGATGACCGGTCATTAAAGCAGACACCGCCGCCGCCGCCGACGCTGCTGCTGCTGCTGCTGGTGATCGCGATTGATGTAGCGCTATAATTATGTGGGCAAAATTAATGGATTAGAAAAGTATGTGAGGTCGAGGCAAAATGGAGAGGAGCAAGAGACAGACAAGGACAGTGATTCGAAAACTCTTAAAAGACAGTATCGTCGAAATCTTTGATGAAAGTGGGGGCCTAGCCCATTTGCCTTCCCCTCCTAAAAGCGTGTGTGTGGGAGGGGGGCTCATGACTAAAGGCCTAATAAAGCATACGCCTATGCTTCCCATCATATTAGAGCTAATCAGCGATTCGTTGTCGCCGTCAATTTAAATATTCATGACTCTGTTGAATATTCATCGTCTGACCTGAAATTGCTGCACGGATGAATGACCCAGTTTCCGGCCGCCTTCTGCCTCATCTTCTCCTTCATCAAAGCGTTTCTGTTGCCGAACAGTTTCATCGCCAGCTTATTATCGGACGGCTGGAAAAACGAGATGATCTGATCCCTCAGGTACGAACTGGTCGAGTTGACCCCTGACCCAGAAGACGACGTCCCCCTCGCCGCCGTGACATGCTCCCTCCGCCCCCCCGCCATCGCCTCCCCTTCGGCATCTCCCCTTCCGTTGGCGTGGAAGTCGTCTGGGTAGAAGCAGGGATCCATCATGGCAACCGAGTCCTCAGAATGTGACGTCACCGTGATGACGGGCCCCAGAGGCAGAGGAAGAGGAGGAAGAGGAGGAGGAGAGCGCAGCGAGATCGGGGCGTCGCAGGGGGCGGTCAGTAGAAGGGCGGGGTTAGAGTACTGTAACGACGGCTTCCGCTGTTTTCCCGCCGATCTGGCAGTGGCGGGGAAGCTGCGCAGTCGACGCAACAGCTGCCTCTTTCGCGTCTTGTTGCCGTTAGCGTTGCCACCCGCCGCACCGGGTGTCGTATCTGACAACACGTGACCTCTGACGTCAGCCGGATGCGGCGGAAGCAGGGCGGCGACGGCGACGTTGGTCGTCGTCGTTGATTGGTTTAAATTAGACCGGAAGTCGGCGGTTTCGTCGCTACGCGTCGCCAGCTGTTCTCTTCTGGCGTGACCGTTTGAGAATTCGCTCCTCAGAGCGCTTTTGTAGGAAGGCGGCGTACCTGGCGTACCTGTGTCGTCGAAGCGAGCACCGTTCGAGTCACGTGAAGGCGATGCCATGCTGTCAACGATCACCTGTTCACAGGTAAGACTGGCAGACGATGCCAATGCTGGACTAGTGGAGGGCGCTCTTCTCTTCGGTCCATCGGACATTTTAGGAACGGATCTGTTGTCATGGCGACGGCTGACGTCATTTCCTTCGGACGTCGACGTCACGTCATTCGATAGTTTGTCTAGCGCCGATTCGTTAGAGGAATTCCTGTCGCCACTCGTTGCGCATGGCAACCGTTTAGCCGCCGTCGCCGTCGCGAGCGGCTGCTGGTAACCATGGGAACCGACGACGGTGATGGCCGTGAAGCGGTCCCGTTGCTCGGGGCAACCAGAGGCGGCGCCGCTGACGTCGATTGTGAGGGCAACTGGGCGTCCAGGATCAACGGAGGAAGCGGACATCGAAGGAGGAGGAGGAGGAGGAGGTGGAGGATCCATTGGCCGGAGGAGCAGACGACCTCCGGGAATTCCTTCACGTGTCAAACACTAGGTGGCAATTGGCTTCCGTTTAGCTGATTAGGAAGAAGACGATGAAATAGTACCTGAAAGAAAAGCATTGGAAGAAGCACAGGCAGGCAGACATACAGACAAGCAGACAAGCAGACAAACAGACAGACAGGTGACTTCGTCGTTAATTAATTGCCGGCTTAGTTTATACATGCGTGACCTATCATCATCATCACTATCAGCAGCAGCTGTAGCAGCAGTAATTTCAGCGAAGTATTATTAGTTATGCATTGTAGTAGCAGCAGTGGTAGTTGCGGCAACATCATCAGAGGTAAGAAATTGCAAAAGTTCAATACGTATTAGAATGACTTCAAATTAAATGGTTCAGACACAGAATAGTAGCAGTTGCAGTAATGGGATGATGAGCAGGAGGAGAAGGAGGAGGAGGAGGAGGAAGAGTAAGATAAAGAGTGGTTGTTGTTGTTGTTGCTGCTGCTGCTATACTAATAAATGTAACAGTGGCATTATTATTTAGAGATCTTATAATGATTGTGATCCAGGTGAATAGAATAGATATCTTACCTGCAGTGATATCATAATATAACTGAGAGAGAGAGAGAGAGAGAGAGAGAAAGAGAGTTAATGCGCGTATTTCTTCGTTCCGTCGATCAAATGGAAAGTCATTCCGCCAGGCGCGTAACTGACTTTCCGCTGCGGACGATTAATCCTAATCGGTTTTCCAGCTGAGGCTCAAAACGAAAACCGGTTTCAACCAGCCACCTTCACCCCCACCCCACCCCACCTCCCACTCAAAAAAAGTCCCCGCACCGTTTCAACATATAGCCACCTCTGGAAAAATCGTTTCCGCCGCCCCTTTTGCCAGGCTCTCTCTCTGTCTCTCTGTCTCTCTGTCTCTCTGTCTCTCTGTCTCTCTGTCTCTCTGTCTCTCTGTCTCTCTGTCTCTCTGTCTCTCTGTCTCTCTGTCTCTCTGTCTCTCTCTCTCTCTCTCTCTCTCTCTCTCTCTCTGTCTCTCTCTCTGTCTCTCTCTCTCTCTCTCTGTCGCCTATCTCGTGGTGACTCGCGGCGACAATCAGTCTAAATAAAACACACAATGGAATCTGGCGACGAAGCAGAACAACTTAACGCCATTATAGGCGACCGTCGGAACGTTCAATTATATAGCTCCAGACGGTGGCTGGCACATCGTCCGTCCCGGCCGCTACCACTGCTGCTGCTGCTGCTGTTGCTGCTGCTCTGCTGCGTCTTCATCACGCGGCGCATTTCCTCAACGTCGCCTCACAGACGACTGCACGCGCAGACGAAGCTAAGGGCGGCATGCAGACGAAGGGGCAGACAAAGGGGCAGACGAAGAAGCGTCCGCTAAGGCAATCAAGCACCTTGAAAGAAAGAGAAAAATGACGACCCTGTATATGGACGTCGATTTGAGATGAGTGGTCCACTGCTCTCCCTTCTTCTTCTTCTTCTTCTTCTTCTTCTTCTTCTTCTTCTTCTTCTTCTTCTTCTCCGATGCCGGAAAAGTGTTTTATTATTTTTGTAATAACAGTATTTATAATGTCTCTCTCTCTCTCTTTCTCTCCTGTTGTGGAATTCTTTAGTGTTCGGCGGAATTACCTTGCCAGTTGAACGATGAACGTGACTGTTTCTTCTTCGGATTTCACATCTAATGCTGCGCAAAACGGAAAGAGGCAATTCTGGCCTCAAAGAGTCACGTGGTATTGGGCCTACAGTGTACAGTAACTATGGAGTCACGGGTTCGAACGGCGATTGCACAGAAACACTGAGCTATGTGCCTAATTAGTAGGTCAACGGGTCAAGGTTATCGTCAAGGTTACCAACTAAAACGAGGCAACGACGACTCCTCAAACAATAGCTATAGTCTGCAATAGTTCGAGAGAGAAAGAGAGACAGACAGGGACAGAGAGAGAGAAAGAGAGATTGAGAGCGAGAGAGAGAAAGAAAGAGGGGAGAGAGGGATAGAGAGAGAGGGAGGGAGAGAGGAGAAAGGGAGAGAAGAAAGAGAGAATGCGACATTGTCAATACCACAACAAAACAATAAAAACAATACGACGATTAGCCACACGGTGGCGAGAACACTAGTCGCGTGGATTATATAGCGCCATTATTCGGTTTGGATTTGAGAGTCCGTTGGATTATTTCTCGATACAGCCCAAGATTTTGTAAAAACCAATTAAAAATATTATGTCATGAATCATTGGCTACGTAGCTAGGAAAAAAACATCCGTCCCTCCCCTCCCTCTTTCTTTCCTTCCCCTTCCATCCCTTCCTCTCCGTCCTTTCCCCCCATCCTCCAAAGAAAGTTTGACAGTCTTTGACAAGAGGAGGGACAGCCCCTAGCCATTCCACAAGATATTCGGCAAGGCTTTCATTTAGTCGACGTCCCTCGTGCAACCACACAAATTTACGCCCAAATATCGACGAAAAAGCACCTGGACTATATATATGGACAATTTTCTGGTGACCCAAAAATTCTTGTCAATATATGTCGCTCACATTTCACTTTAGAACCCTCGAGTGCCTCTCATTGATTTCAGTAGAATAGAAAGATCCGTCACTTTCCGCTTAAACGTGTCTAGGCTATACTGACAAAATAAGAATGACGGTTCTAAAACTGGAATAGACCAAAAAACCTAAATATAATTAAACTCCGTCTCCCGGGAAAAGTTATAACCAACCAGTTGCAGAACCTACCACCCCCACCCCCAAAATTTTTTCCATGGGATTTCAACGATTTGCACAAGTGACTCACAGGGCAGTCCGACCGGATCAATTGCTCCAATGATTATGTAGCTACGCCACTGTCAAGAGTGTGTGGGATGGTATGTGTGTATGTATGTGTGTGTGTGTGTGTGTGTGTGTGTGTGTGAGAGAGAGAGAGAGAGAGAGAGAGAGAGAGAGAGAGATGGGATATTTGGCATCGATGTCCGAATGCATTCATTATGTCTTGGGCGTAGTCACGGTCCGTGTGTCGGTTGGTCTGGATCGAGTCTCATGTCATCATCCGGATTAGCCGAGGGGCGTTTGTCCGGTCGGTCCACCGACGGTTGCATGATAGAGTGTCACCCTCTGTCACGTCATCCCAACAGCCCCCCCTCTCTCTCTCTCTCTCTCTCTCTCTCTTCCGACAGCATTTAATGTTTCCCCTCGTGGGAATATGCCCCGATCATCCGATTCCCAGTCGAAGGGCTCTTGGAGGCCTCGTCCTCGGCTAGCCCCCCTCCCCCGTCCCGATCATCGCTGACATTCGAAGGAGACCCGGGTACATCACATATAAAAGTATGTATAAATAGTTAATCTTATATATATATATATATATATATATATATATATATATATATACATGAGCCGGGCTATGATTGGACGCGATGGATTGTGCAGAACATTCGGAACCGGTATTTCGTCCAGTTTCCTTTCAGTTGAGATCTTCACAAATTCTCGAAATTCTATCGCCTCTTCTCATTTATTTCAACAATGCGAAAATAATTAAGAATCCCAAAATGACGTCTTTGCCACGAAATACGGGTGTCTGTCGTGAACAGTTGCGATTTAAAAACCTCCAACGGCAACAACTCCGACTGTTCGACCGAAACAACTAGCTTGCCTCCAGTCTGTCCTTTAAATTTACCATTTTGAACAAAGGTATATTTGATCGTACTTTTGCTGACTGCAGGTAATACAGGACATACAGGTAATTCGAACACCTGGATGCAGGGTTATTTCTAGGATTATTAATTTGGGAGGGGTGTCGGTAAATTCTGCGGTGTCCAGCCAAAAAAGTATGACAAGCAAAAAAAGGTAATCCCATGGTTGATATTGGGGAGAGGGGTGTTATGGGATGTAAAAGCATCCATGCCTGGATGAGTGCCAAAACATCAGGACAAATATAAACGAATCTCTCAATCAAATTATTGTTGACTTTTGGCGTAAAATGCTATTTTTACTTTTTAAATATTTCAGCCAATTTCTCAAAATAGTCATCCGAGGATTTCCGTCGAGTTTTTCGGCCACGAAAATTCTTATTCATAGTCTAAAAGACAAAAACCAAGTCTCGGCAAAAACCGGAAGAAGAAGAACAGGAAGAAGATCTATCAGAATCTCCAATATGCGTACGAGGCCAGTCATAAATAAGCCTAAGCGATTCTTTATATATATATATATATATATATATATATATATATATATATATATATATATATATATGAAGCGATATGCTTTCGATGTGCACGAGTTTCTGTGCGCGCTAAAAATGTCGTGTACACCGGACGAGTGTACACATATCGACACTGGTTCTCCGGCGGTCATGATGCTGAACATGATTCTTATCGATGGGAAACTTAACGGCTGTCTTGCTGCTTGTCAGCCTGCATCTGTCGCTGCGTCCGTTTGCCTCTGTAAATGCCATCGGGTCCCACGGGGATAACAGAACATATTTGTATAGCGCCACTTGGATGCGCCCACGTCGTGTATCGTGTGGCGGATGCTATATCTTATGCGCTGAAGCTAGTGTCGACGCCTAGCGACCGGACGAGCAATTAAACTCTTGCACCGTCTCCGTCTCTCTATATTTGCAGAGGACTGCTTATTCAGAAATAAATTAAACATATTGAATAACTAAACAGTCATCTCGTAGCTTATTCCTTTGGCGCTGTCCATTAACCCCTTAACTGGGCAACTATTTGTAACTCAATGTAAAATGGACGAGCGTTACTCGTGGCGCCCAGTTAAGGGGTTAATTATGTCAACAATTTTTGACCCCTCCCTCTTGTCAACAACTGCCAACTTTCAAGTGACCCCGCTATAATTATTGTGTCAAAAACTTTTGATCCCCCTCAGATCAGTTTTTGCTCATCAAGTGTCAAAATTGCTACTTTTTTTGCTTGCAAGACTTTTCTTCGTTGTAATAAATAGTATTCCATGAAATTTCCTATTTTTGATTATTTATAACAAGTAAATTGGCTGACGTCAACTACTCATGGCCCCTCCCATGTCAGCAACTGTCAAACTTTTTCAAACCCCTCCCCTATTTTATTGACGTAATTAATACGGCAAGGTTCACTTTTAATTCGTTTCATCACTCTTCTGAATTTTTGCATATCTATAGCCTACTCTAGCACTAGCATTGCCCAATTTCAAACAGGGTATCAATTTTATAATGTTTTTGTGGTCTATAAAACCTGTAATAGAAGAAACCAGCTCTCTTAAGCGCCATCTTATCTCTCGATTGATTTTTTAGACATTTGACAGTAAATAGATTATTAGATTTCTGAAAGACTTTGTATAGTGCCGTTTCAAATAGCTCATTATTTTTCGTGGCATTTCGAAAGTTCTAGAAAAAAATTGAAACAGAATATATTGACAATTCTAGTACGGTTTGACACAGTAAAGATGGGGACACAAGAATATGTGGTTTTAATTCGTTTCATCACTCTTGTGAAATATTGACCATGTTGGCCCAATATTTGGCTTGTGGCGCCCTCCATGTTCATGACCTTAGAGAAGAAGGAGCAGGAGGAGGATGAAGAAATGGAGAAGGAGGAGTAGATAATTAGGATCTTTCTCGTAGTTAATATACGTTTTTATTAGGGATTTATCCGGTACTAAGAACCCCCCCCCCCAAATGCCAGTACATTAAAGCCAATTCTTGAATGAACCTTAATTTCGGGGAACGTAAAAACTGTTTCGTTGAATTTTTGGCTCGATGTACCTTCAGAGCCGCGCGTGACTTTCGGGGACCCCCTGCAATTTTTCAATTTTTACGAGCGCAACGGTTTTGAAATGTCTTGACGAGCAAAAGAAGAGGTCACCCATATATTTTTTGCCTCTTCAAATGGCCTGGCGAGCAAAAAACAAAACAAATACTACTTATTAAGAATAAGAAAAATGAAAACTCTTAAATATCCGAGGCCGGCGGGGCCCCTGCGGCCGGCGGGGCCCCCTGCGACCGGTCGCAGGCTTTGCAGACCCCGCGCGCCGGCTCTGGCACCTGAAGACCCATGATGCACTGCTTCTTCGAACTTCCGTCTAAGGTCAACTTCTGGTTCCGCAGCTGGAATGATGGAATCCTTCTATTCGCAAACTCGATGGGGACCAGTCGAGGCGATGCCGAAACAGCCAAATGGTTGTTCTCGCTTACAGAAGAGATGGAAACTGGTCACTGAAAATGACACAGGCGATCAATTGAGGCAGAATAATGCAGAGCTATTGAACGATGGTTGTATGCATATGCATTATGCAGATATTTCAGCGCATTGAACGCATTCTCGGATGCTAACCACGTTTTCGTGTCTATCGATCTTCGTGTCTTCGAATGGTGCTATAGAATAATCAATATATAGCGCCCGTCTCAACTTTCTTCTACAGGGCTGGAAATTGAGCGCCTCTTTTAACCGTTTCATCTGGCACTATAGGCCCTATAGGCCTACATTCTACCGAATATCTTCCTTCCAGCATCAAAATTTCAAATGATAGCAGACTAAGTTTCACAGCAAAACAGCCAATGCATAATAATTGCGTAGCCCTCCCCCTCCTTTTTTATCAACTAGGTCTAATCAATCAACGACTTCTATGGCGCCATTAATTTATAATAATGGACACCAGTCGATGTCGCACAAAGTCCAATAATATTTAGAGTCCGGTGAAACGAGAGACGTGAGTTTCGTCGACGGGGTATCAATCGAGGGCGGAATAGGCCGAAGCCAACCAGAGAGAGGCGTCTTATGACCATACATCTAAAAGATGACAATGTGCTGATTTCGCGAAGTGATATTGGTGATGAATTCCCGGGGGGGGCTGTGGGTTTACATTGAACAACAACTAACGCTAACGACTGTGTGAGAACGAGGGACTTTAACACTAATGACAGTTGACAGTAATGACAGTTGTGAAATGGTAAGTAAGTAGTTCGAAACAGTGGCGGCTCCACCGGGGGGGGCAGGGGGGCCCATGCCCCCTATTGAGTGCCTGGCCCCCCAGTGGCCCACCAGTTGGGACCCTACACTTAATGCTACATACATTAAACAACAAATGGTTGGCCCCCCATGATTAGAAGTTGCCACCCCAACGCCCCCCCCACTTGCCAAATCCTAGAGCCGCCACTGGTTCGAAAGATGAGCCTTGGTTGGTTCATGTAATACCAGAGGTTTTATAGACAACGAAAATTGTATAAATAATTCGCTGTGCGGCATAAATCAGTGCAAATATTTCAGCGTCGTGTTGAACAAATTCTCGGACGAGATTCACATTTTCGTTTCTTTTCGTCTTCGCTGCTTCAAACCCGACCAATATAATTAGCATAACCCGTCACAATCTTATTCCAAAAGGGTCGCCAGTGCTCAATGGGTCAAGTGAGTTATGACCCTATGGGTCATCCAGGATCAGAGTTTGGTGACACGCGGTAGCACTGTGAGTATCAGAACAGATTACAGCCCATAATTTGGCGTTATAATAAATACCTGACAAAGCAGCCGCACACAATTACCAAAAACAAGTACAACAACCGATTGGTCAGAGGAACACATGACAAGACAGAAAGGGATTCTGAGGCCGAGAAAAAGCGACGGAGAAAAAAAGCCAATTTCTAGGAATTAGGTTTCTAGCGATCGCCGCGTGCCGAATATTTGATATTCTGTAAACGACAGAGACGAGGACATGTTACCAAAAAAATCGAAAAAGTTTCCGCTACAGAAATAAGGTCGATAGCGTTGCATTGCATTGGCAAGTATCGACATCTGGCGTGGAACTCGATAATACCGTTCAATATTTTCGATGTATTCGCCAGACCTCAGTAGGTCAGTCGGAAAAGAAGGCAAAATCGATGGAATTAAATGAACCCGGAACTACTCTCCAATCAGCACGCAACACACTCGGCATTCTGCCTCTCCCCCTGTCCTCCCTCCCTCCCTTCCTCCCTCCCTCCCTCCCTCCCTCCCTCCCATTTCCCAGAGACTGTTGCGCCTCGGCACTTAGGCATTGAGTGCTACAATCGTCTCTTCTGAGGCACTGATGCTGACTTCCGAATCACTTATTCTGCAGATTTGGCTCCAATCGAATACACTTCAATTCCCTTCTCAGACAAAATAATTGCAACATTCTTTTCGCTCTCTGTCTGTCTGCCTGTAGGCATGTGTGTATGTCTCTATCTCTTTCTTCGTTTACTGTCTTTCGCCTGTCTGTCTGAATGTCACTCTAATGTCAGCACCATATTTTGAACTGGGAGGTTCTTGTACACTACCATCGTTTCCTGTCATTTAATTTAATGTATAGCTGCTCTCACACAGGCAGACCCTACTGGCCCACTTTTTTATTATTATTATTATTATTATTATTATTATTATTATTATTAGTAGTAGTAGTAGTAGTAGTAGTAGTAGTAGTAGTAGTACTGTAGTAGTAGTAGTAGTAGTAGTTGTTGTTGTTGTTGTTGTTGTTGTTTTAGTAATAGCAGTAGCAGTGTTATTATTATTATTATTATTATTATTATTATTATTATTATTATTATTATTATTATTATTATTATTATTATGTACAGTAAGAATGTCATACACAAATAACATTCGTACAAAATCAAAAGCAAGTGACACCAACATCAACGAACCACTTAAGTGAGTCTTAACATAAAACAGTTAACGTCTCACAATAATAATTATTCCTCTAAGGAGAACAGTAGGCCTACACACAGCGACCGCGGTGACTTTCTCTCCTCCGTTCACATATGTTCACACAGACGTCCTGTCGACCGAAGGCAGCTCAATAGGATAGTGCATGAGTTGGATGGCGCAGCAGTCCAGGAAGAGTCCCGTCCACATGACGAGGCCGACGACGAGGCACAGCAAAGGCCAGACGACGGCGTGCAAGGCCAGCGACCCTGAGATTCGCTCGACGATCACCGATCCCGTTCGATTGTCGACCGTCGTCGTCGTCGTCGTCGTCGAGGGGCCGAAGAAGCACTCGTAGCTCTGTCCAGCTTCGCCCCATGCGTCCCTGAAGCGCTTCGACTCTCGGACCACCGAGTCCTCGTCGCCGCATTCGTGCAACGTACACTGGGAGAGGATCATAGACGGCAGCAGGAAGAAAGCAACAGGACGGATTCAGAAGGATGTACAGAATCTTTCAAGAGACAACTTTATGCAGAACATTGCAGTTAACCCCTTAACCGTGTATTTAACTGTAACTCAATGTAAAATGGACGGATATATCCGGGATCCCCAGTTAAGGGGTTAACAGGGTTATTTCTAGGATTATCGATTTTCGGGGTGTCCGTAAATTCTGGGGGTCCCCTGCTATAAAAAGTCTGACAAGTAAAAAAGGTCATCACATAGCTGAGATTGGGAGGGGAGGTGTTGGGGGTGTTGGTCTCAAATTGGGAGTGGGTGTTGGGGGTTTTAGGGGGGGGGGGAGAAAAAGAGAATTGCATTTATTGGTTACTATCGTCTGGTGCCTTAGGCATTATGATTGTGGCGCCATAGAAGTCGATTGATTGATTGATTGATGATTGTTTGGCTCGATCGATCTTCTCATTTAAAATATGACTCGGCTTCTGAAAATTTCGCGCAAAATTTCATTTTTCTATAGCACGTCTTTTTGTAATCTTCTACTTTTTCCAATCTTTCTCCCATAATTATTGTCGATCGAAACTTAAGTTTGTCTGACTGTAGGCGATCTTAATTTCTTAATCAACATAGTCAATGTTTTCATAAACATTTTTGACATCATCGTTCGTAGGCCAAGATTTTTTAGATTATATCCAGTCTCTGTCATTAACTTGTATGGAGAGCACCTGCTATGCGCAGAGCTATAGCTTAATTGTCGACACGGGTTCATGTCGCAAACTCATTTCACGTCATAGAAAGAACGTTAATTAATTAATTAATAGGACCCTGGTACTCGCCACCAGCTTTGACAAAACCAGTTCTTCCAGAAGGATAGGAAAAGACAATTGTGATGGTCGGTGGTCAAATAAACTGTTTTCGTGAAAGCAGGAAGCGAATGTTTTTATTTCGGATGCCAAACGTTACCATGACTTGTCAATTATCAGATAGGAATGCCTGACACTAAAGCGGAAAGATGGATGGAAAAAATTAGCGATGGAAAGCAGGAGATGGAATGTACGAAGACATTCTCGTGCGTCTTCTTCGACTAATACGTGTACTTTGATGAGATGATTGAGACGTGAAATGAAGTTTCTGGAGTGAAAACCCGAGGAGCGCGTTCTAGAAATAAGCGATTCAGAAAATAATTCCGAAATTGTTTAATTATAAATTCATCATCATCATCATCACTGCCATCATCAATATCATCACCATCATCATCATCACCATCATCATCATCATCATCATCATCATCATCATCATCATCATCATCATCATCATCATCATCATCATCATCATCATCATCATTATCATCATCATCATCATCATCATCGTTGCCATTATCATTATCATCACCATCATCATCATCGCCGGGTTCTCTGTAGAGATGTGCGGGTGCAACAAAATCATCGCCGTGGGAAAACTTTTTCTCTGGCTAGCGCTTGACCCGACCCGTACCCGTGAGTACCCGTACCGTACCCGTACCCGTACCCGTTAACCGACTTTGGTTGGAATTTGGAGTGTTTTGATTTGGAATTTTGGACCCGTACCCGCGGGTTGTTTACAAGTACTACAAAGACCTGTACATGGACCCGTGAACCCGTATCCGTTCCTAGAGACTAGAGAGGCAACCTCGAAATTGGGATAACTATTCATTGTAAATAGCACGCATGTTTAGATTAGGACAGATCTAGTACTTAGGAATCAGGATAATCAGTCAGCTAGCCTAAACTGACATGAATGGGCTTGTTTAAAATATTTAGTAGATATCATTTATCTATGAGCAGGCATTAGAGCTCAAGTTAAACCACAAAACTTTACCAGAAGAACTTTCTGTCAAAGAAGGAGTCAGAGGACGCCATTATAGATTTATTACTGAAGAAATTACGTCATCTGTATTTCCTTTATGTTTTCAGTAAGTAAAATGCACTGTCTGACAAACTGAACGCGATGTACAAGTTATACTAATTTTACTCAATATTATTTTTCTATTATTGCATTGCTAATTTGCTATAGTAGTGAGAAATGAAAATATAACTTTTCAGGTAAAACGGGTGTACCCGTAGACGTACCCGTAGCGCTGTAGTGACCCGTACCCGTAAAATGTGTACCCCTACCCTACCCGTACCCGCGGGTACGGGTACGGGTATAGAACGCGGGAATACCTGCACATCCCTAGTTCTCTGGCTTGAGAAGTTGAGAAAGGTTCCGGTCGCCTTTGTTTCAATTCCTGTCTATGACCTGCCTCCCTCCCTCCCTCTTCTTTGCTATCTGCGTAGGTTTTGTGAGGGAAAACACAGAACTGCGCCAAAAATACACAATTTCACCCGACATTTGACGAAAAGAGCGGATGACTAAATGACTAAATAATGACTAACACAGGTAACATTTTACCGTTCTGTAGACGCAATTAGTGACCGTCGTACCCACCTGTGAATAGAACGAATCAGTCCACGACCTGTGCAGAAGAAACCGGGTCGAATTCGAATGCTCTTGCAACAGCCTATCGGTGACGTCATCGCCCGTCGCGGTGACGTCACTGATGACGACGTAGACCTGTAGGCACGGAAATCGCAGTGCGCATGCGCTCGGCGCCGTCGCGGTGACGTCATCGTCGTCGTCGGTCTGTGACGCGGTGCAGCTGCACTGTCGTCTGCTAAATCCGGATTCGGGGGAGACGACGAGGCAGACGGCCGGGTACCAGCGTCGCGTCTCCAGGTACGGCAGTACCACGGTGATGCCGAGTACGCACAGGAAGATGGTACCGACGAAGATCAGGAAGGTACTGACGCAGAAGTACCGGATGTTGCACCGTACCTTAGGCATGCGCAGTAGGTGGGTGTCTTCTCTTCTTCGGGCTTCGTTCAAACAGACGGCGCGTTTTGTTTAGGGGCAGAGGGGGTTAAAGATGGAAAGAAAGGTCCATGTGTTATTGACGTCCACAGACTAAATGACTTCAAGTAACTGACTTTGAGGGTTGTGTGGATGATTTGGAGGCGCCTCACGTGACCGAGAGAGAGAGAGAGAGAGAGAGAGAGAGAGAGAGAAGGAGAGAGAGAGAGAGCCTTGTGGGACCGACCATCGATGCATGCCGTCTCTCTTACAGGGGAGGAATGACCGAGTGCCAAATCATGGATGAAATGAATGAAAAGCGCAGAAGATCAGGATCAGGCTTCGTTCTCGAAAAGAATCAAAGTTTCTATTCGTGAATAAAATCAAATTGCGTGACACGAAATGAAACAGACAAATTAAACGGAAAATCCGTGAAGATGCAATTAAAACAAATCGATATTTAAATGGAAATAGGGAAACGACCAAACTGCAACAGAGGAAGGGACATCATCTAAGTCCCCCCCCTCTAACAGCAAGGCAAGCCGTGTCAAATGACGCCAATTTCAGGACAAAATACACCAAGTGCGAACCGGCCGAATTAACAGTTACAATTAGGCTATCGAATAGCCTCAGTGACATCACTGCGAGGACAAAATCTCATTTTCTTATCAAGCTACGCTCAGAGCCGGCGCGTGACTTTCGGGGGGCCCCTGCAATTTTTACGAGCGCAACGTTTTTGAAATGTCTTGACGAGCAAAAAAGGTCATCCGTATATATTTTTGCCTCTTCAAATGGCCTGACGAGCAAAAAACAAAACAAATACTACTTAAGAATAAGAAAAATTAAAACTCTTAAATATCCGAGGCCGCAGAGGGCCCCTGCGGCCGGCGGGGCCCCCTGCGGCCGCAGGCCTTTGCAGGCCCCACGCGCCGGCTCTGGCTATGCTGAAGACGGAGCGCCTCTGAGTAAAAAATACAAGAGGCACTAACTCTAACCATAACCCTTATTACATTATATGAGTTAGAAAAATTCCTAAAGTTCTATGTCGTCAAAAAGCCAGACCTGAGACAAAACGAAGCAGTAATAGCGATTTACTAATAGTCAAAAAAGTCAAAGTCCTTCCCGAGCCTCACGGGCTCATAGGGCGGCGCTGATCTCCGTTGCTATAGCCGTCAGCCAGGCGTAGGCCTATACTAATAGTAATAGAATTATTAAACTACTGGGAAAGTTTCTTGATAGGTCTCAGAGACACTAAATTGTGGTGGAAACATGGTCAATGTATAAAAGAGTGGATGATTGATTGATTGATTATTGATTGATTGACCTGCCATGTATGAAATTGGATGATTGAATAGCTGTAATATAAGGTTTTTAATTCGGCGAAACAGTAATTTCATTCGTCAGCTCTTGTCAGTTGTTCGTGAATCTGTATGAATGTTTTTGAGTCAGAATGAGACCGTTTCTCTAATATTCGGATGCTTTTCCTATTCAAGTTTAATTTGACCTCGACAAAGTAAATAAATCCCTAATGTGGTTTTTATCGAGAACTGTTAGTTATAATAATAATACTAATGCACTTTTGCATCTCATCAGTTTTAATACACGGTGTCCCGTGGTTCTTCCGGTCGGATCATTTCCAGAGATCAGACAGAATGGAAAACAGCCAGACGGATTTGAGAGGAAAGCCAGATGGAAGAGATGTTTCACACTAGCCAGGCATTTCAATCGAATTGGAATCATAGTCTATGCCATGTGGGTCAATTCGATTTGTCGACAACGTTCCACCAGGGATAAACGACTCTGGAAGCAGGGAGACGGAGAGGAGAGAGTGAGAGAGAGAGAGAGAGAGAGACAAAGACAGAGGCAGAAGCAGAGAGGGGGAATCTGGCGCTGTGATAAAACTCAGCGTCCGAAGGTTGCCATGGCGACTGTTGGTATGACTGTTCCCTCGTGGGAACGCAACAGGTATTTTCGCTGACCTAATAGATTCATATTCGGAGAAGAGAGAGACGACGAGTTAGGAACTTATTTAACAGTTAACGACCTCTTTTCTGCTCCGAGTTTAGCATTTAACGGACAGACGTCACGTGATTAGACGGAGTAAAATACAATAATTGCAAAGAGCTTAATCGTCTTTCTGGAACAACAGCTTCGTGCTTTCGTGCTATTCTAACGACGATGGTGGTGGCAGTGATGATGATTATGATGATGGTGGTGGCGGTGATGATGATCATGATGATGGTGGTGGGACTATTACTCTGTTCTGTGATGTTCGGAAGTCGTCAACAAGCGACTTGGCCCAGAGGAAAACTTACGGAAACGGTGTCATAAATGACAGCAGTCTCGTGAACCACGTGATCAATAATGCATCAAAAGACGTTGAAAGGGCGAAACAGTGGCAACTTTCGTCCACATTTCAGTCGACCGGTCTCACTTTTTGTCGCTGTGTCGAAAATATTTTCCCAACCAACAGAGAACCGCTTCTAAGTTCATTCCTGCGGCGTTGTCATAGCTACAAAAAGTTTCTTGATGACGTCATTCGGTCCATTTGAGCGAAATCTTATTTCCCTAACTTAATGCTAATTAGGAGTTTAGGCAAACAACAAAAGGAGGAAGATGCTAACCCATTCTGTTTTAAATCGCTCCTTTTACAATTAACAAAAGAAAGGCTAGGATATATTTATCTAATGAAATGGGGATAGTCGAAAGGCTAATAGGGCCTATATAGTTTGCAGATTTGCTCCAAAGTTCAAGATTTGAATCTGGCGTTACCCTACATTTTTGCGGCGGCCCCTATACTGTACATGCGTACTTTTAAACAGATACAAAATATGTCTGACGGCTTCAGATGTGATAACTGAGCAGTCAAAATTCGAGTGAAATATTCCTACAGCAATAACTTCCAAATATGCTTTTGCGATTTCTGCAAATGATTGTCTAATGCAGATGAACGTACAGTCTGTACAGTTGGAACCCTTTAAAGATTGGTTCCAATGAGTTAACTGACATATGTTGTCACTTTCTACATCTATTACATTCACAGTTCACTATAACCACAGCCTTTGGAATTATGCTATAATTAAGCCATCTATGAGCCGCATTTATTATAGCCAAGTTTCTTTTATACCCGAGTTCGTCATAACCGCATTCCACTGTACTAAGGTCTTGCCAGCAAATGCTGTGTATAAGCTACCTCTGTTCAGGGGCGTAGCCAGGAAATTGATTGGGGGTATAATGTGATTTGGGGGGTATAAATCATAAAAATCTTCGAAAATCTTTAAAAACACATTGAAAATTGTAAGGCAGTCTGAGATTTGGGTGGGTATATATACCGATATACACCCCCGTCGCTACGCCCCTGCCTTCGTTGCCATTATAATCTTGGCAAAAGTAGTACATCATATCTCAGTTCCTTCCATGTCCAACTGAGACTGTGACCTGTGAAGACTGACCACTGACGGAGCATAATAATTCTGCAGATTTTGCTGCGTCTGATCTCCGCCCAGCTGCAACATGCTTCCCGCCACACTCCCCGACACAGTGCTGATCATCGGCTGGTGGTTGGAATTCGACTGAGCGTTGAAGTTCCTGTATGGCGCTTCACCGAAAGCCCCTTGCCCGGCGAGAGATGGCGCCTTCAACTGGAAATTGTCGTAGGAGGAGGAGGAGGAGGAGGAGGAGGGGACAGGATTGGCGGACTGAGGCTGGCGAGAAGGGAGGAGGAGTCGTTCCTCCTCGATGTTGACTCGTCGAAGACTGAGGACGATCGCCCGCAGCATATCCTTCGTTGTCATGGATCTGTGGTTGTATCGTGAAGGAGGTTTCTACCTTGCGGTCACGGTGCTGATCTGTCTTTGGCGATCCCTGCTCACCTGGTTCAACACCTGGCATCCTAAACAGGTGGCGGCGGCAAACGAATAAAACTTCAAACGACTGGTGACGATATTTAGAAGAAAAATCGTTTCAAATTCCTGAAATTTATTCCGAATTTTGTTGTATTGCCTATTAAATGAAAATTTTGTTAGAAATCTAATTTTTTGGCACATCAGTTAAATGCAAATGACACAAGAAGAATTGAGTAGACTAATGTATGGTCAGCCAAGACAAAAATCAAAATGGGATAAATAAAAAAAAATAGTGTGCATATGTAAAAACATTTCCTTAGGTTTGATTTATTTCCACCACCTTCTTCTTCTCCTGCTCCTATTCAAGAGTGATGACTTAATCGAGTTCAAAAGTTCGTTATAGACAACATAGTTTAGACTTTACTGAGTAAGCATCAGAAGTACTGACTTGTGATTAGTCAGGCGACACCTGACTGCAGACTGACTTGATCCGTGGCCATCTGATCCTCCGGAGCTGCTTGGATCGGAGGTGCTGCATGTAGCTGAGTCACTCATCGAGTCACTCGGGTCAGGCTGCCCAGCGTCAGAACCCTCGGAGTCAGACTTTCCTGGGTTTTTACAAAATAAATTCAACATATCAGATTCTCCAAACTAACCAGTGGCGCTCCAGGATTTGGCAAATGGGGGGCGTTGGGGTGGCAACTTCTAATCATGGGAGGACCAACCATTTGTTGTTATGCATGAAGTATAGGGTCCCAACAGGAAGGTAACTGGGGGCAGACACTCAGTAGGGGGCACGGGCCCCCGGACCCCCTGTGGAGCCGCCACTGACACTAACTCTGATTTGACGATGTAAGCAAAGTGCATATAGCATCTGATAAATAGCACACAAAGCCAAATTCATACAGCTGAAATATTTACATGTATTGTTACTTAATTAATTCATTTAGAATGTTATTCATCAAAAACATCAAGTTATCTTTTACTGAAATGAGGTAAAAGTTATACCATTGAGATGTTTCGTGTCTTCTGTTTGCTCGTCTTGGCAGCACTGTCTCAACGATTCCCTTTTCCAAATGAGAAGCATAAGCAGCGAATAGACAAAGACAACGAGAAATGCTATGATTAGTCCGACCACACTTTTCCACATGCTCTCCGCTTCCTCAGCCGCTCCGCTGTTAAGCAAGCTCTGAAATTTAACAGAAAATGCAGTCAGTACAAATGCAGCACATGTCTTATATTAGTATCACCAATGAACGCAAATTATAACGTTCGTAACTCCAGATTTCAAACTACTGCATAGAATATCGCACTATTGAACTGAAATGTTATTCTTGGTGAAGTAGAAAGTAAATAGAAATATGTCTATTTTCACATTTCCGCTGTGCAATTCTTATAGCTACCCACATTACACTCAACACTTTCAAATTGTGTGCAACGCTAATCTAACTGACCTAATAATCACATTCTTCCAATAATAGGAGAATGCACAAACCGAAACTGAAGAAACTAACAAGGGTGCAAGTGTCTAACTATTACCACCAAGAGCTGTTTAAGAACGTCTACTTAGTGACTGGAGACATTTAGTCTCCATTTTTGTCTGGGACAAAAGTTAAAAGAATTTCTGGAAGGTGTGTGAAGAGCACACAACCTCTGAATACATTTGATCTGCTGCTCATAATAAATATAAACAGAGTAAAATATGGCATTTTCTCTCTTCCCTTAAATACTGCATACATAAAAATATTACAGCCAGTGTCTGTGACTAACGGCAAAGCAGTCTGGTGACGCCCATCCTCTGTCAACCATGCAACTGCAGAACGTAGACGATGTATCAGCTGCCATAAAATACATGTCAGATGCAAAACAATGGTGCAAAATTTCTGATGAAAATCACAAAATCCAGCATTGCTGTGTGTCTTTTCTTCTTCACAATTTCAATCAAGTATATATATATATATATATATATATATATATATATGCAAATACATGCAGATTGCATTAATGAATGCTAGCATATGTAATTTATGTAAAGTGCTCTTGCTTTTGGCATCCAACTCTGTTATAGCGCTATAGAAATTGTCGAGATAATAATAATAATAATAATAATAATAATATATAATAATAATAATAATAATAATAACATAAATTCTAACATATAAACTAAGCAGCTAAGCTATTGTTAACTGCATAAGAAGATTTGCAGTGACACAAAACCTCATCTAAAAATCGACAACAGCAACATACATAGACAATGATCTAGTCTTTCAAATCAGAGTCAACGTATAAATATGCTTTTATGGCAAATGGAAGTACAACTACCTGTGCTCCTCTCCACCACCTTATTACCAAAGTCATTGGATATGAATCATCACACATTCTTACCACAGACAATCAGACTCTTTGAGGCACCGGCTTTTACTGACAAATCATCCGACAGTCGACATTCAATTGTTGCTGAGTCTTCAAGTCTGGCGTCTGTTAAATAGACAGGAATCAGAAGTACTCTTCAATAAATGAAGCAGAGTGACTCAGCTATGACTACCCAATGAGTCTGATAACTGTGGTTTCAGTTTCATGAATTTTCACCTGAAACCCCTTCATTTAATTTCACATTCTACATGCATTGTCACTTATAATTCATTGAAAATAACAAATTTTGCACAGGCATTAATAATATTACTATAATATGTTATTGCTATCATTATTATTAAGACTCGAGATTTGAACACATTCACAGAATAAATAATAAAGTGTGAAAATGTGTGAAATGTGTGAAAGTGTGAAATGAACTGCAATCTCACATCTGTTCAATACCACATTCACAGACTAATTAAATTCTGAATACTTAACAGATCTCGTTATACGATTGAAAGTGTAATGCAATGAATAGTGACAATATCAAGGTTTAACTGTAATAAAATTAATATTCATTACTATCAACAACCTTTCATGCTGAAACAGCAGTGAGCAACCAGGCAACAATAACTGCACATGCTGCTCTTCAAAATAAGACAGTCAAACATGATCAATGTCACATACAAGATCACTGCAAATTCTGCTATATCAAGCAATCTGAGTTGGTCTAAACAAGCATTGAAGAGATGCCACTGACTGATGCTGAGACGTTTATGAGCATGGAAAGAAGTCGTTCTTAAAAAAGCCTTAATGCACATTGTTAATCAAAAACCTCAATTGTTAATAAGGCAGAAGTAGTTTTGACTTGCCCGTAATGGTCAGTCTACAGGTTTTTGTGCTGTCGGTTGTCTGGTCTTGTGCTAAATCGTATCGTTGTCCTGTGACGACGCTGCCATCTCTGAGCGTCAACAGGCCGTCGTTGCCGATTTTGTAGGAAAAGTTTCCCTGGCGTCGATACCAGAGCAGGTTCTCTCCGCTTCCGGCGTCCCGTAGCCGGCACTGGACAGACACCTGAGATCCGATCGTTGCTTTTCCATTCGGTGGAGTTACTTCCATAATTATGGAACCAGCATGGCACCATATGGCTGGAAGAAAGAAAAAGTCACTAATATCAACATATTATTTAAACTCATTTGATAATAATAATAATAGAAGCATATGCATAACTTGATTTGATAATTTTCTAAAAGATATTTTAAAATATTTTTATTGCACACAATGAACATTTGATGATACATTTGATGCGTAATTCTTTATATTGATGTCAATCCATTTACTTTTCAAATTTCAAGATGCATACAGTTATGTTATCTAGAAAAGTTATTTGTCATTAATAGAAAAAGAAAGGCCAAAATCACCGGCATCGCTAACAACAATGACATAGTCATGGGGATAATTTATTTTAAAAATCGTGACATTTATTGACGCATGACTGAAACTACAGATGCACTTTTCTTGTTTTTACTGATGCAAACTGGTCTTTGATGTGCTCAAAGTCAGTTTTCTCAGTTTTTTCTCTTTCTACGCTGAGTAGAGCACAATTAGTTTTTCGCCCCCCCCCACTTTCGCCCAGGGCATCTGCCCTACCTGCCGCACCCTAGGTACGCCACTGTATACTGTTGCACTTTAATAATTTACCCAAAAATTACTCGAATCCCCCCCACCAAATCTTGTGGATCTTCCCAACTGAGCGTTCAAGAACGTCTCTTGACCAGGGACGGCCCGGGCGGCGCTGGGTTTTGTTGGCTGGGTGGGTCTAATGCAATCTACGCAAGCAGGACCCGGCTCAGACTACCCCTCCCCCACCCCTAATCAAAATTTATCTGCAGATTTGCACGATTTGTTCGGGTGCCCCTGCCCGAGGCTGGGTGGGTCCGGACCCGCGGACCCACCCCCCTAGCGCCGCTGTCGTATAAAATTATTTCCCCCATAAAGTTATTTCCTGGTTAAGTTTTGATTGGTCGGCAGATAGCCTGTCAATCAAGATTAGAACCGCCCTCCCATAGCAACGACAACTATAATTTTATTTCCTCCTTGGGAATTCTTTGCAGGCAACCAATGGCAATGCTTGAAGCAATTACATGGGTGGAGTCATGAGGCATAGCACATACGCAAATCTCATGCATATACACAAGTTCTTAAATATTCATTACCTATAACCACGGTGATTGGCTGCCAATTACAGTCAATCATAGTCGTCCTATCCATCATTTGTTTTTCGAATGCGGTCAATCGCGATTTTGACAAAGTAGTTTCAAGTTTCCATTTGACAAAGTAGCTTCAAGTTTACATTTAATGAGATAGAAATTGCAATAATCACTTGGTGTTAAATGTTGTATTACGCTCACTGTTATATTGTTCTGCAGTGTTTTTTGGTACTCATCCTCGTACTGTACATTCATTGGTTTGCCAATAAACTTCTACAGTGCCACAATCATATCAGTGGTTTACACACAGGTTTGCTTAGCTTCACAAACCACTTAAAATCACATTATTATTATCATAATGCCCAGGGCTTCAGCCGATGGCGCACAAAACCAAAATTGAACTAGAGCCAGGTCAATTATTAACGGTATCTGTAAAAAGTAGAAAATTTGCATAATTATCCATTGAGAAAAAATATACATTATGGGCGCCTGAACTGTATATATAATTGTTTAGCGATACCAGATCAGTTGGAAAGATTTTAAGGACTAAACTTTCCTACCGATCTACACATAACTATATAGTGAGGAAATGAAATTATAGTCGGTTATAAATTTATTTCTTAGTCTACGGTCTATCTATACCTGTTTATAGCATTGGTTGGAAATGATATTCTATGGGTAATAAATTTATTTCCTAGGAAATAAAATTATAGCCGGTTATAAATTTATTTCCTAGTCTACGGTCTATCTATACCTGTTGATATCTTTGGTTTGAAATGATATCCTATGGGTAATAAATTTATTTCCTAGGAAATAAAATTTATAATGGTTATAAATTTATTTCCTAGTCTACGGTCTATCTATACCTGTTTATAGCATTGGTTGGAAATGATATCCTATGGGTAATAAATAATAAATTTATTTCCTAGGAAATAAAATTATAGCCGGTTATAAATTTATTTCCTAGGAAATAAAATTATAGCCGGCTATAAATTTATTTCCTAGCCTACGGTCTATCTATACCTGTTTATAGCATTGGTTGGAAATGATATCCTATGGGTAATAAATTTATTTCCTAGGAAATAAAATTATAGCCGGTTATAAATTTATTTCTAGGAAATAAAATTATAGCCGGCTATAAATTTATTTCTATCTATCTATCTATACCTGTTTATAGCATTGGTTGGAAATGATATCCTATGGGTAATAAATTTATATCCTAGGAAATAAAATTATAGCCGGTTATAAATTTATTTCCTAGTCTACGGTCTATCTATACCTGTTTATAGCATTGGTTGGAAATGATATCCTATCGGTAATAAACTTATTTCCTAGGAAATAAAATTATAGCCGGTTATAAATTTATTTCCTAGTCTACGGTCTATCTATACCTGTTTATAGCATTGGTTGGAAATGATATCCTATGGGTAATAAATTTATTTCCTAGGAAATAAAATTATAGCCGGTTATAAATTTATTTCCTAGGAAATAAAATTATAGCCGGCTATAAATTTATTTCCTAGCCTACGGTCTATCTATACCTGTTTATAGCATTGGTTGGAAATGATATCCTATGGGTAATAATTTTATTTCCTAGGAAATAAAATTATAGCCGGTTATAAATTTATTTCTAGGAAATAAAATTATAGCCGGCTATAAATTTATTTCTAGCCTACGGTCTATCTATACCTGTTTATAGCATTGGTTGGAAATGATATCCTATGAGTAATAAATTTATTTCTAGGAAATAAAATTATAGCCGGTTATAAATTTATTTCCTAGTCTACGGTCTATCTATACCTGTTTATAGCATTGGTTGGAAATGATATCCTATCGGTAATAAATTTATTTCCTAGGAAATAAAATTATAGCCGGTTATAAATTTATTTCCTAGTCTACGGTCTATCTATACCTGTTTATAGCATTGGTTGGAAATGATATCCTATGGGTAATAAATTTATTTCCTAGGAAATAAAATTATAGCCGGTTATAAATTTATTTCCTAGGAAATAAAATTATAGCCGGCTATAAATTTATTTCCTAGCCTACGGTCTATCTATACCTGTTTATAGCATTGGTTGGAAATGATATCCTATGGGTAACAATTTTATTTCCTAGGAAATAAAATTATAGCCGGTTATAAATTTATTTCCTAGGAAATAAAATTATAGCCGGCTATAAATTTATTTCCTAGCCTACGGTCTATCTATACCTGTTTATAGCATTGGTTGGAAATGATATCCTATGGGTAATAAATTTATATCCTAGGAAATAAAATTATAGCCGGTTATAAATTTATTTCCTAGGAAATAAAATTATAGCCGGCTATAAATTTATTTCCTAGCCTACGGTCCAACTATACCTGGTTATAGCATTGGTTGGAAATGATATCCTATGAGTAATAAATTTATTTCCTAGGAAATAAAATTATAGCCGGTTATAAATTTATTTCCTAGGAAATAAAATTATAGCCGGCTATAAATTTATTTCCTAGCCTACGGTCTATCTATACCTGTTTATAGCATTGGTTGGAAATGATATCCTATGGGTAACAATTTTATTTCCTAGGAAATAAAATTATAATGGTTATAAATTTATTTCCTAGGAAATAAAATTATAGCCGGCTATAAATTTATTTCTAGCCTACGGTCTATCTATACCTGTTTATAGCATTGGTTGGAAATGATATCCTATGGGTAATAAATTTATATCCTAGGAAATAAAATTATAGCCGGTTATAAATTTATTTCCTAGGAAATAAAATTATAGCCGGCTATAAATTTATTTCTAGCCTACGGTCTATCTATACCTGGTTATAGCATTGGTTGGAAATGATATCCTATGAGTAATAAATTTATTTCCTAGGAAATAAAATTATAGCCAGCTATAAATTTATTTCTAGCCTACGGTCTATCTATACCTGGTTATAGCATTGGTTGGAAATGATATCCTATGAGTAATAAATTTATTTCCTAGGAAATAAAATTATAGCCGGTTATAAATTTATTTCCTAGTCTACGGTCTATCTATACCTGGTTATAGCATTGGTTGGAAATGATATCCTATGAGTAATAAATTTATTTCCTAGGAAATAAAATTATAGCCGGTTATAAATTTATTTCCTAGTCTACGGTCTATCTATACCTGTTTATAGCATTGGTTGGAAATGATATCCTATCGGTAATAAATTTATTTCTAGGAAATAAAATTATAACCGGTTATAAATTTATTTCTAGTCTACGGTCTATCTATACCTGTTTATAGCATTGGTTGGAAATGATATCCTATGGGTAATAAATTTATTTCCTAGGAAATAAAATTATAGCCGGTTATAAATTTATTTCCTAGAAATAAAATTATAGCCGGCTATAAATTTATTTCTAGCCTACGGTCTATCTATACCTGTTTATAGCATTGGTTGGAAATGATATCCTATGGGTAACAATTTTATTTCCTAGGAAATAAAATTATATGGTTATAAATTTATTTCTAGGAAATAAAATTATAGCCGGCTATAAATTTATTTCTAGCCTACGGTCTATCTATACCTGTTTATAGCATTGGTTGGAAATGATATCCTATGGGTAATAAATTTATATCCTAGGAAATAAAATTATAGCCGGTTATAAATTTATTTCCTAGTCTACGGTCTATCTATACCTGTTTATAGCATTGGTTGGAAATGATATCCTATCGGTAATAAATTTATTTCCTAGGAAATAAAATTATAGCCGGCTATAAATTTATTTCCTAGCCTACGGTCTATCTATACCTGTTTATAGCATTGGTTGGAAATGATATCCTATGGGTAATAAATTTATATCCTAGGAAATAAAATTATAGCCGGTTATAAATTTATTTCCTAGGAAATAAAATTATAGCCGGCTATAAATTTATTTCCTAGCCTACGGTCTATCTATACCTGGTTATAGCATTGGTTGGAAATGATATCCTATGAGTAATAAATTTATTTCTAGGAAATAAAATTATAGCCAGTTATAAATTTATTTCTAGTCTACGGTCTATCTATACCTGTTTATAGCATTGGTTGGAAATGATATCCTATCGGTAATAAATTTATTTCCTAGGAAATAAAATTATAGCCAGTTATAAATTTATTTCTAGGAAATAAAATTATAGCCGGCTATAAATTTATTTCTAGCCTACGGTCTATCTATACCTGTTTATAGCATTGGTTGGAAATGATATCCTATGGGTAATAAATTTATTTCTAGGAAATAAAATTATAGCCGGTTATAAATTTATTTCTAGGAAATAAAATTATAGCTGGCTATAAATTTATTTCTAGCCTACGGTCTATCTATACCTGTTTATAGCATTGGTTGGAAATGATATCCTATGGGTAATAAATTTATTTCCTAGGAAATAAAATTATAGCCGGCTATAAATTTATTTCCTAGTCTACGGTCTATCTATACCTGTTTATAGCATTGGTTGGAAATGATATCCTATGGGTAATAAATTTATTTCCTAGGAAATAAAATTATAGCCGGTTATAAATTTATTTCCTATCTATCTATACCTGCATCATGTAGCATTGGTTGGAAAGAAAATCATGTCCTAACCATATACACATATAAGCAGGGCGGTTTGAAGGTCTTCGTAGGCCCTGGGCATTCTCATAATCGTAGGCCCTCCTTAACTTGAAACCTCCAAGTTGCCAACTACGCAACCAACTGTGGATTAAACTTTAAAGTTAAACATTTTCGCATTATTTTATGACTTCATGTTTAATAATGATTTTGGAATGCACCCTCCTCAGTTTTCGATGTCAAAATTCAAATCTAGTTCAACTTCCTTCTGTCAACTGATGAAAGAGTTTCTAAAGCCAAGGCACTAATTATGGTGTATCCATCAGATCTGGAAGAGGCAAATACTGACGACTTTCTTCTATTTTCACAAATATTTGGCAAGATTAAAAAGAGTGGCTGAAATGCTTGGCCTAGGGCTCAAATAAAGAATAGGATGGTGATACGTTTTCCAAATGTAAATATTGCTTTCCGAATCTACCTTTCAATTTTTGGAACAAGTTGTAAAGGTGAACGTTCATTTTCCAAACTGAAACTTATAAAACTTATCTTCGGTCAACGATAGGATAAACATGACTATCCTCCTGGCACTACTTTCATTCGAAAAAGACGATGCGGGAAATGACATTTGAGGACATCATAGGTGACTTTGCTTGCTTATGAAAAGACCCAAAAGGTTTACATATCGTAACACTGCTCAAGTGCTCATATTAATAGATATTATACTGTTTGTGACTGCTAGAGTTAAACGTTATTAAATTTGTATCTGCAAGACTGCAATTTCTGCCATAGCCTATTTTTTACTCCCTTCATGTTCTACATATACATCTGACTTTCGTAGGCCCCTGAAAAGGTCGTAGGCCCTGGGCACAGTGCCCACTGTGCCCAGTAGATAAAACGGCCCTGCATATAAGCTTATAGCCTTCTGTTGTGGTTAGGTTTTTGAGTAAGATATAGTAGACTAAGGGCTCGTCTATAAATTACGTCACGCGGTTAGGGGGAGGGGGTCCGGCCATTTGTGACGAAGTGTGGGGACGGGGGTTCCATAAATGTGACGTCCCGCAAAAAATTTTTTAGGTGATTACCTTTGACATTTTTTGCTTGTATGGGATTTTGAGAGGAAAAATACAATTATGACCTTTTTTGCTTGTCATGGGTTTTCGAGAGGAAAAAATACAAGGATGGCCATTTTTTGCTTGTCAAGACTTTTCGAAAGACGAAAATTCGGGGAGGGGAGGTCGACCCGTGTGACGTCATATTTTAGGGGGTCCGACGTTTTGTGACGTCGCGTTACGTAGGGGAGTGCCAAAAATCGCGTGACGTAATTTATGGACGACCCCAAAGATGAATTTAGGCTTAGTCGGAGTTTATGGTAGTTGCTAGTATTGTTCATTAGGAACTGGAATTATGTAGCACCAGCATTACTTGACTATTGTGTTTAAAGTACTTTTGTGGTTTTCTTCCCTTCGCCTCTTCTTCTTCACTTCCTCCCAATCAATGCTTCATATGAAATCGTATAGTTATTATTATAAGATAGCCATTATCAGCATTATTGCTTGCTAAGTCTAATCGTATCTGCATATAATCAGTGGCTTATCAATCGCAAAAGAATCGCATTTTCGGGTAAACTCACTACGGGTGGTCTTGAGTATGTTTAACAGTTTAAGTCGATATTGATCATCTACAGCAGACCGCTTACACTTATTTTCAAATGCGGATGCTACTAAAAATTGAATCGTGCATTTCACTTCAAATATGCCAATGATTTGCCATTGTTCTAGCACAGCTGATCTTTATTTAATGATCGTTGTTCTGATAATAATTGTTTCGACAAGTGTCATGTTTTCTCTGACGCTTCGTCATAAATCGTCTTTTTAATGTCGACTTATACACAGAGGATAAACTGATAGGCCTATTGAGATTTCTAATCCGGAAACGCATTTTATCGTCTGTTGGTAGTATCTCCCTCGTCACTTTAATGAAGGCCATCTCTTGTTGCTAAGGATAGTATTCACTATATATTACTCTACTGAAGCATTTTTTCAACTATGCTTTCTCGTGGGAAATTGAAATCCGTTTTTCAGTTAATACCATCAAGATAACGCCAAAATGCCAAGTGCCAATGAAATAGATAGGTAGGAAATAAATTTATTACCCATAGGATATCATTTCCAACCAATGCTATATACAGGTACAGATAGATAGGAAAT
This sequence comes from Metaphire vulgaris, assembly GCA_018105865.1. NCBI lineage: Eukaryota > Metazoa > Annelida > Clitellata > Crassiclitellata > Megascolecidae > Metaphire > Metaphire vulgaris. The sequence goes on from CM030846.1 coordinate 16,065,651, forward strand.
AAATTTATTACCGGTTATAATTTTATTTCCTAGGAAATAAATTTATTACCCATGGGATATCACACGATGGTCACACGTTCCAATTCCACCAGGACATTATCCGTGCCACGCACTCGTACCAGAATGGGAGAGCGTGCGTTCAGGGTGATTGGTCCATCACTCTGGAATCAACTTCCGCCTCCTCTCAGAGATGGAATTTTAAACCGTGACATTTTTCTCGCTCGACTTAAAACATATATGTTTGACCTGGCAAGCGAGGCGCATTTGTAATAATTGCGCCTAGTAAATGAACTTTATGTATGTATGTATGTATGTATGTATATCATTTCATTTCCAACCAATGCTATATACAGGTATAGATAGATAGGAAATAAATTTATTACCGGTTATAATTTTATTTCCTAGGAAATAAATTTATTACCCATGGGATATCATTTCATTTCCAACCAATGGTATACACAGGTATAGATAAATAGGAAATAAATTTATTACCGGTTATAATTTTATTTCCTAGGAAATAAATTTATTACCCATGGCATATCATTTCATTTCCAACCAATGCTATATACAGGTATAGATAAACAGTAGACTAGGAAATAAATTTATAACCGGCTATAATTTTATTTCGTAGGAAATAAATTTATTACCCATAGGGTATCATTTCCAACCAATGCTATATACAGGTATAGATAGATAGGAAATAAATTTATTACCGGTTATAAATTTATTTCCTTGAAATAAATTTATTACCCATGGATATCATTTCATTTCCACCCAATGCTATATACAGGTATAGATAGACAGTAGGCTAGGAAATAAATTTATAACTGGCTATAATTTTATTTCTAGAAATAAATTTATTACCCATAGGATATCATTTCCAACCAATGCTATATACAGGTATAGATAGATAGGAAATAAATTTATTACCGGTTATAATTTTATTTCCTAGGAAATAAATTTATTACCCATGGGATATCATTTTATTTCCGACCAATGGTATACACAGGTATAGATAAATAGGAAATAAATTTATTACCGGTTATAATTTTATTTCCTAGGAAATAAATTTATTACCCATGGCATATCATTTCATTTCCAACCAATGCTATATACAGGTATAGATAGACAGTAGACTAGGAAATAAATTTATAGCCGGCTATAATTTTATTTCCTAGGAAATAAATTTATTACCCATAGGGTATCATTTCCAACCAATGCTGTATACAGGTATATACAGGTATAGATAGATAGGAAATAAATTTATTACCGGTTATAAATTTATTTCCTTGGAAATAAATTTATTACCCATGGGATATCATTTCATTTCCAACCAATGCTATATACAGGTATAGATAGACAGTAGGCTAGGAAATAAATTTATAACCGGCTATAATTTTATTTCCTAGAAATAAATTTATTACCCATAGGATATCATTTCCAACCAATGCTATATACAGGTATAGATAGATAGGAAATAAATTTATTACTGGTTATAATTTTATTTCCTAGAAATAAATTTATTACCCATGGAATATCATTTCATTTGACAGGTATAGATAGATAGGAAATAAATTTATTACCGGTTATAATTTTATTTCCTAGGAAATAAATTTATTACCCATAGGATATCATTTCCAACCAATGCTATATACAGGTATAGATAGATAGGAAATAAATTTATTACCGGTTATAATTTTATTTCCTAGGAAATAAATTTATTACCCATGGGATATCATTTCATTTTCAACCAATGCTATACACAGGTATAGATAGATAAGAAATAAATTTGTTACCGGTTATAATTTTATTTCCTAGGAAATAAATTTATTACCCATGGATATCATTTCATTTCTAACCAATGCTATATACAGGTGTAGATAGACCTGTAGACTAGGAAATAAATTTATAACCGGCTATAATGTTATTTTGCTGCCATCAGTAGGCTATATAGTTATGTGTAGATAGGTAGGAAATAAATTTATCACCCATAGGATATGATTTCATTTCCAACCAATGCTATGCACAGGTATAGAAAGACAGAAGATAGGAAATAAATTTATTACTGGTTATAATTTTATTTCCCCACCAACAGCAGGCTATATAGTTATATGTAGAAAATAAAGTTATTTCCTGCTACTATCCGTATGCATTAAAGTGATTAAAGCTATGTTTAGATATTATGTTGATAGGCGGAAATAAATTTATACGGAAATAAATTTATACGTATGCCACATAATTTTATTTCCCTAGCAACCGCAGGCTCCGCCCAGGAAATAATTTTATGGCGGAAATAAATTTATACGACACCGCCCCTGCAGTCTTGACGTATTGTTTTTGATTACTGTCTAATGCCGCTACTCTAGTCACTCTACAGTACAGCAGTGTTGCGCAGCGTAAACCCAACGGGTGGGGTGGTAGGGTCCTGCATGCAATAGACAGAGTGGTCGACGTGATAAACGTCAGGTACTTACGCTGAAGAATGAGCAAAGTCCAACACGGCAGGCGAAGATAAGACATATCGCTCGATCTGTTTCAATGTGCTAAGTAGCAGTTCCTTGTTTTTAGTGTCCTTTGGTAGCCTATCAGCCTGATCTCACGACGACGTTTTCAAACACTCGAGAACAAACTCGCACCTGTACCGTTGTTTACGTCGATATAGGTAGAAACAGATACCTGTCGAAGGCGGGGCTTGGTCCATGATTGACAGATGACGTAATCTACGACAAGGCAATGTTTTCAGACTTCGCCGCTTTGCACAGTTCGGTTTTAATAAGCGTGAGGGGCCAACAGCCGGGGTCGAGGGTTGGGGTAGGGGCTGGGGGGCCTAACTCGAGGTCAATTTTAGTATTTAACTGTTCGACCATTGACTGGAGTGCGAAAATGTACGGATGGACAGTGGCGGTTCCACGTGGGAGATGAGTGGGGATGCATCCCTCACCGAACTTTCGGACTTACTTTTTTGCTTGTGAAACCTATTTTTTGGGTAAAAATATAGTAAAACTAACCGGAGATGACTTTTTTGCTTGTCAGCCTATTTTTCGGGAAAAGTGTAGTAAAACGAGGGATAAAATTCCCTCTTTCCAGCCTTTATCGGCAAAGTTTATTGATTTTTTCCTTCTATTTTCATCCCCCACCAACTTTCCATGAATTCATTCACCCCCGCCCCCACCCCCACCAAGAAATCATGGAACCAAAAAGGTCATCTCGCTATTTTTCACACTTGATCTGTAACTTTTTTACAAGAAAGTGTACCGGGGCCTAAAAATTTTTAATCCGCCACTGGCCACGCATTTCGCTATATTGGCGTAGCCAGGACTTCCCAATAGGCGGCACAGGGGCATTTTTGGACATCCCGTCCTTTTGTGCTTTGAAATGTCTTGCAATCTCGTGGATCGCATATACTACCTACCCGATCACCCTCCCACAAATAATCGACGATTTTGCGAGAATCTCACAACCGGTTCCAATGCGAATAAGGTTTCCCGCCCCCCCCCGTGGCTACACAAATGCATTTTGTATCACTTTTTAAGCTAATAAATCTTATTTGTTTCTTTCTATAAAACTCTTCGATAGATTTAGGCGCATTAGGCCCGTGCGGTCTAATTGGTTGAGATCAGTGCATGGCCATTAATCGTCTAGGCATTCGTAGGCCTGCTGTATTTCTGGATGCATATTCTAATTCTGCGAAATACTATAAGAGTGCCTAAATCCGCGTTTAGTGTTTGTGGATCACCAGCCATCATTTTACGAAAACCTATCAACATTAAACACACAGTTTGTCAGCCTTGGATTTCGAGGTTTGCACACGGCTCAGACGCTCCCATAAGGGCGTTCGATGCCCCCCGCTATGCTACCCCCCCCGTCAATGCCAAGAATTCGCGGGTCGTGTCCCTTTAGAGGAGCCCCTTAGGTCTTAACGGGTTCATCGAGTGCTCTTTCGGATGACGTCGTCAATCGAAGACGATGTCTCGACAGATAATCTTTCAGTTCCTCCATCAGAGACGCGGATAAGTCGGCGTCAGATGTGAAACTGTTCTTCGCTGGTTTCCAAAGTCTCGGTTTCTTCAGCGTCTGGATGTGGGATTTAGTTTTAGCCGGTGAGGAAGAGGAGGAGGAGGAGGAGGCAGGTATGTTGTTCGTTGATTCGGTCGATCGTTTGGCATTCGATTCCTCGTTCATTGAATTCGGTTTTTCGAAAATCGACAGAATTTCGGCGATCTTTTGCAATGGGTTTTGACGCGCGATCCCCTCGCAGTCGGAGCGGAAGCGAGATCCGGTCTTACCGGACGATCTGTCATCTCTCCCGGCGCCGGAAGTCGTCCGAGGAACTGGCGCTTCCGGTCCGCTTTCGGTCGTCGTTTCCGCTATCGTGTCCCAGACGGAGATGTTGTCGTTGTCGTCGTCGTGTGATCTTCTGCTGTGCGGATCGATGGAGGACGAGCCAAAGACCTTCTTTGCGTTGACCAGGGAGTCCTTGAGGGCGATCGCAGCGTCGCTGTGCGACCTTCGACCGAGTGAAACTTCCGGGTGAATCGAAAGAGAGGAAACACTTCGCGCCCAGAGCGCCATCCGTCTTCGTCTCCCGATCAGTTCCGGAAGTTCCGGAAGTTCCGGTCCTATGGTTAGCGGCAACATCTCGTCTCTGCTTCGGTCAGCCTCTGATGACCGGTCCAGCCTCGCCGCCGCCCTGCATTCGGACGTCTTCTGCTGGAACCGGGATTTTGGCGGTGACGTCATTTCCCCTGGCAGCTCCGATGCTCTGTTCTCGCCGCTTCCGGTAGTGACGTCATCTGCGCTTCTTTGCGGCTTATTTCGTGGACTTCCTCCTCGGATGCGATCCGGAACACGGAGACCCTTCCTCTCCTCCCCCTCCTCCGTCTTAGGCACGGCGCATCTTACCATGTCCCGTTCCCTCGCGTGTGTATCCACAGGAAGTTTCCAAGTGTCTACCGCTATCCGGGTATTTCCGCCTGCTGACGATGGAGCAGGATGCTTCCAATTGGCTGGCTTGGCGACGGGCGCTTTCGTCGTCTTGCTCGACGTCGTCTGTGTTTCCTCGTGACGTAACAGAGACGCATCGGTGACGTCAGAGCGGGGACTTGCAGAGGCGTCATTGGCGGCAGCCGACACCAGTGCAGTGTGTCCTTCCCCCTCAGAACGCACCTGCTGCCCCTTTGAGATGGAGGGCTTCGTCTGTTGTTCCGGATTGACCTTGGCTGCTCTGGATTCGACAGGAAACGACGATGGTCTGGAGGTTCTTGTGGGATTCGGACCTGATCTCGGATACCTCACTCTCTGCGCCATTTCGACATTTGCCTTTAGAGAACCAACAGCTGCGGTCGAATTCCATTTCGAATCGACTGAAGATACGGAGATCGTGACTTGTTTTTGTGGTCGTTGTATTGGTTGTTGTTGTTGTTGCTTTATAGACAGGGCAGTTTGTTTGCTATTTTTCTGAATTTTGAAGGCGCTGCTTGGGGGCGTTGACCCACACGGGCTTTGAGTCTTCTCTGACCACCGTTGTTCGTTTTCTTTGACCTGCATCAGGTCTCTTTTGAACATATGAACGTCTGTTGAACTCAAATCTTCGTGTTGCTGAGATAGAGGTTCTACTAGAGTTTCATGATGCGGCGAAGGGCTTCGATGCTGACTGCCTACCTCTGTAGCGGGAATCTCACCTGAGTTCCTGAGAACTTCTCCGATACCTGGACTCCTAGCCAGAACCTCATCGGCAGGTGAGAATTCGATGCGTTCATCTCCTGGCGCGTCTTCCGCCTTCGTTCGTTCGTTATCGTTTTCTGCGCCGGGATCTTGAGGAGCTTCTGCAAGTGAAAGAGGCGAATTTCTACTGCTGCTGCTGCTGCTGCTGCCGCTGCTGTTTTTAGCGCCATCTTCTGTGTTCTTATTCAGATGAAGCGTACCGTTGCACGATTTTAACTCTGCTGGTTCCTCTGATGATGTAATATGAGAGACTTCTATAGCGCAGTGTCCTGTTCTGTTGATGTTGTTACGAGCAGTAGTAGGCTGATCGATTTTGTCTGCGTTTGCTGCGTGCTCGGTGGCCTCACAAGGCCGGTATTTGTCCTCATAACAGGACAATGGCCTCTGGTTGCTGCTGCTGCTGCTGGGCATCATGCCAGGCCTGGAATGTGCCGGATGCGACGACGCAGATGTACCTTTTGCTGGTTCCGGAAGGTTTCCTTCCTTGCGTCGATGCTTTTGGCGCCTGGAGACAGGAAGGCTTTTCTTGAATCTGAACCTGGAATAGTTATTGTTACGTCGCTTTGCGTTGGTTTTGACTGATTTGGGAGTTTTCGTCGAACTTCTGAGTTGGATATTTCTATTGATCATCGACAAGTCTTCGTCTTCTGGAGACCGGTTCTCGACGGACTTGGAATTCTCGTTGGCGTTTCTTTGTCGGCGTCGAAAGTCATGCAACGGTTCCCTTTGATTGGTATTTAGTTCTTCTTCGTTTTGTACGCGATAACCGCCGGTTTTAGTTTTAGTTTTAGTTCTGTGTGGAGTTTCTGTCTGACGGTCGGAATTAATTCCAGAGCTGTTGAAAAGCTTTGGTTTTTTGCGTCTTGACGAACGAATTCTATTTTCCGATGGACTTTCTGGTGAATCTGAATCTTCTCTTTGCCAGAAATGCCTTTTCCGGTGAAGATTGAAAGGCGGCGATCTACCTGGCGAAGGTGAACTGTGAGCTGATACGTTGACGTGCTTCTGGTCTGGGTTTCCGTCTGTCTGGAGCTCAGGAGACAGAGAAACGTGTTTAGTGGTTTTCTTTTCGATATTTTCGTGTTTTACGGTGATGGGCTTTCTTGATTCTGGACCGTAAACTGTGACTCCGCCTTGCTGAATTCTATTTTCGTGCAAAACTGGATCTGAGACCGGATAGGGATTTACCGGCACCGGATCATCTCCGGAATTGCGCAGACCCGGCGACGGCGTCGAATGGTCGGACGTCGGATGCGAACCGGATCTCGTCGAGTCCGTCGGACGTCCCGCAGAGCTCCGGTCGTCGAAGTCCGGCGAATAGCGAATCTGGTCTCCGCGGGAGTGGGACCTGCCGTCTGCCCCGCTGCTGTCCTCCGCTCCACTGGTTCCCCTGCTGCGCTCGGAGTCCGGCGATCGGCGGGAGGACGCTGCCTGCTGCTGGGCCCTGTCGTCCTGCCGCCACCGGTGGGGGATCTCGCCGTGGGAGACGCTCAGACGGTTGCCCGTCGCCACCGGCGGACTCTGTCTGTTGTCCTGTTCCGTGTTGCTTCGTCTGGGAATCGTAAAGGTTCCCCACGTCTTGTCCGAGTGAGCACCTGCTTCGTCCGCTACGGTGTAGGTGGCGTTGCCGGACACCCATCCTCGTCCTCCTCCTCCTCCTCCTCCTCCTTCTCGGCTGCTACTCCGTCCAGAAACTGTAGTCGGGTTGTTGACGGAACTGTAGCACTGGACGTCGGATGGCGTTTCCGACCGCAGAATCTGCGTTTCTGAGGTTCCGACTCCGACCCTTGCTAGGTCGGCCTTTGACCTAAAAACAGTAGAACTTCGCTATAGCGACGGTCGCGAGAGACAAGCATACGTCGTATTAACCGATGCTTAGTATAAGGCTTATACTGTAGAATGAGATATTATGTTCTGCAATGTGGTTGGCTTGATTTAAAATGTTACTATATTTATACGCAGAATTACTACATAGAAATGGTTCTCTTCTTCTCCTGCTGCCTCTCCACTTTGCTATTGTTTATATTTGAAAAATGCATACTCGTTGACAAAACTTCTTCATAACGGACTCGGTTATAACGGATAGGCCTACTTGGCTACAACGTACCGTAATGTACGGTCCAGTGTGATACGCTACCGTATTGGATTGGATTGATTGGATATAACGTAGGCCTACTACATTCTGCAGACCGCTAAATATGCTATAACAAGGTTCTACTGTACTGTATATGCCTTGGTAACTGTCAATTAGATAATTCAATTGCAACAGTAATTATTTTTTGTTTTCAAACTAATCGACTGAATGATTGGTTGAACATTCAATGTGCTCGTCTCTCTCTCCCTCTCTGGCTCTTTCTCTTTCTCGCTCTGTACGTTTCTCTGTCTCTGTCTCTGTGTGTGTGTCTCTCTCTATGTCTCTCTATGTCTCTCTCTCTCTATGTCTCTCTCTCTGCTTCTGTTTCTCTCTATGTCTCTGTCTGCTTCTGTCTCTGTCTGTCTGTCTGTCTCTCTGTCTGTCTGTCTGTCTCTCTCTCTCTCTCTCTCTCTCTCTCTCTCTCTCTCTCTCTCTCTCTAAATAACTTACCCGGCGGCTTTTAAGCTGCAGAACCACATGAACGCAACGAATAGAACGATGGATGTTAGAACCGTAAGTCCGGCAATCAACCAATTGCGAGTCATATAGACGAACCTGTCTACGATCAAAAAACACCGAAGCAGAATACATGCGGTGAATCAATCAGCCAGTCGTCGGTCCGTCATTCCTTTAATCGATTTTTAGTCAGTCAGTCAATCAAGCTGAATAGAACCAGTATACAAGTCGGTCAACATTTTGCAGCATAATAATTTGTATTTATTTTGGGGCTTTTCTTAGAACCTCTTTTTTTTGACACTCTGACCGCTTATAGTAAGTACTGCATATAGTGCGCATATTCCAGTAGAAGCGCTATAAGAATTCGGTTGAAGAATTACATTCTTTCGTCTACACTTTCGAGAAATTTCCGATTATAGATATATCAATAGAAGAGGTGCATTAGATGGATTGGATAGTATTCGGTATCCACAACGAAATCCATTTTACCTAATGTACCTATTTCACCTATTTCATTTTATTTGTAAAATAATTAAGTTCTTCTATGGATGTTATATCAAATACTATTATATTATTATATAATAATCTATTATTGCAATAATAATTATAATTAAGTTCTTCTACAAATGTTATTATTAAGTTCTTCTACAGATGTTATTATGTAACTTTCAATGATTCTTTGGAAATAATAAATGATGATGATGATGATGATGATGATGAATGATAATGATGATGATGATGATGATGATGATGATGATGATGATGATGATGATGATGATGATGATGATGATGATGATGATGATGATGATGATGATGATGATGATGATGATGATGATGATGATGGTCCAAAAAATCCGAAGTATTCAAAGCCGATCCAGCCATGAAGCTCAAGCGATACAAGCCTCCATTCTGGCAGAATTCTCCATGGAAACCGGAAGGACACGTGCACCGGAAGCCGAGGACCATCTGCTGTTCGCTGTCCTTCGAGCGCAGCGCCGCCATCTGGAGACGATAGAGCATCTCGTTCGTATTGGACATGGCGCTTATCTCGCTCGGCTTCAGCTTCCAGCAGGATCCTCCATTTTGACAGAGATTTCCTCCCACTTCGCACTCCTCTGCGTTGCCACAGAAAAAGCAGCCGCAGAACGGGAATGAAATAGTGAGAGGGTGATTCGCCCGCCTCAAACCCCCTCCCCCTCGTCCATGGAGGGCGCCACAAGCCAACTATTTGGTGGGCCAACATGGCCTGTTTGAAATTCGACAATGCAAGGACTAGTGCTACACAGTAGGCTATAGATATGCAAAAATTCAGAAGAGTGATGAAAGGAATTAAAACCACATATTCTTGTGTCCCCATCTTTGCTGTGTCAAACCGTACTAGAATTGTCATCATATTCTGTCTCAATTTTTTTCTAGAGCTTTCGAAATGCCACGAAAAATAATGAGCCATTTGAAACGACACTATACAAAGTCTTTCAGAAATCTATTCTGTCTGGTTTTATAGACCACAAATATATTATAAAATTGATACCCTGTTTGAAATTGGACAATGCTAGTGCTACAGTAGGCTATAGATATGCAAAATTTCACAGGAGTGATGAAACGAATTAAAACCATGGAGGGCGCCACAAGCCAAATATTGGGTGGGCCAACATGGCCAATATTTCAGTCAAGACAACGCAGAGTGAAATTGTTGCCGTTACGATCAATCGATCATTGAAAAAACACAGTTGCGTGGTTATATAAATTTAATAATTTTGAATGGTCTTCCACATCTGTGACATCTCAATTATTTATGGCAATATTATGCAAATATATTGGAGATTTGGGATTATTAGTTCCACAAAACATTGTAATTTGCCAATTGAAATTGGGTGGGCCAAACACATTGTGGCCCATTGGGCCTAAATATTGGGTGGGCCATGGCCCACCTGGCCCACCCTGTTGCGCCCCCCATGCCCTCTTTCTCTCCCACTCAATGCTCCCGCACTGAAATTTAATTTCGAATGTGGAAAAATGCAGGGCCCGTATTTTATTAGGACTGTCGTGTGTTTTTCGCAATTTTTCTTTCTAAGCTTCAATTTAGAAATTTTAGACGAAATGAAATTCTCAGTTACTGACCATTTGAAAATAATTTAACCAGTACTTTTTTAATGTTCTGTTGAGATTAAGTTTATCCGATAAGTAATTGATTTCTACGAGGAATTTTCTGTCTGTATTTCAGAAAAGTCGTGGCTTCAGTTATAAAATTCAAATGCTGCACATCTCAGCAACCCAGAAATGGCAAAGGGCAACTCAAAATGACCTATTGACCCACCCATATGACCCATTGAACCCAGTGACCCGCCACCATCTCCCCAGCTGGCCGATGGTCTCAACGTCCATACCTCTCTTAACATCGTCATCGTATGTTCCTATGCTGCTGCTGTCTCCGACGAAATTCAGGATCACCACGATGCCCGCCAGACCGGAAGTACAGTGGACGCAGCGACGACGCATCATTGGAGGCAGCGACGGAGAGGTCCGATGTGGAAAAGCAGAGCGACGACCAGCTACGTGGAAGAGAGCGGGATGGTTTTACGAGTTCATCCATACGACAGTCGACCTCAGCAGGATATCCAGAGTCCGGGAGGATTTTAATCCAGAACGAATTGAATATCACGAAGAATATTGTAGCGATTATCTCACCGAATATCGATAATAACATCACAAATGCCGAACTCGATTGAGTATCGGCGTTTGTTCTGCCACCAGTGACGTCATCTCCAGATGACGTCATCGTTTTTAAACCGAAAAATCGTATATAATAATTACTAATAATATCAAATAAATAATACTAGATATAATAATAATAATAATAATAATAATAATAATAATAATAATAATAATAATAATAATAATAATAATAATAATAGATGTAACTGAAACGGAAAGTCGTCGGTAATGGGTTTATTTGTAATATACTGTATATGAACTCCAAAACACACAAAGCTCCGTTTTATAAAACGTCACTCAAGTCATGTATATACAGTATATATATATAATATTATTCGAAGGAAACGGAGGTATGATGTAGCGGAAAATGGGAAATTGTTGTTTGTTGTTGCCATTAGCAACCGGTTGATTTCGTCCGCTGTCGTCGTCGTCGTCGTCGTCTGTCTCTGTGTCGTCGTCCGTGCGTCTGTCGCTTTCCCAGAGTCTTCGTTATCCAGACGACAGAGAAGGCAAACGCAAGCTCCGACGTCCTGCAAACGGAACGATTCCTCTTCATATAAACGCAAACAACAGAGACAGAGACAGGCAGACGGAGAGGCACGCGGGCATACAGACACATACATAGATGCAAACAGCGAACGAGACGGCTAAACAGACAGACAGACAGATTTATGGATGCGGATATGCATGCATATAGGCGGGCGGACAGATGAACAGATGGACGGAGTGTCGCAGAAATCGCGAATAAGAGACAAAGACAGAAATCCAATCGGAGGAAGAATCTAATTCTTTTTATCTCAATCGCTAATGTGATGAAGCCGAAAGTCAGTGACCGTGCTAAGTAGGGACGAGTTTACATAATACATCACCAGAGAAACTAACGAAATGGAACGACTGAGAAATATCCACTGACTCTCTCTCTCTCTCTCTCTCTCTCTCTCTCTCTCTCTCTCTCTCTCTCTCTCTCTTATTAAGCAGCTTATTTACTTTTCAACGAAGCTGCATGTGATGCACTGGAAGACAGATAAATATTTATTCATTTTTTGTGTTTTTCTTAGGAATTGAATTTTAGAGCACTTCCTAAATTACGAACGAATTACAAATCGTTTTCGCTTCGGCCATTCGTTAATATTGCTTCAGGTCTAGGTATGAGGATAAATAACACAGAATTTTGTGTGTGAGTGTGTGAGTGAGTGTGTTTGTGTGTGTGTGTGTGTGTGTGTGTGTGTCTGAGTAACACCGATACAGTACATATAATCATATAATTAATAGGAACGCTGAATAAAAATCCTTTCTGATGAAATGAAATAAACAGGATAATGATTTATTTAAAATAAGCGGAAGAAAAGTCTACCGAAGAGAAACAGAGGTTAGCTTCAAACATGACAAATGCATAACGCAGAAGGTAAAACAGAAGCACCTTTGGCTCCTACTTACCTGGCGATGCTTTGGAACGCCAACCACGGCCAAGGATCGGCTGACGACAGGTTGGAGAAGACGCCGAACACGCCGAACAGAGAGTACACCTGGATGACGCCCATCACCACCTCGGCCGACACGGTCACGTGGGCGGCGCCGAAGATTCTCTTCACGAGACGTCCCTGTCGTATCCTGCTGAGTCCGAGACCGAAGCGGGTTCCGGCGGCGGGGGAGGGCAGTCCGGGTGGGGGATCGGGGAGCATAGACCGCCGGCGGACCGTCGTCGGTGCTTCGCCGTCAGCAGAGACCGGAGAATTCGCCCCCAAGAACCAGCGAAATCTAACACTTTCTCCTTCTCTTCTTCTTCTTCTCGTCGTACGTTCTCCGTACCGGGTCCCGACGAATCCATCTCGACGTCGGCGATGTATCCGCCATCGCTGGATGCTTCCATGGCTCCTGGATCGGCGGCGGCGGCGGCGGCGGATGAGGAGGAGGAGGAGGAGTGGAGGCGGGTTCCGGAAGATGGAGTCCCGACTCCGATGGAGACGTCGACGTCGCTCGTAGAAGGGGAATCGTCGTCGTCGTCGTAGAAGGCCCGGTTGGTCCTGGACAACGGATGCGGACGACGCTGGATCGGCTCCTCCAGGTGCATCCGGGGGGAACTGCGATGTCCCCCGCTGCTGCTGCTGTCGGCGACGGTTGTCTTCTTCTTCTTCTTCGGTTGTTGTCTGTTGTTGTCGTTGCTGATGACGTTGTCGCTGTTGTCGTCGCGAAGAGCAACACCCTCGAAACCGAAATGCAATTCAGTCCGGTGCTTCTGTTTCCGTGTGGGCGTGGCAACGTCTTCGCTTCCGGCCACGCCCCCGTCGCCATGATTTTCAACAGCCCCCTCTTCTTCTTCTTCTTCCTTCTTCCTCTTCTTCCTCCTCCAGACGTATCCTGGAAATGCGCGATCCTTAGCTTCGCACACGGAACGAAAGTCGATCGTTTCCTGTGACGTTTCGTCGTGACGTCATCACTTGGTTTCCGGTTCGTTTCGTCACGGAAGATGACGGACTCAGCGGAAGCGGAAGAAGACGACGACCGACTCCCCCACCACCACCACCACCACCGCCACCCACCACCACCCCCTCGAAGCAGTCCTCGAGGATAGGCCGATTGATACGACGGACGCTGAGGCCTTTACGGGCGGCAGTCGCAGGCCCCAGGGCCATCGGCAGGACCAGCCCATCTTCGCCCGCTCGCTGCTTCTTCATCTCCCGGCGTGCCCGGCAGTAGGTGACGATCTGTCGAAGGGCTCGACCGGTCTCTTTGGCGTACCTGGCGGCGAGAACGCAGTCGTAGGTGAGCATGAAACAGAGCACCACGCCCCAGGTGATGAAGATCACCTGGACGATCGCCAACAGGTAGCGCAGTCGCCGGCGTTCCGTCGCCACCGAATAGGCGACGACGACCAGGAGGAAGTAGGCGGACACGAGAATCCAGAACGGAACCGATCCCCCGACGGGCTTCGTTCGTCCGCCGGACCCCGGGATCCGCAGCAGGCGAGACAGAAGCGACTCCAACAGCGAACAGGTGGTCAGTACGACGGGAAAGGTCAGTCCGTGAAGGACGTGAACCATGACCTCCGGCAGTGACCCCGTCGACGCGTAGGCGTCGCCGAACAGGACGACGCACTTGGAGAGGCCGAGGACGGTGAGGAGGAGGTCGACGACGACGATCGTCGGCTGAAAGCGAAGTCTTCGATTGAGGATGAGAAGAACAGCGATAGACAGAACGGACAGGACGATGAACAGGGCGCCAAAGCCGTACACGTGGGCCACCCAGCACCACCGCCATTTCCGCTTGGCCACCGGCCAGTCGGGAACGGGTTCCGGGCGGGGAATTGTCGTGACGTCATCGCCTCGCGTGTAGTTGTTGTTGTTGTTGTTGTTTGAGATGATAAATTGAGTTCTGGATCCGTTGACGACAAGCGTTTGGAAACGGGAAAGTGGCGACCTCTTCATATTCGCTGCTGTCGTCAAGATCGAACGACTGAGTTCATTGCAGCGACACCTACCTAGGGAAACGGAAAATCTAAGACACCTAATACCGTGACATTCCGATTGCGCCACATAAATTTTTTATATGGAATTCATAAAATATTACCACGTCATCGTTATTACTCTGATTAAATCGTTGATAAATCTTGAAAAGCAACGACCAGACATTTTTCATAACTAATATTCTTTAGTTTTAAATCGTTTCCATACATCAGCTCCAGTCTCCAGCTCTAGAAAGGGGGCGTAGAGCGAGAGAAAGAGGGAGAGAGAAGAAGAAGAAGAAGAAGAAGAAGAAGAAGAAGAAGAAGAAGAAGAAGAAAAAAGAAAAAGAAGAAGCAGAGAGAGGCAGGCAGAGAGAGGAGAGAGAGAGAGAGAGAGAGAGAGAGAGAGAGAGAAAGAGAAAGAGAGCGATAGAGTTTCTAATAATGTCAACGCTTTCGCCGCTAAATCAGTAATCGGTTGAATAGTGTCGCGTGATCGAGCTAAACTATAAACTATCCATCATTCATCCATCTATCCATCCATCCACCCATCCATCCATCATCCATCCATCCATCCATTTTCGTTCACCAAGCAGTCTGTCAATCTTGCGCTGATTCCTTCCGTTGCAGTCGCTATTCGGCCGAGAAGACCAAAGCAGCTTGAATGGAATCTCCGAGAGTCGATGCTGGCGAATAATGATTTTCAAGCAGGACGAGAGAGAAACATGGAAGAGAGGGATGGAGAGAGGGAGGGAGGGAGGGAGGGAGAGAGGGAGGGAGGGAGGGAGGGAGGGGGGGAGAGAGATTTCGAAAGAAAATTCAATATTTTTGCTTCGTTCAAGCGGATAATGAGATACAATTCTGATGGCGAATTTTCTAACATTTCAAATGCAAAATTTAATCAGACATTTAACCAAACTCATCGATACACACAGTAGTCTAGAAACGAATCTCATCTACGCCGTATAGGCTATCGTTGCCATTTCTCCATGATGTACTGGACAAAGTCTATGCCTGTGTTCTCTGTACAGTGAAAATCAACTTGCCCCTTTGTCCAGGATGGCTGGGGTTTAGTTTGAATCTGCGACTCTCTGCACGAAAACAGCCTATAACCCATTTGAGAATGATATGATTGCAGAATCTTAGATAGTCATCAAGTGGGCTGCAGTGCATAGACCTTTCGATCTTTTGCATTGATCTGTCATGGCCGCCGATCATAGATCTATGAATTGAACCAGGAGTCTTCGCTATTTGCACTAGAGCTCAACCCGAACTCCAATAGAGTGCCGAATATGTGCAAATAGTAAAAAAATAGCAATGATATACGAGTCTTCGTAAGCGTCAAGATAACGAGGTTTGCCTGTAAAAAAAGCTATCACCACTAAATGTGGGCAACAGGAAGTCGCTTATCATTAAGTGTTCTTCCTCTGAGACTCATTGCTAAGCATTGTCATCAGTGAATACTGTGACTTTGATGATGATGACGACGACGACGACGACAATATAACGATGACAAAATCGATGACTATGATGATGACGACGACAGCATAGAACCATAATAATATTCTATCCAAACGAATACAGCAAATAGTTCTGCTCTTCAGAAATCAGAACTGCACGAGAATCTGCCACTTTGAGCGTCAACAATAAAAGTTCTAGAAAGAAGATAACGAAAATTCAGCCGTCGTTTAGTAAACTTTCCTGGCGCACTAGTTGCTATAGAAACCAATTTCAGATTGAAATTGGTTTCTATAGCAAAACAGATTACCCAACCCCCCAACCCATTCAAATCTCCCTCACAGGAAAAGCAGGATGCCCTTTCCTCCTCCTCGCTCAGTGACGGGAACGTATTTTAGAAAGCATGGAAAATCCTTCCAGAAATCAGGGGGGATGCACTAACATCAACACAACTCATGTACAGAGAATACATGGACTAAGGCCGTGAAAACACCCGCATTATCCTGGTCCCATCTCCATCACTGCCCCTCCTCCTCCTCCTCCTCCTCCTCCTCCTTGTCTTCCTCCTCCTCCTCCTCCTCCTCCTCTAACTCATTAACCAAGAGCTTAGACGTGACGTCATCGCATTCCGGTCCACGTGACATTGTTTTCTCGGATATGATCGTTCCTTGGTCGCTTATTTCCTCCTTCGGTCTTCCTCTCTCTTCTCTCGTCTTTCAGCTTCCCTTCGCTTCGTCGGTCGCGCTAAGCTCTCTCGTCTCCCGGCTGAAGGCCCTGTGTTTTCAGCCGACCGTCGGCTGAGCTGAAATGCTCGCCTGAAAAGCTTTGGCGAAAACCCCTTTCATCACTCGACGGTCGAGTGAAGCTTCACGATTATTTCCCATCATGCAGTTCCTGTTCATTACACCATTCTTCCTTCTGTCCGTCTGTCCGGCTGTCCATTTATCTGTCTGTCTGTCTGTCCTTCATTCTGTCTGCCTGTTTATCTGTCCGTCTGTCTGTATCATTGACACAGGCCAGGGTTACAAAATAGGAGGCACCATTATATTTCTTACAGGCCAATCTGGTCAGATGCGGCTGATGAGTTGGGGGGGAGGGGGTCTGGATTGATATAGTATTCAAATCTTGAGCTCTGCGGTGAGCAATATTGCAGAGTGTACACCACCCGATATATGACACCTTATTGGAATTTTTTTGAAATATACATTTGTTTATATAGACAAGAATCTCAATTCCGCCACCGAAACAGAGCTTTAATATCGCAATTGGCCAATTGCAAATGCATGAACTAATCGCGTCCTGTAGGCCTATAATAACTTCGCTTCTCTAAGAAACAACTTTATTTTGTCAACTGTTATATATTAACAGAATGTGTAAGTGTTGGTTAAGAATTATGTTTATCTTATATTGTCTGCCTTTTTATGAATAAAGATATATATATATATATATATATATATATATATATATATATATATATATATATATATATATATATAAGTTACCTTTTTCTTTGCAAAAGTAGGAACTGCGAATCAAAATCTTGCAGATTCTTTTTCTTCTGAAAAACGTGTCTTCGCTTTTACTTACTCACCGGATGATGACGTCACCGCTTAACGCCCAAGGTGTCGACGTACATCAGCTGCGCTTCTCCGCCTATATTCGCTCACAAAGAAGCCTAGATGCCAGTGATGTCATCGGACGAGTATCTGACGTAGCCGGTTCCCTAGCAACCACCGATCTCTGCTGCTGCTGCTGCTGCTGCTGCTGTTAATTCTCGCTGCCGAGCAGACGTCCATTGTCCGCCGCCGCCGCCGCCGCCGCCGCCGCCGCCGCCGTCGTCGTCTGCTGCTGCTGCAGGTGCGTTTTGTTCTTTGTCGCTCCACCAATCGCAGTCACATCGAAATAAACGCTTGATTTTCGCGTCACTACGAGTCTACGACCGACTTGCTAGGAAGAGGAGGAGGGGGCGAGTAGGAAGAAGAAGAGTAGTAGAAGAGGAGGAGGAGGAGGAGGAGGAGGAGGAGGAGGAGGAGAAGGAGAAGAAGGAGGAGGAGGAGGATGAACAGCAGCTGCAGCAGGGGAAGATGGAGGAGGTTGAGGAGGAGGAGGAGGAGGAGGTGGTGGTACGGTGAGGGAAAAGTCTGAGACTGGAGTGGGAAAGGTTGTGATGGGTGGGGTGGGGTGAGGGTGGGGGAGCCAAATGGCGTCTGGTAAGATGTGAGGCGAGGATCGTTAGCAACTATCGATCGTTTGGCTGTTAAGTCGATCGGAGCGGGAAAACGAAGACGATGATCGAGGGGCGCTCCACTTCCCCGTTCAGGCCGCTTCTGGAATGAAAAATGGACTCAGGAACGGAGTAGAGGAAGTGGAAGGGGAAGAGGGCGAAGAAGGGGAAGAAAAACGATCGAAATGGAACGACGAGTAGTAGAGGTCCTAATGAAGAGCAGACTTTGATTCATATGCCTATGACAAAGCAGAATTCAAACTCTTGGGAAAGAAAGAAATAAACAGACAGACAGGCAGACAGACAGACAGACAGACAGACAGGCAGACAGACAGGCAGGCAGATAGATAGACAGGAGTCGCTACCTACATTAATAATAATTGAATTCGGCTTTCCTAAGATGCATGTTTTTATCGGTGGACAGGTATTTAAAGTACGAGGAGGTGAATCTTGTCTAAGGGGCTGTCCATTAATTACGTCAACATAATTAATGGACAGCCCCTCGAGTCTCATGGAAGCGGAAGGATGGACCCTCGATCTATAAGTCTACCTGGTCGATACTTCGAGACGAAAACTCGACCTCATAAAAATCATCGAATTTTAACAGGTCCGCCATGAATTGGTTCCGAATTTCGTTCGACAACTTGCAACCGAACTGATCGTTTATTCTGCTACCTTCCTGAACGGAATATTATAATTATGTACAGTCAAGCCAACTAGTATACTGAACATTCTCCAGTAACAAAATGTTGATTAGTTAAGATTTTTAATAAATGTTATTTGATTTTGAGAAAGGAAGTCTTTTGGGTTTATTGGGTTGTGTTTGAGCGAGTGTTCCAAGAGATCATCGTGCGGGTTTCGAGTAGTGTGAATTAGAGATTCAGAAAACCTCGCATGAAAATATCCGTTATATTAATAGATCCAATAGATAGGCGCATCTAATAATAATAATACAGTGGCAGGGTTGTCGTGGATTTTCGTAACGTGTCTCAGTGGTGACTAAATTTGGTCGATTAAAACACTAGGATTTATTTGTTCGTTAATAATAAACCACTCGACTTAACCTTATCGAAGTGGACCAGTGCGCGGTCTAATTATAGGGATCGTTGTAAATTTCTAAGTTATCGACAACAGTCAAGGGCAAAAAAACGCTGCTTAGGCCACGAGAGAAAACGAAGGCAGCCACTTTAGGCCTACGTTAGTCGCTTTGTCGCGTGTAGGCCTACAGGCCTGCTCGCATGCCTCGATTCATCGAGCGCAGTTATAGGCCTATTGGGTCCTGCTGTGGTAAAACGTAAGGCATTACGCCATTACGCAAGAAAGACACCTTTCGTTTCAAATCCCAACGAATAACGTTTGCCTTTTTGTGTCTTCCCGGTGCCTCCTTAACCACGACGAGACTAATTTAGGCGCGGTCCAATTAGGCCGGCCTAATAGTGGTTATTTAACAGACCGCAGGCCATGGCCTATAAATAGACTCGTGGTTTTTGTAGTATAGATTCTCTAGTTTTTAAAAAATACAGTTTCTAAAACAGGTAATTTGTTTCGTTTTTCTGTTTCGGTTGTCGTTTCCCTGGTCATTGCTCATTATTTGACGAGTGCAGTACAGTGCTTAACTTCCTGTATTCTGGCTAAAACAGTGTCCGCACTGGGCTATTTATACAGCAGCTTCTCCGAGCGCCGTATATGCGTTCGTTCAGACAGGCTATTCCAGATACTTTATACTCTTCGTATTGCTCTGCGTGTGTATTGCTATGGAATTGACAAAAGGTTACCTGACTTCGTTCATCGCCCCCCTCTTCATCGGCCAGAGCGAGCAGCTGCCGCCGCCGCCGCCGCCGGAAGACCGTCTCCAGGCCGAAGTGGAGCGCCTGAGACGGGAGTTCATCGCCTACATCTTGACCGGCGCCGAGCCGGACTCGGAGGCCGGAAGACTCGTTGTCGCGAAGGCCGGCGTCGTCCAATCGACGCACGAAAAAGATCTGGAACGGTGTCACCGGTCGCTCGACCTTGACCGTCGACCGGAGAACGCCGAGGTCATCCTGCAGACGATCGCCAAGGAGTGTCTGGAGAGTGCGGGACGATGCAACTGGGGCCGCGTGGTCGCGGTGCTCGCCTTCTCGAGGCTGGTGGCGGTCAGGAGGATGCACGGGGCTGGCGAATCGACGGGCGACCGACTGCTCATCGAAGGCTACGCCGTTTCGACGGCTGACTTTCTCGCCCGCTTCATTCTGGAATGGAGCAGGGACGTCGGAGAAGGGGTGAGTACTCCTCAGACGAGATCAACTGACATCTCGAATATATAGGCGCAAAAAGAGCTGATTAACAGGTCGCTTTTTTAAGTCCAATGCATCAATAATCATATAACGGCTCTATAGAAGCACTTGATTGGTTGGTCGATTGAATGACGGTTGCCTCTGTACAGTAGAGAAATAGTCGAGCGATTTGGATACATTATGATTTAATTATAATTGTTATTATTATTATTATTATTATTATTATTATTATTATTATTATTATTATTATTATTATTATTATTATTATTATTATTATAACTGGGAGGACTAGTCTAGTTGCTTAGAATGAGTGTACTAATGTATGGGGCCACGAGGGGGAGCAGGGATTCAAAGAGGCACTGCCCCCCTGTGCAGCCGCCTCTGCATTGCACTTAGGCGTATGCATTACTTTTAAGCCATTAATTAATGCTGATATTGCTTTATCGTCTTGATATCCAGTAATTCAGTTTCCTTTCTTGTCATTGGGTTTTCAGGATCTCGGACCCGCCCGCTTGGACGCGGGACGCTCGTCGATCCAGTGGCTGTCCGGCTGTTTTGCAAGCCGTCCTCAAAGTGGGAGCAGTGGCTGCCAGTTACGCCAACGAAGCCATCAGATGAACAAGCACTCGATAATCAACCAATCATCATCATCATCATCATCAGCTCTATAAGGTCTTTAATAAGGAAGCGCCTTAATTAACATCTTAGTCAGTAGTTTTACGTGTAAATATCCGGAAACGCGAAGGAAAACCCGATCTCGTTTTTCATATACACTGTCTTTTGATTTTAACCTGTAGAAGGTCTACTGTACAGTTCACTGCATGCGTTCATATTTTTCTTAGTCTGTGTGATTGCTGCATCGATATTTGATTGATGTCGCGCGGGGTTCGATCTGTCGGGGGTTAGGGCCAGGGGCGTAGCGACGGGGGGTATATCGTTATATAACCCCCAAATCAGAATACCTTATAGTTTTTAATGTGTCTTTTAAGATTTTTAAAGTTTTTAAAGATTTATACCCCTCCAATCACATTATACCCCCCCCCCAATAAAATTAGTGGCTATGCCCCTGGTTAGGGCGTAGTCTTCATTGGTCGAGTCCATGGGGTCGAAAATTTTGTGTAATAAAACGCAATTTTCGAGTGATTTATGCAGAATCAGTCTGCGTGGAAACCAGTGCAGTAATCTTAACATTTAGTTCTCTCCCAGATTTGAATGTCCTGTCCGACTAACCGCTAGATGTCCAGATTTACTCTGGTGGGATTAGTTTGCCCCCACTTTTTCTTTTATACCGACCACCAATGTTCACCCGGTGACATCTCAAGCATATCTCAGGCCAGAAGTCTTTAACCAAGTAGTGTTTTATCCAGAAGCCAGGCCAGTTCCTGGGGGAGGGGTTGACTTGGCTGGAGGGGAACAGTTCAATGCAAAACTTTGTTTCAGTGCTGGGATTTTTGGCGAGGATTTTTGTGGTTTGGGGAGTTCCCCCTAACGGGCCAGTATAAAACACTGTAGCCATGGTCATGGTCTTCTGTCTCTCATGTAGAGTTTCAACTCAAAGCGCAAGTCTTGTCTTGAAAAAAGAATTTAACTGTTTTTACAAAGGACCGATTGTCTCAGCATTACACCAATGCTCTAATCATTAGGAAAGTGTCGCAAGAATTCCCGAATCATGCTTTATGTTCTCCTAGAATTTTGTATCTCTCTCGAGTGACATCACGTCTTTTGAATCAGTCATTTTGCTTTTTAAAAACGTTATTGCATAGGTCCGTACTGCCATGTGATAGTTTTTGCCAATGTTATGCTCATGTTAATGTGTTCGTGTCAAATTTGTGCGTAAATGAATATATTTACATTTTGCTTGTTTACAGAAAGCGTTGTGTTAATTATAACCGTATGCAAAAGTTCGACAGTCGTAGCATAGATGCAATTTATTATCTGTTCATTGTTTGTTCCTTTTGTATTTGGCCTAATAATAATAATTAGAAACAATACAACATATGCAGTATACATATACATGTACATGACGTTTTGTGCAATAAATGAACCTAAAATGAAGCAAAGCCACGTGTCCAGTAGATACAGTGTTTATTCTAGGTCCTTTTGGGGATCCCCCCCCAGTTTAAAAATCCCCCCCAAAAAATGTTGCATTGGGGATGGAAATTCACCCCCCCCCCAGTGTGACGAGAGGGTTTTTTATATTTAGGAGAGGGGAAAACACAAGGATATAAGGATATGACCATATTCAGAAGAGCATTAGAGCATGTGGAGAAGAAGGGGAAGAAAGATAAGGATGGATGTGATGACCTTTTTTTGCTCGTCAAGGTTTTTGGGCAGACCAAACCTTCTCCCCCCCCCCAACGTTTCAAACTCCCCCAATGTCAAGGTGGCTAGAATAAACACTGAGTAGATAGATTCATCAATAATATAATTAATAGGATAGACTTAGTCCCTGCATAGACTCTAGAGTGAGTGATTAAAAACGGTAAACGTTAAGGAAGTTTAACGTTCATTGATAATATTTTTCAGTGATCAAAGTTAATTTCCTTTAGGATATTACCCATTGGGCAATGGTGGGTAGTTTCCTAAAGGAAGGAATCTTTATCCATAAATACACAGAGGTATAATCGGTTATAACATATTAGCCTATAACAACAGTAATTGCTACTTGACAACTCAGTCGGGAGAGAGGCTATATGGGGATTTTTAGTAGGCCTACAGGAAGTAAATGAGTGCGAAAATACATTAATAATTGAAACCAGCCTTATAACATATAACCATTAACCAGTTTTCAAAAAAAGCTGGTCATTGAAGTCTATATCAAAAGTTGAAGGCGGATTACAGATTGGGTTTCCTGCCTCCTTTGACAATGAAAACGCAATTTACTCTGAACTGGTCTCAAGTGCAGTTTATTCTGGACTGGCCTTAGGCTCATCATCGTCATCATCACCACCATCATCATCATTGCTCTCTGCCAACTCATTAGTTACAATAGCTAGTCAGAAAACATTTCCAGGCCTTTTTGTCCGATGTTAGTTTTCTTCCTTCTGCAATTGTCAGTTTTTCTTACACATCTTCTTTTATGTCTACCCATTTTTTCTCAGCCTGCCTCTTCCTTTTTTACCTTCCTTTTGTGTGTGGAGTGCATTTTTGGGAAGTCTCTAGGCCTTAGACTAGAAGTAGGTTAGTGTTTTTATTTACATTGGCAAGTAATATAATGTTAGTTTCTGATTAGCTCCAGACAGCGATAATCCTCAGACCTGAATGTATTGTGTGAAACTTTGCATTCATGGCTCTCTGCTAACAAAAACTTCTTGTTTAAGGCATTCAACTCAGCTGGATTGGGTTCTAGATCCAATCAAACCGAATACTTAAATCTTTGCAGTCGTAGTTAGATCAAAGTGATGGTAAGAAGTTTGTCAGGCACTGAATACAAAAGAAACAAGTACCGTATTTGACATCAATAACCTGTATTCAAATGCAAAATGTAGAAACTTAATGTCCTTTGAAATCACAAGAAAAGATTTCATAAGAAGTTTTAAAGATCAACATCTGCTATACAGTTACTCGTGCCATTGAATTCATCTCTCGGGTTTTCGTAATTGATATCTTCATCATCAAAAACAACACAATTTACAGCTTTGGATTGCTCTCTTCTAAAAAGGAGAAAATAAACATGTAAGGGGCTGTCCATTAATAACGTCAACAATTTTTACCCCCCCCCATAATTAAGTCAAAAACTTTTTACTCCTCTCCCAACTAAGATCAGTGACGGGTCTCCCTAAAAAGTTTAGGTTATTATTTTTGCGGCGATGACTATTTTCCCCTTTCTTTTGTTCATCAAGTGTCATAATGTGGTGGTTATGACCTTGTTTTTTTGCTTGTCAGGCTTTTTTCCATTGTAATAAATAATATTCCATGAAATTTCTTATTTGTTATCATCTGTAAAAAAATGAAATTGTTGACGTCAACTTCTCTTGACCCTCCTCCCCATGTCAACAACTGTAAAACGTTTTCAAACCCCTCCCCTATTTTGTTGACATAATTAATGGACAACCCCTAAGTAGGAAATTGTTTTCATATCTGGAAAAATCCAAAACAACCCATAATAATGTAGACAATGATAAACTTAAATATTGCAGTAAATTCAATGAATAAAAATGCATTAGCCTAGCATAATTAATAAGTTTATTTCATCTTTATGAAACCTTCACACACAAACCATCAGCATTCCATAACAGCACTCCAAGTTTTACCTTTCTCATGGAAAATGTCCACAGATGCAAATTTAACTCAGCAATTATACGAATAACAGCACACTTACCATAATAAACAGTGTTAGATTCTCACAAAAACTTCACTTGTCATGCTTTCAGAATATTTAAAAAAACCCTTAGAAAGAACTTTTCACAAGTGCAGGCAAAAATGCTTTAGTGACTCAATTAATTTACATAATCCAAATGGACCGAATAATTAAAAAAAGTAATTATTAATAAGTTCCATACTCTCCAAATCAAATGAATTCACAAACTCAAACCAACAGAAAATGAGAAAAAGAAGACCACCCTTGCTCAAACAAACAACCGTCAAAAACATAATCATCATAATATTCACAACTTGCAGCATTGGCAGAAGAACAATTTGATCACCGATCAAAGATAAACTGTGCAAATGAATGAAACTTTAAATTTTCCAACATTTTACTTTTGCAGCGACTACGCTGCGTATGAAGAACAACGACAACAGATTTCTAAATGCAACAAGACAGATTGACGCTTTCTAACTGTGGACAAATTTATCTTTCTATTGCCTAAGAGCTGTAAGGGCTGTAATATAGTTGCTTAGAACTCAGTTGCTGCTTCAAAACAACAGGAGAGGCAGATCACTCAAAAGTACTGTTGACATTAAAGTCCACGAAAGACGGACACTGTCGAATATAAGTTGACCTATCTTCTTCTTCTTAGGAACTTTACGCCGACCGGCATATCAGTTCAACACGCCGTCAGATGAATAAAGCGACCGAACGGTGTCATCGTCATCCGCATGGCGACTACAGTTCTTCCAAGCAAGACTCGTCCGGATTGGTTGTCATGCGCATGCCGTCGAGAATGACTGAATGAATCGTGTATATTTGGTCCTTGTCTTGCTCTTGGTGTCTGTCAGATTCGACGCTGTCGACGGCCAGGGAAGTCGACGGCGAATGCGAACCGGACGAACCGGCGTGCATCTCCACAAAGCCGCCCCCGCTGCCGCCGCTCCTGCTGCTGCTGCTGCTGGCCGCCAATTCCGACAGTGGCACGATGCCGCTCGCCGACACGGCTGGCTGGAGTTTCTCTGGCGACAGGCTGCTGCTGCCGCCGGCGGAGGTGCTGACGCATTCCGACGGTTGCTGAAAAAGCAGGTTGAGGAGCCCGCTTGGCAGATGCGACACTGGCAGCATCGTCACCTCTTGATCAGGAAAATCGTACATTTCCACCGACAGCGCGCCGGCGTCGTGGTCGTTGACCGCTTCGATGCAGATCGTGCCGTTGCCTTGATCCGAGTCGTTCGCCAGGCCGTTCTGGATCATCTCGGCAAACTGAACCATCGTGATCGGCCCAGACACTTCGGGCGCCGCCCCGTTAATCGCCTGCTTCACCTCCTGATCGGTGTGAGATTTCATGTGCGCCATCAGACTGAAGTCGTACTTGAAACCGATGCCGCATACGCCGCACTTGTGCGGCCGTTCCGGGTCTTTGCTGTCAAAGAGCATTGCCATGTCTGCCGTCGAGGCGCCTTTGTTGACGGTAATCGTCTTGCGGACGTCCGATGGTTCTCCGTGAGTTCTCATGTGCGCGTCGTAACTAAAGTCATACTTAAAGCTCTTGTTGCAGACGTCGCAATTATACGGTTTTTCGTCGGAAGTCTTTGCATCTGGCCGCGATTCGCCGACGCAGGCGTGCATTTTCAGATTTTTTGCGAATCTAAATGACTTCTTACAGAAGTTACAGACGAACGTCTTCGCCTGCTCCGTCTCCTCCTTCAGGACTTCATTGTGCGCCTTCCACAGGTGAACCTTGACCGAAGCAGAACTGCCAAACAGTGCTCCGCATATTTTACAGACGCACGATTCAGCCCTGTGCATCCGCTCGTGCCGCAAGAGGTTGTCGTGCCAGGCGAACTTTGCCGAGCAGCTCGAACACTCGTAGATCTTGCTGCTCTGGTGCACGCGTCTGTGGTGCTCGTCGAGCTGTTGGCCCGTCTTAAAGACGTCGCCGCAGTCGTTGCAGACGTGCGGCTTTTTGCCGCCCTGGCAGACCGTACGGTGACGCTCGTAGAGAGACTCTTTGGAGAAAACGGCGAGACAGCGGTCGCAGGAGAAGTGCTTTTCCGAATGTGTCAGCTGGTGTACGATGAGGTCATGTTCTGATGCAAATTTGTAGTTGCAGAAATTGCACTGCTGCGTGTAACGAAGTCTCCTGCCACCCTGTGTCATTTTGATATCCCTTTCATGCAACACTGCAAATCTCAAATTTGACCAATCCGAGTTCTATTGACGACAGCAAGTCGATCGAAATTCCAGCTGACACTAATCAACAATAATAACGTTTTTTGATTTGCTGAAAATCGGTTTAAGCACTATCAGTGAGGCCCATTTAACAAAGATTCTTCCAGGCAAAATTTCGATGATCGGCAATGACAAAGCATCTCCTTTGACAAACAGCCAATACTTTAATTATATTTCATATTTACGATGGCACAATAAGTTCAGTCAAAACTTCAATTCAAAAGAAACCATTATCTTGTAACCATATTCACATTATTGCACAGACCCTATCCACAAAATGGCAGTCACTCCGACAGGGAATTCAGACGCTACATAAATCAATCGCCACTTACAACTAGACTAGATGTAATTGGCCGTCTCGCCAACCATTGTTGCTTAATGCAATCAGTGGAATTCAAAGCAAAACCAATTCTCTATTCTAAAAAAAACGCAAAATAAGCCTTTCGATTTACCGAAGAAAAATCAATCGTCTCCCGTCTTCTTTAATTTTAAAGCAAATTATAAAATTAATAAATTAAATAAATAAGAAGCGGTGAATAATTTTCCTCTGCATTTCCGGTCTCAGAGACGTACGCAAGAGGACGCCACGGCACGGCAACCGGCTGTCTAGCAAGTATGTAAAGCGATGTCAGCAATGATCATAGTCTGCTTCCAATAATGTAAGTAAAATCTCGTGAATTTGTACAGCGCTTTATTTAATAGCATCGTAGAAACTGCTTAGCGTAATAGCTAGATTAAAACTGTGATTGTCAATCAGACGAGGTTATTTACATCTTTACTGCTACAAAGAGAATAATTTTTGGAAGAGATGTCCTCAAATAATAGGGGAAGGCGGACCAAGATGGACACAAGAGGTAAGATGGATCGTTCAAATAGTAGCGATCTAGTGGCGATATATACCGACTGAAGTTGAAAATAGTTTCAGTAGGCGGCGATTGCTTTCCATTCGTATTATTTTGTAGTTTATCGAATTTTTGGAGGTTTTAGTGCTTTAAAACGTTTGTCTCCTGGTTCAATACAAGTCGGGTGCCTCTGCATTTGTTTTCTCTTACGAATTCTATTATAATTAATTTTATAAAGAAGTGCAGCAGCGGTAACTTTGCAATATACAAAATAAATTGGTACCACGCGGGTGGGCGATAATACGGAAGTTTTCTCTTGGAGTATGGTGAACGAGACCCTTAGGCCTATATATTGGGGCATGATGGACCCCGAATGCTGGGGCAAAACGGATCCATCTTGCCTCTGTATTCAGTAGAGTGTAGTTAATTGAAATGTTTATGCCTGAAGTTGCTCATAAAGTTGTTATTAGTTTAGTGATGGCTTTAAGACTTAGATTAACTGAAATGTTGTCAAATTTTAAGGAATTTGTCTTCAAGTTTACTTTAAATTAAATGATGTACCAAGATGTAAAAGCTCAACTTAATTAAGCAATTTAGACTTGAAAAGACATTGCATGAACCGACCATACGGCTTAAATATACGGCTATAGCCAAGATTTTTTATCTTATACACTAGGCCTAGGGACGGAAAGATGGCAGACTGGTAACACGCTAGAACGGCACGCTGACGGAACGGGTTCGACACCCGCTGGAGCCTTTGAAGTCGACTCAGTTTTCATTCGCTAGAGGGCGGTGGTAAATGAGTAGCACCAAAGTCGTCACAAACATTTTTATTCTAAGCAAAATCGCAAAAATGCTGCACCAGCGATATTTTAACACCCCTTCATGAAAAAAAACTCCTATAAATGACCCTGTGCTGCACTTATTTCAAAGCAGACGACGGTGCGGACAAGGTCTTTAGACCCGCAGGGACAAGAACAGCGATTGCAAATGGGTCCATTTGGGTCCTTAATCACAAGGTCAAGGTCAAGGTTTTTTCTAATAAATTTTAGAAAATAAAAGTCCCTCACGCACTGCAAAGCTACCTACGAAAATCCGCACTTATGGATCATTGGCGTAAACAGGGGGGGGCATATGGGGCGACGGGCCCCTATTCTGGTTCTGACCGCTCGTGGGATCTGCGCAGAACCGTTGAGAAATTGGGGTGGGGGAGGTAGCATGGCCGATGAAGAGAAATACGTGAATGAGATGAGAAAGAATGCACGATGAACATTTTGGGGAGCTTTTTCTCCCTAAAATATTGATGCGCCCCCCCCCCATCATTTCGCTATCCTGGCTACGCCACTGTCATGCGGAACGCAATGCATAAGGAAGGATTTTCAAAGGGTCAGATTCATTCAGTCTTCTTTACATTTCTCTCTCAGTCACTCGTCGTCGTCGTCGTCGTCGTCATCATCATCATCATCATTGTCGTCGTTGTTGTTAGCTCTCTTGGTCAGTCGTAGTTGAAAGGGAAATTGATATTGATCGAGAGGGTCAAAGTCTGAAATCAGTATTCGAATAAATAAACTCCTGGATCGATCGCCCTGCGTGGCCACCGCCCCGTTTCCCCTCCCCCTCCCCGACGCCCCTCCTATATTGACCGTCTTTTGTTGGTTCCTGTACACCCGGTCGGCGGCGGCGGCGGCGGCGGTAGGAGTATCGCGTACAGGGGGGGGGCAAAATGACGTCAAGCGATTCGTTTCGCGTCGTCTCTTAAATGACGTCATTTACTCATCTTCGCGGATAATATGCAATGCTAGGAGAGATGGAGAGAGAGAGGGGGATGGGATGGGATGGGGTGGGGCGGAGGCGATCTGGAAAATCAATCATAGTTCAGCATGATGGCGAATTCTCTCAAGCGGACAGACCCCCGGGTCAGCGCAGGTCGCACCCGGTGCATTTAATCTCCGGATTGATGGGAAGAAGGCTTACTGCGGGGTCAGGCTACGCCGCTGCTGCTGCTGCTGCTGCTGGCGGTTTTCAAGGAGATCTAATAGTTTCAGGGTGTCATACTACTGGTTTTCTCGTGGTCATTGTATTTAAATTTCGTTGGCGTTCTTTCGCTGCGTGACAAATGTCTGAAGCTAATAACACATCTTTTGTGAAAAATCAAACATAAACATGTCGTAGGACAACTTGTGAAAAGTTCTAGTAAGCGAAGCAGAAAATCAGTTTACAAGTTAGGAAATTCTTGAGTTTTCATGATAATTGATCTTCTACAATTTAATTAATAAAAGAAATTAATGAATGATGTCCATGATGTCGGAAGTTACGGACGACGGGTTTGCATTGACGGATCTATTGGCTTCTAAGAAATAGGGATACAGTTCCGACTATCAGGATGGCACCACTCGATTCTTAGAACATACAGTACAAGCGGAATGGAAAAGTTTCAACTTCACCAAAACAAGATATCCATGCAAAGGAAAATGACCTAACTGACCAGCAGAGGGGGAAATAGAGGAAATTCTGGGCACTGCTTACTTATTTACTTCCCGTTCCCCACTCGTCCACTGTATGCATATATAGAAAGGGGAAGTTTCATACAACTAAAATTTCTTCCCCCCCCCCATTGGTCTTATTAGCCCCCACCCCTCTTCACTGGTCCGACGTTCAAGTATGAAGAAGACAACATTTAACATGGCTTAATCATTTCAAACCGCTCTGGCTAACAAATTCACGATTAAAAGAATCAACAACAGAGGTCGACTTAAATCATCGACATCGTCGTCGTCATCATCAATAATTCGTCATCATATAACCACCATCATCTTATCATCATCATCACCATCATCAGTCTTCTCCATGCTCGCCTCCTCCATTTGTCTTTGTCTTATATGGCTATTTTTCTTGTTTAAAGTCCAAGTCACGCATACGTATTATGCGATGCTTAATGTGCATGTTTGGAGTAAATTTTAGATTAGTTTTGTTGTAGATTATCTTCTTATTTTCCCATATTATATATTCTTCATTTAGGCGACAGCTCTGTAGTCCTTTCCAATTCTATTCTTGATATTTCTTCGTTGCAGTCAGTGGCTCGGGTCAGGAGGCTTCCCAGATAGTTGAATTTTTCCACACCTTCGATGCTTTATCAAACTATTTCTATTGGGGTTTCTACTGAGAATTCTTTAAGACCAAATGCCAGTTTTGTAACTTTTGCTGGAGTTAATATTAATTCCCATTCTCTCCCCTTCTCCTTTGAATGTTTGCACGTTTTCACTAGGTATCTGTAATTATTGTGGTCTATTACGTTCGCGCCATTCGCAAATTTTAGGTTATTTATAATATGCATTCCATACTGAAATACGTCGAGAGAAACATTGTCATATATACTGTGAAGTCGAGCGCTTGGTTCTGGTTTTAGGTACAGTATAATCAGTGCCAGGTAAGTCAGGTGTTCAAATGCTTATACATGCACCTGCATCACACTGTCACAGCGATTCGACCAATTCGTGGAGACGGTGAACAACAAACTGATAAAAATTACTCCTCAGAAATAGCAGCGAAACGGTTGACAGCGGACAGAAACGGCTTGAAAATTCTATTCGAAAACCGAAACGAGGCTTTCAACTATCACGTGATCGTGAACAAAATAAATGAGTCCATCACGTGACAATTTACTACGTCAAGAAGTCGTCAGTATTAACGACGAGCTAAGAGCACCTACGCACCGAATACGTTAACATTTCTAAAGCGATCTATTGGGGGAGGGGTGAGAGGGCTGGCGGTGATGGGGAGGGCAGCGATAAGCTTTATACATTTAAATTGTCTCTGCAGTAAGTCTAGAATGTCTAAATTCGAGATTAGCCTCATATACAGGATGCCCTGATGATCGGCTTTTGGTCTACAGTATTGGACACACGGCGAGAGAAAATGTCAGCCCAAGACTACATACAGTACAGACAACTGATGCACAGACTGGTGCAATGGCCAAAGTCAAAGCAAAACTCCTAGCATAAAAAACAGAGCAAAAATGTCGTTACACAGTATTGCAGTGAGAGAAAATGTCAGAGAAAATGCAAAACTCCTAGCAAAAAAACAAAAGCAAAAATGGTCATCATTACCGCGTATATATAACGGCGTAACATATATATATATATATATATATATATATATATATATATAGGGTGCGATTTGTGACCTGGAGCAGTGGGGGAATATGTCGAGCTTGGGGATGTAGTTGTTGGGAAATGTAGCAGTGGGGATGTAGTGGTGGGGATGTAGCAGTAGGGGATGCAGTTTGGCAGTAAAAAACAGAGGGGAGATTCGTCCCATTTCCCCTCGTATAAATCGCGCCATATATATATATATATATATATATATATATATATATATATATATATATATATATATACCCTCTGGACTTAGTTCCAAAGGGATTGATGTGACAAAAAGTGTCAGAGACAGAAAAATATACGTTTCAGCGCTCGTCTAGGGGGCCGTCCATAAAGTACGTCACGCTTGAGGGAAGGGGTCTAAGAAAGTGGGACAGTTTGCGACAGGGGAGGGGTAAAATTCACCGTGACGTCAAACTTTCCGTACATGTAAAGCCTGAAATATGTGGCGACATTTTACATTCTCTTCTGACGGATGAGTATCCTAACAGCCCTGCCAATTATATATTGTGCAAAGTGTATTATGCTGGGTATAGATGGGATTCTAAATATTGATTACATAATTATATGTCATTTTTGCCGGCTGTTGAACATCTCTATGTTTCGCTGCCAAAATGATGTAACGAGAAACTCGAATTTATTAAACAGAAAACCTGCGTGACGTAATTTATGTGTATACGACGTTTTAAGAGAATCCAAGATTTGTAACAGGTTGTGACAAGGAAGGGGATGAGATAAACGGTCAAAATGACGCGACCTACTTTACGGACGGACGGCCTTTATATATATATATATATATATATATATATATATATATAGCTGAATTTTTAAGAATTTAACACAGAGCGTGCCAACGAATGCCAGTGTGTCGCGTGATGCACTCGCATGATAGTACAGTATTTAAACCAACGAAGATGAGAGCTATTCAGACATTCAAAATATAATTAATTATGAGAAAAATCAACGCCTTGTCAGTCAGTCAGTCAGTCTGTCAGTCTGCCTGTCTGTGTGTGTGTGTCTGTGTGTCTGTCTGTGTGTGTGTCTGTCTATCTGTCTGTCTGTCTGTCTGTCTGTCTGTCTGTCCGTCCGTCCGTCTAGCTACCTAAAGAGTACAGACGAAATATGTCTGAGCGAAACGAAACATCGAAGTCAAAATAAATTATTAATATTGAAGAAACCATCCGCGGTCCCTGTTGTACCGATTTTCGTAGTTTTTCCAGCCGTAGATGGGAGGGGTGGATGACGGTGGAAGGATGGGTGGGAGTTCAGAGGATGGTGCAGCAGCAGGCCTGTTCTTCTCTGTCGGACGATCCAGGTCCGCGTGGTCCGACGAATTCCAGTTCAACCGCACTGGCGGACACAGTCTGGAAATGGCGCGAGTCTTGTGACCTTCGCCGACTGCTGCAGCCGAAATGGATCGTCGTGGTGGTGCTGGTGCTGGTGGTGGTGGTGGTGGTGGTGGTGGCCGTCGCTGTCGGGGTCTGCCGTGTAGACCTTACGCGTACCCATCGGCTGGATGGTCCGCCAGTTCCTGGCTATTCTTCCGTCGAAATCGTCGTCCGGACGCATCTCCGCCTCGCCGTAGGAACGCAGTTGACGGAACTTGTCCAGCTGCGGGATAAACGTACGTCAGGAACAGCATGGAATTTCAGTATATTAATTATAGATCGCTATAGGACTTCGTTATGATGTACTTAACGGATCTGTAAAATTCAGTGCGTTATTACTGATGGGATATGCTGTACATTATACCCAGTGTCATCCAAAAACGGTAGTGCATCGCAAGGAGACCGTACATTGTAGCAGTGGCGGCTCTAGGATTTGGCAAGTGGAGGGGCGTTGGGGTGGCAACTTCTAATCATGGGGGCCAACCATTTGTTGTTTAATGTATGTAGCATTAAGTATAGGGTCCCAACTGGAGGGCCACTGGGGGGCAGGCTCTCAATAGGGGCACGGGCCCCCCTGGCCCTCCCGGTGGAGCCGCCACTGCATTGTAGTACGTTGTAACCGAGTATGCGCTATAACTGAGTTCGTTATAACGAAGCTCTACTGTACAATATATCACTAGAAGAAATCTGTGCAGCCTAAGACATGGTCAAGCAACAAGTTTCCTCATATTGCTTCACCACACGGGCGTATTTAGAAAGGCTTAAAGGGGTAAGCTGAAATTTAAGAATTTCGAAAAATAACTTTTACTCTATGTTCTAGTGGAGATGTGAAAGTGTGGTTAAACATGATAAACAATACGAAGAAAGAGAAAGCTGCAGCTAGTAGCTTTGATGACCTGTTATTATTAGCTTTTGGATTTATTTATTTTACAGTGGTTCTCACACAGGGCAGTCCCTACTGAACCACTTTAAACCTTGTTATATTATATTATTGTATTAAGTTTAAACTTAAAACCTTCTTGTTCCGAAAGTCATTTTCTCCATAGCTATATACAGTATAACAACCCGCCCCCACCTAATGGATATACAGCAGAACTTCGTTATAACGGACTCGGTTATAACGAATCCTCGGTTAAAACGTTTCGCCATATAAGGTCCCGTGCGATGCGCCACCGTATTGGATGTTATTTGATATAAGGTATAGGCCTACCCCGGATATATGTAACATAAGAAAGTTCACAGACCCGCGAAGAACATCATAACGAAGATCTACTGTACCTTTTTTGCCTGATTGACAATGGTACCTTGCTTATATATGCTATTTTAAGAGAGACTATAAGCGTATAAGAATAAGCAACTATATAAATACACGAGATTTTACTTACCTACTTAATCGCGTTACCGTAAAACTTCTAATAGAAGCCGAGTCTTATAAATCCGGGGCGCAGAGTCATTCGTTTTACAGCGATTTCTATAATAACCATGGCAACCATTGTCTAAAATTTAGCAAAGATGGCGGCAAATCGGCTCCAGCTTTCCGCTGTCTGCCAAATATAGATACTTCCATAGAGTATTGATTTCTATGAAGAAAAGCACAGTACCAGTTCAGTACATGCAGTTCATATATATATATATATATATATATATATATATATATATATATATATTGACGTACAATATATATACTGTAGAGTACATATAAGATCTATTGCTATATTCTGTATGCATGTATTTGCTTATATATATAATTATATATATATATTTATATATAGATAGAGGGGCTTACGTCAGCGCTAGTGACCGAAATGACGTCACACATTAGTATCCAAGTGACGGTTTCGAAACAAGGTGGAGTGGTGAACGAGCCTTTGTACGTCCAATATTTGCTTCGGTCGTCTGCAAGTAACAGCGAAACACCGGACTTAATAACAAGTGGTTCGCGGCGGCAAACAGTATCGCTGTTCGGGCGTGGGCGCCTGATTACTCTACCCGATGCGCATTACCCAGAAATCCGCAGATTCAATTGGCAAACATTACGGGATGCAACGGTGCCTCTGACCCCCGGGTGACCTTTGCGCTTCTTGGGCGTCCAGCTGTCTGTTTGTCTGTCTGCGTGAATGACTGTGCGCGTGTGTGCGTGCGTGTGGCCGGCGATCGATACGGAATTGTGTTTCCGGTGAGCTTCGACCCCGAACGTAAGCGGATCTAGAGAGAGAGAGAGAGAGAGAGAGAGAGAGAGAGAGAGAGAGAGAGAGAGAGAGAGAGAGAGAGAGAGAGAGAGAGAGAGAGAGAGAGAGAGAGAGAGAGAGAGAGAGAGACAGACAGACAGACAGACAGACAGACAGACAGACAGACAGACAGACAGAGACAGACAGAGACAGAGATAGAGATAGAGACAGACAGACAGACAGAGACAGAGATAGAGATAGAGACAGACAGACAGAGACAGAGACAGACAGACAGAGCGGAGGAGAAAAAGAACAACACAAAGTGTTCACGTCACCGAAAACTCCATCATCAAATACAATAAAAACGAGAAGAAGAAGGAAAAGGAGGAGAAGAAGAAGAATGGGATGAAAGAGGAGAAGAATCACGAACGAGAATGACGACGACAAGGAAAACAGTTAAGAAGAGAAAATACATCGGAAAATTCTCTCAGAAGGTTTAAGCTTTGTTTTAAGAATCGCGTCAATTTTCGAAAATCGCGATTATACGGTAACAGTCTGCTTCTGAAAGTTCTATTATTACCCCCAGGAGTTTAATCCCCCTCCTCGATGGCACAGGACGACGCAAAGCTAGTGGCGGAGGGGTAAAATAATGCTTTTACGTGTTCAACCCCTAGAATTTAGAATTTTGTGAGAGGGCTTAGTCATACCCCACTGCTATCTTGAAAAAATCGACGGATGAATAGCGGAAACATTTATTTCTTTCTGATCGGATAGGATGGCGTTCCGTCTTTTCTTTATTCTGCTCTTGTCAGTTGTCAGCTTCTCAGTCTTTTAAGATTTCTTTCTGTCCTTCAGTTCGTAAAAGGAATTGCAGAGTGATTTATCATGAATGGTCACTCCGGTGAAGGACAGACTGCATCGATTGACCACCCGACTCAGTGACCAACTGAATAACTTCTATAGCGCCTTTCCAGCGATACATTTGTCATCAGTCGACGGTCACTCCCAAGTCAAATCGCCGTCTCCGAAGGTCAAGGTCAGATCCAGGAGGTCAGTCCGCTATTTCCGGTTCCGGAGAAGTGGCGATAAGAAACAAGTATTAACTAATTATCAGCAATATCCTTATATGGAACCAAGCAACACGGCTTGCCCCTCCGCCGCCCCCCCTATTGGCCCATCCTAAGGTCTAAAGAGCGACCGGCCATAAGCAGTAACATTTATTCTGTGAAACCCAAAAACGTAGCAAAGTCAAAACATTTGACGAGTTTTGCACTGAAGTACAACGTCTTCAAGTTCAGTGCCACTCCATTCTATCTCAATTGTTAAAACTTCCTGGTTTCGCCCCATGGGCACACCCCCCCAATCAGGCTCCTATAGAATCGTATGAAACTCTGCCTTATAACAATTCCAAAGCAACGCTTTTCTAATAATATACCACAGGCGTAAACTTCAATATTAGGCCTCTACGTTTGAGCCCCCCCCCACAACTTTTTAAAGGCCAGTCTAAGAAAGGGGAACGGCATAGAGGTGGTTGGTCCCCACTTTTTCATCAAAATTTACGCCTATATCTACTGGCTATTGTCCGAAAAGACGAAAGAGCAAAGTAACTCTTTCGATTTTAGCGCCTCAATTAATTCAATATGAAATGCTGGCAGACGACGAGAGGAGATGATTGAAGGGAAACGAAGCAGAAGAAGAAGGAGAGGAGGAGGAGGAGGAGGAGGAGGAGCAGGACCTGGAAGGAACCATCTGGCATCGACGTCACTCGGAAGCAGGACAGATTGGTTCCTGTACTGAACGTCCTGCAGCTTCTGGACCAGACTGTTTATCCCACGGTTTGTCCTGTCGTTCGCCGTCTAGCGGAGAAAAATTACACAAAATTTCTCATCAGCAACAAAGACGCCTCCAACTTATTAATTTTCTCGGCTAAATACTGTGCGTGTGTGTGTGTGTGTTTGTCTGCGTGTATGTGTAACTATTTCGTCTGCTCGTATTAATTTTGCGGATGTCACGTGACATGGCCTCATACACGTCACGAAACGCTATCTGTCGAATAATCAACAGCGAGCACTCGCCATTAATTTTCTATTATTATTATTACTATTATTATTATTATTACTATTATTATAATTATTATTATTATTATTATTAGTAGTGGTAGTAGTAGTAGTAGTAGTAGTAGTAGTAGTAGTAGTAGCAGCAGCAGCAGTAGCAGCAGCAGCAGCAGCAGCCAGCAGCAGCAGCAGCAGCAGCAGCAGCAGCAGCAGCAGCAGCAGCAGCAGCAGCAGCAGCAGCAGCAGCAGCAGCAGCAGCAGCAGCAGCAGCAGCAGCAGCAGCAGGTGCAGCAGCAGCAGCAGCAGCAGCAGCAGCAGCAGCAGCAGCAGCAGCAGCAGCAGCAGCAGCAGCAGCAGCAGCAGCAGCAGCAGCAGCAGCAGCAGCAGCAGCAGCAGCAGCAGCAGTAGTAGTAGTAGCAGTAGTAGTAGTAGTAGTAGTAGTAGTAGTAGTAGTAGTAGTAGTAGTAGTATCGACTCGACTTTGTTAAACGTTTTTGCTATAGACGGAATCTATGACAAGAGTTTCAAGGCCAGCAAGAGTTAAGACATAGGGATGAAAAAGGAAAAGGAAAGACTGAATGAGGGAAGGAAGACAGATAGTGAAGGGAGAAAGGGAGGGAATATAAGGCGCAAACTGTCTGAGACGGATATGCTGAGAAATATTTGCTAATTTCAAA
>CM030846.1:16108909-16303909 GCA_018105865.1 Metaphire vulgaris
CCCCTGAGAAAGGTTTTCGATGCTCATTCGTTCGGTCTTAAGAACCAATACGAATCGAATATGAGAACACAAAACGCAGAAGACTAGGAAGCATATATAGGTCCTGTTTTTAAACGAAACAGTTCTCTGAAAAACCAGTAAATCAAGAGCAAATTGGACATTTGGGACAACCGACCACAGACACACACACACACACACACACACACACACACACACACACACATATATATATATATATATATGAACCGATTCAAGGAAAGAACACGAATAGAAATAAGACAAACTCTATGGCATCATCCCCCCCATCATCCATCATCATCATCATCATCATCATCATCATCATCATCACCACCACCACGGTGGTCGTAGGAGCCGTGAACATACCTCAGCCGGGTGTGAGATGGTGTTGATCAGGTGTTCTGAGCCGGTGACGTCATCCTCGCCCCAGTGCAGGTGCACCTGTTCGAGAACGTAGTTGTGGTCTTTACACGGACCACCTGTTATGTCTGCAAAACGACAGAAGACGCCGTCAGCATCACGTGACCCGCCGGAGTCGGGTCGCGTTATCGCGCGATTTCACCGGCTATATATAGATTGCGCTTATCTTCTCCTCGGTCAGACTATCATAATTCAACGACAGAGTAGAATAGAGTAGACTAGAGTAGACTAGAGTAGAGTAGAGTAGACTAGAGAGTAGAAAGGGCGTTACACGAGCGAGAGTTGATGACGTTGACACGCGTAGTGTTTCCTGTGTTGACGAGCACGAGAGATTCTCTGATGAGCGCAGACTGAGACCCTCCTCCTCCACCTCCTTCGCCCCCTCCTCCACCTCCGTCTTCTTCCTCATCTTCCTCTTCGTCGTCGTCGTCATCGTCGCCGTCGTCGTCAGCGACTTCCGGTCTGTAGCGGATCTGCAACGGATGGTTCCACAGTTCCGGGTCGAAGGTCACCTCTTCGGTGATGACGTCGATCGGCGACTGGTTTCCGCCGGAAGCGGAAGGATAATACACCCACCAAGTGTCCGGACCTGAAATCGAAGCAAAAAAGGACGATGACGTCATTCGGTCACGTGCCAGTCGACGTAAACAAACGAACGCCGGTGACGTTTTCGTCGTTATCATCGTCATCATCGATGATGATGATAACGTCGTCGTCGTCATCATCAGAGTCAATACATCTAATCTGGTCGATTGTATGCACGAGGTATTTCGGTCGAATGAGATTTCGAGTCCATAACAGCAGAGCAAACACCGGGACGAGATATGTCGGCTGGAGAAAAACCGTCTCGAAGTTGAGATAATAATTCATTGTTGGCGTAGATGTCATAATTGTGTGTGTGTGTGTGTGTGTGTGTGTGTGTGTGTTGTGCATAGCGAAGAGAAGCCACGTCCAGACATTGGCCTTGAACGCAGTGGGAAGAGCGGGACAAAGTGGGGGTAGTGGAGGGAAGTGGGGGTGAGGGGAAGACGAAGCGGATGGATGAACTGTCAAAAAACGAGAATCTGTCAAACGATTTTGAGGAGACGGGGGGAGATGACGGGGGAGATGGGGAGGGTCGAAGTGGCTGAGTTCTCTTCCGGGCACAAACGTCAGCAGATCCTAACCGATGAGCAAAAAAAGAATAAATGCAAAACTTCTTAACGCCGTTCATGGGTGCGGAGGGAGGGAGGGAGGGAGGGGGAGGGAGGGAGGAAGGGAGGGATGCCCGGATGGGATGGGAACCATAAAACTGCGTTTAAACTCATTCGTGAGTTGAACATTTGCTACGGGTTAATTTCGAAAGCCCCTCTCACACGCCCACGCACCCCTCCCCTCACACACTCACACCCCACCCAATTCATATCCGGTCGTCAGTAGGGCCTCTGCGTAGCGTCTTAGGCTGATACGCCTTAGAATCAAGCGCCATAAAAATTAAACAGTTACTCACCTTGACAACAGATAGATAGAGACAGACAGACAGACAGACAGAAACAGACAGACAGAGACAGACAGAGTAATTTTCCTCAAGCGCCATTTTAATGTAAGGGCAGATTAAGGGTCTTAATGAGAAAAGGTTTCTTTCGATGGCAGATAAACCGTGTCAGCCAATAGGAGGAGAAAAGAGACGCCTTCGAAGCGTTCAACTGGTCTTGTACGATAGTCGGATGAGGATAGTTCGTTTTGACATTTGACATGATAATTAATGATTCGTATATACATTAAATTTTTCGCATAAACAAAATATTTGTATATAAGAAACGAATTTAAAATATGCGGATTTTTTATCGAAAATTTTAGCGAGTCAAACGAAATGTCCCTATTCTGCTTCCGTATTCTTGGAAATAAATAGTCGAAGCTGCAAACCACTGTAATAGTCGACGACTACTTCACTTGTATCATACACTCCCGTGGAAAGACAATGGGAGTGAGAGATACAGGTTTAGCGACAGAGAGAGAGAGAGA
Organism: Metaphire vulgaris; assembly: GCA_018105865.1. NCBI lineage: Eukaryota > Metazoa > Annelida > Clitellata > Crassiclitellata > Megascolecidae > Metaphire > Metaphire vulgaris. Next base: position 16,111,352 of record CM030846.1, read on the forward strand.
GAGAGAGAGAGAGAGAGAGAGAGAGAGAGAGAGAGAGACAGACAGACAGACAGACAGACAGACAGACAGACAGACAGACAGACAGACAGATAGACAGACAGATAGACAGAGACGACAGAGACGGAGAGACAGAGACGGAGACAGACAGAGGAACTCCTCGAAATGACTTTGCTGATATTCGAATCGATCTGAGGCCGAACGACAAATAAGCCGGTCGTTTATCTCGTCCGTCGAATCTCGTCTTTAAGTGCCGCTGGACGCTGCTGCTGCTGCTGCTGCTGCTGCTGTTGGGTCGATATCCGACACTCTCAGGGAGGAAGGAGGAGGGAGGACGGAGGGGTGGGGTGGCCTTGGTAGTGACGGGTACAATGGTGATACGAGTAGGGGCATCGAAAAGTTTTCACGGCCGAGAGCACGGATACAGATCTGGTTAGTTGATGGAGAAAACGGATGGAAAGGCAAAGAGGAGACGCGAGAGGAGGAGAGGAGGCGGAGGAGGAAGAGGAGAAGGAGGAGGAAAAGAGACGAAGACGAAGTCAGACATGCAAAGGGAGTTGAAAACAGAAGAGAAAGAGACGTGAAGCCATACACTTGCTAATCGGTCTAATGTCGCATCGGATACAATGTTCAGACTGATTGACATCGCAAGATTAGACCTTCAACTGGCCTCTGACTGTGCACACAAGAATATAATATCAATTATTATAATATATTTTTTATGACCGTTATTTTATTTATTTTTATCGGACTGTGTAATGTGCCCTTGCTCCTGACGTTTTGATAATATGGCGCACAAGAAATTATCAGTTTAATAATAATAATAATAATAATAATAATAATAATAATAATAATAATAATAATAATAATAATGATGATGATGATGATGATGATAATAATAATAGTAATAATAATAATAATAATAATAATAATAATAATAATAATAATAATAATAATAATAATAATAATAATAATAATAATAATAAATGAAAACACCTTCAAATGAAAAATGCGAGTAAAACTAAACTGTAGACAACACAAACAAGAGATCTAAGATATTTAAATAGACGCTGAAAATCAGTTGCTTGGCGTTCCACTATTTAGTTTTCATTTCAGTTATCGTCAACTAATACGTGTCATTGGATGGCCGAAAGTGACAGCTGGCCAGATCAGACTGACAGCACGCCGACAGTATACGTCGGATGCGATAAGCGTTGTCCGGTCAGCGGTGGGGATCAGTCAAAAAATACAGTCACTCAAATAATAACACACATTGAATAAACTACAGTACGCGGTACACGTGCTTAGACCGACCCCTTTAGGCACCGCAAAAAAAGAGACTCATTACTGACATCGACTGCGTTTTATTGATCTACTCCACGCGGACATTACATCATCCAGGCGCCCGCTACAGCGCAATTCGGGCGACAAAATATTGATAAACGTTTTGAGTTTGCGACACTGCCGTTTCCCCCCCCCTACTCAGCCCCCACCCACCCGCCGCTTTCCTCCACCCCGGGTCGTGTCCTATCTAATCTATCTCCAGGTTTGACATGACAAGAATTTGGCAGTACTGGCGTTTTGATTAGTGTGTTGCTCCTCCTGGATGCCATGCAAATTGGAGCACTGTTTCTGAAAGCAGTGGTTAATAATACAGTATAAACTGCACTGAATATGATGTCTTGTTTACGAGATCCTTCGCTATGAGGAAAGGTGGAGAGGCTGTCGACTTCTCTAACCGTAGATAAAGACTGCTAGAGAGAGAGTCTACGGAGATAATAATGCTACGAAGCGACTGGGCTGAACGTGGAACGTTTGCGCCTATCTACAATTTCGAATACACGCAAATATTCACAGGAAGAAAGCTAAAGTCCACATTGTCGCAAATTAACCAGCGACGCGCAGATACCTGGAATCGTAAGATTTCCGTCCATGGAATTTAATAGAACGTGATAAGTTGTTAGAGAAATATCACTTAATTCTACGTGTTTTAATTTACTTCATCGATGTTGTTTGTTTCGTCGCGTGACTGAGTTCCTGTTGCCTAACCCGCGAAGCGGTGAATTTTTTGCCTAAATTCTTGAGGGAATGTTTCCACAACTATGGGGAGGGATCTCTGCCCCCCAAATAAATGTCGATATATTAAAAACCCTATATCGGTTCGTTTTACTCGCCGCCTGAGTTGCTCTCGGCGCTCCTCTTTACTTCTGTGCAGATGAGACATTTCGATGGCGAATCTTGCCTCAGAAAAAATAACATCATCTTAGATGCAGTCTCTAGGAAAGCCATGACTGCGAGGAGAATCTCTTTCTCTCTCTCTCCTCTGTCTTTGTCTCTTTCTCTTCCTCTCTCTCTCTCTCTCTCTCTTTCTCTCCTCACACACACACATTCTCTCTCTTTCCTTCTCTTTCCTTCTCTCTCTCACACACACACACACACTCTCTCTCTCTCTCTCTCTCTTCTATTCGAAAATTCTCATCTTTTCCTTTGGGAACGTTCTGCCGAGACCGAGCAACGCGTCGGCGCTGCCAATGTAGTTGCTCCAGTCGCCGATTCCTTCCTCGGCCGCCGTCACCCTCCGATGGACCTGCACCGCCCTCCATCCATCCATCCTCCATCCATCCATCCACCCTCTATCCATCCATCTTCCCTCTCTCTCCATCCCTCCTCCATCCATCCATCCCTCCTCTCCTAAAACTGAGTCTGAGCAACCGAAAGACGAGTCGAATCTATTTGCAGGAGTGACTCCGATCCCCTCCCTTCCTCGCTTCCTCTCCTCCCTCGCTCCCTCGTCCCTCCTCTCCCTCCCTGCCTCACCCACCCTCATGAATATACGACCCCACAGCGACCTTCCTTTGCAGCAGCAGCCGCAGCCCAACGGCACTCCTGGCACTGACTGGCACTGCCATCTGCAAAACTGTTGCCAAAAGATGCGCCGATGTGAATTTTAAATATCGAAACCGGTTTCTGTCGATTAATTATAATTATATTCAGTGGTGGCTGTCAAATGGACGCGTTAACGCCTCGAAGAATTGATCGCGATTAAAATAATTAACGCGGTTGCAGAATGATTTTAACTCAAATTTTGTTTGATCAATAATAGGTAAAAGATTAAAGTTAAACTATTTCATTCGCAGGTGAAAGAAAAACACTGTTGTAAAATTGTCATCGATAAAACAGTCAACAACTTTAAACAAAATGACGTTTATCGGGCCCAGGGGCGTAGCCAGGAATTTGATTTGGGAGGGTATAAATATTTTGGGTGGGTATAAATCTTAACTATAAACCACATAAACCATATAAACTACATATAACCACATGTAAATCACATAAAAAGCTTTAAGGAAGACTGATTGGGGGTGGGAGGGGTATATACACCGATATACCCCCCGTCGCTACGCCCCACTTTCAACAACTGATTACTTTTCGGTTTGCGAGTCTAAATTTTTACTTTAAAAAAAATATTCAATGCTGTTGCTGACGTAAGTCTGTTGACTGTCTAAAACTAATAAATCTAGTAAATAAAACGCTTTCATTTATAAAGTTCGCTACCTTTAGTAGGCCTAGTTTGTAATTTTTTACTTAGTAGACAGTTAGTAGAGTAGGCGATTTAGAAATTAATTAATGGGTTTACAGTTCTAGAATTCAATCACTCGTTTGAACGGGTGTCAAAGTTTGCTGTCCTACATTTCGGCGGGAAGATGGCAGAAGTGGTTACACGCTGCTGGGCAGACACGTTGACGGCACGGGTTCAACTCCCGTATGACCCTAAAGTCGACTCAGCCTCAATCGCTAGAGTGGCGGCTACAGCATCAAATTGAAGAGCAGCGTTCGCTGCGAAGTAAAGCGCGGGCCTTGACGTTTGGCTGGCAACCTACTCAAGGTGAATGGTGCATGTCACCCGCGTCGCTGTATGCCTATAAGTGACCGGAGATCAGCACCGGTCTCGACGCTCGAATCTGGGCATGGGAAATCTTTCTTTACTTTTACTTTGCCGCGTCACACATTGCAATGTCATTCTAAGCTGTTTCTGTCGCCGTCGCTTGAAAACAATTCAATCGTGTGCAACAAGAATCCCTGAAACCGGCCGTGGTTAACCGGTCGGCTAGGGGTACATGTGGATGGGGGGGAGGGGTACGATTATCATTTCGCTTCTACGCACACTTTATCAACATTTGTCTTTCGGTCGTTTCAAGGGCGTTGTCATGGCCGTAACCAAGACGACGACGACGACGACGATGACGACGTACGAATGAGGTCATGTCATCGACCTCGTACAGCGGTGAAACTATAAGTGTATCCATGTGAGTTAGAGGCGGTGGAAAATTGCATCGCTCAAATTAAGACAGAGTTCCCGGGGGGCTAGGGTCTAGCTGGGTCCACGGCCCGGGCAGCTGCGACTGTGCCCCCCTCCCCCGCCCGCCCCCGCCCCACTACCCCCGCTACCCAGACCCGTCGTTCTCTTTAAATTGACCGCCGTTGATCGTAATAGAAACGGACGCAACTGGAGTGTCAAGGCGTCACTTCATTTTCCGAAAATTGCTCATCATCCATTATATTCCGTCGATACCCCCAACGAAAAAACCCTAGGACGCCCACCGCCGCCGCGAATTCTTATAACCCCACCCTCCACCCTCCACCCCCGCCGCCCACCTCACCCCATCCTCTAAACGATGAACGATGATGACGTTTAAGCGAAACGGCGGTTGGTGGGTGACGTATGGAGAGTGACTGAGTGAGTGACTGGAGAGGGGAGTGGTTGGCTGACCTCTATCGTTCGAGTAGCCCCATCTGTAGTCGTCCGTGGTTCTCCATCGGTTGTGGATGTAATCGGCTTCGATTCGAGCGATTTCCGTATCATGTGTATTTCCCATTCTTCTTCCTCTTCCTCTTCCTCCTCCTCCTCCTCCTCCTCTGTCTTCTCTCTGTCTGCTCCAAAGTGACCTCCGTTCGTTACGCTACTCTGTCTGCGCGTATGTATGTATGTATGTATGTATGTATGTATGTGTGTCTGTGTGTCTGTGTGTCTGTGTGTGTGAGTTTGAGTGTCTGTCGGATTTCTGTGCTCAATTAGTCGTCTATTGATCCGTTTGTCTTTCCTTTGAATCTGAAAAAAACAAAGCGAGATTCGAAATCATTATTTGCGTGTAAAACAACACAAAACACAATCATCATCATCATCATCATCATCATCATCATCATCATCATCATCATCATCATCATCATCATCATCATCATCATCATGTAGCGCTTCGTACGAGACGAGCGACAATCAATCGAATCATCATCAAGTAAATAAGTAAGGAAATGAACCAAGTAAGATTTCTATTGATCGGAGGGTCAGAGTTCAAATACGGAGATCTCGAGGTCAACGCAATTTTTATGACCCGGGGTCTTTGGCGTCTACCCCCAAAGTGTCCCTCACCCCACTCCAAACCTAGTGTAATAGTAATAGTGATTAATGACACAAATAGCATATAGAGATTATAGACTATTTCTTCAACACAAAGTTCTTTTTAAAAGCGTAACACCGTGTCTTAACATCACTGGCCACAGCAGCGTCACGTGACAGCGGATGACGGGCAAAGCGTGACGCTCACGCAGCCTGCCTAACCACACCACACCAGTCGTACGACGATCGGTTGCCACGGCAACCGGGATTTTAACGGAAGAGCACGTGATCGCCGGAAGCGCTTTAGTGCAAACAGCACGGCGCGCTCTGCTGTCCGTCACTCAATCCACATACAGACGTCTTGAAAGAAGAAAAATGTCCACTCGGTGGAACATGAAACACACACACACACGGGACACACACATATATATATATATATGTATATGTATGTGTGTGTGTGTGTGTGTATTACGGAAGCGCAAAGCGGCGATTGGCGATGCGCAGAGACGGTGCAGTGGACGCCGAGCGAGTGTCCGTTTTGTGTCTTCCGTAGTAATCTTTTGTTCGATCTGTGGCATAAATTATCGGCCATTTAAAGTCATTGACAGAGCATCGTCGGTGGGTGGGTCCCCTCCCTCTCCATTGGGTCGTGCCCTCACTGTAGGGTGAGGGAGGGGACGATGGCCCCACTCGCCACCGATGAAGTCCCGACGCCCCGGGAGCGAAATGGGGCGGGGGACCGAAATCGCCTTAAGCCCCAATTTTTAACAGTCACACGAACAATCGTCCATGAATTTCGTTGATTTAGAAAAAAAAGAAAACGGAAAAAGAGGAACAAGAGGAAAAGAAGGGAAGGAAGGAGGAGAAGAGGAAGGAGGAAGGAAGGTTGATGTCTGGCTAACGGGAAAGATTTCGCTTTGGAAACGATCCTGTAGATGGGGAGAGGGGAAGGAGGTCGTCTGCGAGGGACTCGCTTTTGACAATCATGAACACAGGAAAGAATGGATGAAAACCGGAAGAATGAGAGACAGAGTCCGGTAGAATAAAGGTAGAAAAACATAGACAGACTGTCAAACAGATAAGAACTGAATCAAATGATATCGAAGTCATTAACTCAAAGATTAGCTTATAAAAATTGAAATTCTCCGAAACTTTGTTTACTGGTGATGATGATGATGATGATGGTGGTGGTGGTGGTGGTGGTGGTGGTGATGATGATGGTGATGGTGGTGGTGGTGGTGGTGGTCATAATGACAAAGCACTTGTTAGCCATCGGCTGATGACCTAGGAATCATGATAGTGGCGCCATAGAAGTTTATCGATTTATTAGTGATGATGTCATAAACTACGTCACTCTGGGCGATGTTCAGTGCTTTTATAAGGTTTCTACACCTTCGCTTGCACGTGAAAATAAACGTTGAAGCTGCCTCAGAAATTGGCATTTTCAAGACTTAATTACACAATCATTTGGCGACCAAAGTATGTCATAAAAGTATCAATATAGATTTCCTTTTTCCAAAGTCGCCGCGTAGTTTATGGTGCAGAGGCGAGTATCGGCATTTGTGCGCTGGTACCCTGCTGACATTCATCAGCAAAATGTCGCGAAAGTAACAGCGTACACCGCAGCCGTGGAACCAGCGTATTCGACGAAGCGGCAAATTCGATTATGCCGACGCAGCGAAGATAACACGGACTGAGATGGAGATCACGCAATCAAACTGTCGCCATGATTACAGGAGACGGAAGACGAATTCACTCGATGTCCCCCCTCCCCTCTAAATTTTGTCAATCAGTAAGTAAATGAATCGGTTAGTCAGTCAGTCGGTCAGTCAGTCAGTCGGGGAAGTCAGCCAAACAGTCATTCGGAGAAATAGCAATCAGATGTACGGTTGGTCTGTCAGTAAGTCAGTCGTTATTAGGTCAGTGAGTATTAAGGTCAGTTAGTGACTCAGGTAAGTCACCAAGGTAAGTTAGTTAGTTGAAGTAGGTCATCTGTGTACAGTAGAGCTTCGTTATAGTGCAGCGGTTCACAGCCTTTTTTAAAACGTACCCCAGGCAAACAAATGAACGTCGCGCGTAGTAGCCCATAGACACGTAACATACAACACTTGAAATAAATTAGTTAGTTTTACAGTTTTTCTTTTGCCTTTTTACATCGCCATTTAAATGCATTTGCAGATCACTCCACGTTTTCTCTTTTAAAAAGTGCGACGACTTTTTCTTTGCTTTTCAGTAATTATGAACTGCTTCCAGGGACTCGTTTGCTACAATTATTACACTCTGATATAACCCTATTTTCGCTCAAATTGATACTTTTGATACTTAATATATTGACTGTTATCCTTCTCACCAATCTATTGAACTATTTTATATTTTTATTTGCAATTTTTTTCTTCAAATTCTTATTTCTTCGCGTACCACTTTGTAACAGCTCGCGTACTCTTATGAGTTCGCGTACCACCGGTTGGGAACCGGTTATAGTCGACCCGAAAATAGCGTAGCGTATGCTCAGTTATAAAGTACCACAATGTACGGTTCCGTGTGATGCGCTGCCATATTGATTGGATAGTACTGGACATAACGTACCTTAGATAACATAAAACGTACTAAATTTTGCAAACGTGACTAGAGAGAGAGAGAGAGAGAGAGAGAGAGAGAGAGAGAGAGAGAGAGAGAGAGAGAGAATTGTGATGCAAATAAAAATAGGTCAGCAACAATATTCAATAAAAGCCAATTTTCGGTGTTTACATTCGACTCACGACATTTTCATGACCCCTGGTATCTGGTATCCCTCCCTCCTCTCTCTCTCTCTCCCCCTCACCCATCCCCTCCTACGAAGGCCTTTCCAATGCATCGATGGAGCAACTGGCACGCCAGCCGCCGTAAGCGCCTAGTGCCGCCGCCGCCGCTGAAAAGATGCACGGAATTCGCTCACCTGTCATCTGCAACCTGTGTCTCTGTCTTTCAACGTTTCACCGTCAACAGTCAGCCACCTGCCAGACGATCGAAAGACAGCCCGTGTGCTCCTACGCTAAGCGCTTAATGCACAGACGGTTGGATGGATGGATGGAAGGATGGATGGATGGATGGATGGATGGATGGATGGATGGATGGTTGATCGGATGGATATATGGATGAATAGGATGGAAATATCCGGAAGAGGAGAGCGACGAATGAGATCTGGATTTCTCGTTTGGCCGATCTACTCAGTTCTTTGCGCTTTGCGAACGTCTCTTGTTATGTTCGTGATATTTGTCTTTTTGCCCGCCTCTGCTCTTCCTCTCCTCCTCCTCCTCCTCCTCCTCTTCTTCTTCTTCTGCTCCTGCTTCGTCTCCAGCGCCAAATTATTACTTCTCTTGAGTTTGTCCGCCGACGGGGACGACGGTCGAGAGGTTCGAGGCCCTAAACGTCGCCCGTTCGCAGAATTATCGGCGCTTGTCTGATGACCAGGGAAGGTCGCCGCCGCCGCCGCCGCCGCTGAGCACCGTCGACGCTGCTGCCTCCTTCCTTCCTCTCGCCCGCCGACGACGACGGATGCACTCGACCGATGCCACAGCAGCCGCAGCAGCAGCAGCAGCAGCAGCAGCAGCAGCGGCGGCGGCGGCGGCGGCGGCGGCGGCGGAGACGAGGGCGGCGCAGGAGCGGCCGCTGCAAACAATGCCGCTGAAGTGACTGCGCGCATCTGGGCGAGCAGCCCTCTCTCCCCCTCCCCCTTCCCCATGTCTCTATCTCTCTTTGTCTGTATGCCTCTCTCTTTGTCTGTCTCTGTCTCTGTATCTATCTGTCTGTCTGTCTGTCTGTCCGTCTGTCTGTCTGTCTCTCTCTCTCTCTGTCTCTCTCTCTCTCTCTCTCTCTCTCTCTCTCTCTCTGCTTCCAGCTGGTCGTCTCCTCCACTCCCCCTCCCCGCGCAGTCGTCGTCGTCGTAAAACGTAAGCGCTGATAGAATATTGGCATGCGTGTTCTTCAATGCAATAATCCTAATTATTAGGAAAATTTATGGCTGCATAAAATCCCGCGGCACACGACGACGACGACGACGACGGCGGCCGACGGCGGCCGAGCAGCTACGCGGAAGCGCTTTAGGAAGGGAGCCGCGGACAACGGCGCTGGACTCCCCAAAATTAATCTCGACGACGGCTTTCTGATTCCCCCTTTCCCCTTCCCTCCCCCTCCCAACCCCCACCCTCCAAGAGGACGTGCTGTGCTGTCTTTTGGCTGGTCGGAAATGTTCGTGGTATTCTGAGTAAGACTGTCTCTCTCCTTCTACTCTGATTCTGAAACTCGGTCCTTCTTAACTATTGGAGGAAGAACACGAAAGAAAGAAACAAGAATATTTGACTGAAATTTATCTTTGGTTCTCATTCGCTTTGAGCGAGCGTTAATAACTTAATACAGACGCTAAAGAGGATCTTGCAGCCACAAGGTGGAGCTAAGAGAATCAAATAACACAGAACCTAACACATATATGCGTTCTGGATGACCCATCTTCAATGCTGTGAGACCCATTTCTGGGAGACTGTCATGTTTCTGCGCTTAAAAGTAGAACGATGGGTCGTCCTATGCAAAACGCTGCAGCTAATTTATGCAGAAAATAATAGAGGCTGAACTGAACAACAAAACTAAAAGCAAGACACAAGGTGGAGCTAAGAGAATCAAATAACACAGAACCTAACACAGCTGAACGAGTCAGAAAAAACCAATTTAGTGGAGCAACGTTGACAGCAGAAAAGAAAGAAACATGTGAAGAAATGAACGAAAGATTTAGCAAGAATGAGTATTCAACTAGAAATAAATTCTCACAGACTTATAACAGTTTCGTATTTGTATGAACCTGTACGGACTGAGACGGTTGGAACAGCGAAATTGGCTAATCAGTCGCAAAACCAAGCTGTGCGATAAATTTATAAATTTGATGAACTGCGCGAGAATGTAATAACGACCTGCAGCTTACTTATTTGTAAAATACAACCTTGACTGAATGGAGAAGATGGAGTTGAATCAGGCAAACGGAAGAGGCGGCGCGTCTACTAGTCCCTGAAGCTAATTAATTTGCTAATTGAGCGCCAAGAAACTACATGTAGGCTTTTTAGCTGAAGACATTGGCACAAAATTAAACCACCAAAGTCAGACACAAAGGCAAGAGTGATGCGTGTGAGAAATAGCGTGTTTGGAGAGAGAGAGAGAGAGAGAGAGAGAGAGAGAGAGAGAGAGAGAGACAGACAGACAGACAGACAGAGACAGACAGACAGACAGACAAAGAGGCAGAGAGATGGAGAGACAAACAGATAGAGAGAAACAGACAGACAGACATTTAGAGAGGCAAAATCGGCGGTTGAAGGGATGTTGGCTAGTGATCATATTGATCGATGCTGGTATGTTGGTTGAGAGTCCGCAATATACGTACTCTGCCTCTCCGTCTCCTACGACGACGACGACGACGACGACGACGACGACGACGACGACGACTTGACGAGAGGGCGCCTGCCGCCGCCGCCGCCGCCAACGCCGCCGCCGGCTCGCATCGCTACCGAGACCACGGCGGCGGCATCGAGCCAGTCTTCCCTCCGATATCGAGTGACTCGCCGCCAACCAACCCTTGAAGAAGGCTCTCTCCCCCCACCCTTTCTCTCTCTTTCCTTTTCTCTGTATCTGTATCTGTCTGTCTGTCTGTCTGTCTGTCTGTCTGTCTCTCTCTCTCTCTCTCTCTCTCTCTCTCTCTCTCTCTCTCGGAATGGGAACGAAGTGTGCAGATTGGGAAGCCATGTCGATAGATGATCCTAAATGGCGCTATAGAAGCTATTGTCAGACGACAGAAGCGAATCGAAAGCTGGCTCATTTAAATCTATTCAACTCAAATTGTCTAAAATGAAAACACCGTGTTAGAAACGGGGAAGACGACGCAACAGTTCAATATTAAAGACTCTTTCCAAGTCCTCTTCTTCTTCGGGAGAAACACGGCGCTATAGAAATGGTCGTGTTTCGATGCATTGCGATATTATTGTTGGTTTCGTGCTGAGGTTATTTTTAACTTATATTTCTATATTCGATTTCTCCTTGTTTCCTCTGTTTTCCTTCTGAGAATCCATTGTTCCTTACTCAAACAGTTAAATTTCTGCTCGATTATAAATGAAATTCAAAGATAATTTCAGACTTGTCTTTTATTGATGCAACTGTAATTACGGAACATCTGCTGATGGTAACTGCAATAAAAAACCTCAATTTAAAACTCTATAACTGAAATAAATGCTAATGTTTTGAAACCTTTTGTGACGACCGACAAAAACACGCCCACACACACACGCACAGACCAATTTATCTTCGGATTCAGCACACTTGAGGCGTTCTATCAACACCAGAGTTTAGGGACGAAGAATCAGACCGGAAGTCACGTGACCCACTACTCCTCGCGAACCATTTAGATCGTTCGCACGGGTTTATCTTAAGATCTTAGATAGAGAGAAGAAATAAGAAAAATGAACACAACTGAACGAACGAATGAACGAAGGGAACGAGAGAGAGAAAACAGCGGACGAATGAACGGTTGAAAAGTGCAGAAGAAGTCCTTCGATTGTCGCCGTTCTCTGTGTGGATGGAGGCAGTCGATGCCGGGTAAGATCAAGAATCGGCGACGCAAGAGATCAAAGAGGGGCGTGTCGGCGTCGGCTGCCTTTGAAGTCCATGCGCGCTGATTTCTGGGAAGAGAGAGAGAGAGAGAGAGAGAGAGAGAGAGAGAGAGAGAGAGAGAGAGAGAGAGTGCAGAGAGGAGAGGTGCATGGGGGGCCTAGGCCCGAACGCCGTCTATAGCAATTCCTCCATCCCGGGCCGTACAATGACTGCAGATGAAGATTCCTTTAAAAAGTCCCGCTGAGAGAATTATTCCGCTTCCCTCCCACCCCCCACCCCCACCCGATCCAGGCCTTAGCATCGCTTTTTCTTCGGCGGATGTAGTGGTAGCAGGAAGTGGATACATTGATGACGGTTCACCTCTGATCAGTTCAGACTCTGAACGGCGGCAGAAGTCAAAAGCTTCGCCTATGATGAACAGAGCAGAAGAGAAGTCCCTACATGTGTCACCAGATGGATACTCTGGAAAATTCATTCACTGAATTCAATCATTGAATGGTAATCAAGAGTGAAATTTTCAAAGCTTAAGAATAATAACTGGTGCGTTAGGATAACAGTTGGCAGCATTTTTTTAACTTCCAAAATTCTCTGCTCAAGAATTCGACTTACTATAGATTCTTGTCTACGTGAAGTCCGCCATTTTGTTTCTTCATCCCCTCTTCCATCATCACCAGATCTCATTCTATCCTTTCATCAATTATCATTCCATCTCAATCTTTCCATCATTCCAATTCAATCCCTCTTTCATCCTTCCATCACTCCAATCCTCAATCCTTCCATCACTCAATCCCACTTCCGTCATTCCATCACTCAATCCCTCTTTCATCCTTCCATCACTCAATCCTTCTTTCATCCTTCCATCACTCAATCCCTCTTCCATCGTTCCATCACTCAATCCCTCTTCCATCCTTCCATCACTCAATCCCTCTTCCATCCTTCCATCACTCAATCAATCGAGACAATAAGTTTAGCCCTGAGAGTCAGAAATTTTGAATATTTGGTTTCTTGAATTGCCCGCAAATCGAATGATTATTGACAAGAATCGATTTAATTTCCTGTATCGAAAACAAGAATGTCTTAAATCGATGGCCAATCGTCAAACGTGTTCGACATTCATTGCCACCTTCGACCTCCACAGGTTCCTACCAGGGTCGACGGTTTCAATCTTGACACCGCGAGGGGTCAGCGTTAGGACGACCATGCCGACCATTCGATTTGACCGCATCGATTGTCCCAAAGGCACCAATCAAATGTCAAGAAAATAATGGACGAAGGTCGACCCTCCCCTCCCCTCCCCATCAGAATCTGCATCAGCCCATGGCATTGACCCAACTGCACCGGCAGATTCACACACTGTGACGTATTGTCCCTCCCTTTGCCCCTCCCCTTGTCCGTCCTTTTTGCCCCCTCCCTTTGCCTACGTCGTCTTTCCAGAGGACGATATTTCGATGACGTAGGCGCGCATCAACTTCCGGTTGAAGATCGAAGACTCGTTCCAGGTTTCCGGTTCTCATGCAGGACAGACAGACAGAGAGACGTGTAGACGGACAGACAGCCAGACGGAGGCAGATAGCGATTGATGGATGGATGGATAAAGGAAGAATTGGCTCAGCGTATATAAACCTGACACAGCTTTGCTTTGGAGAGTGGCATTTGATCGGAGTAATACGGTATCGACCGACAAAAGTCGATTTCTCGCATTAAAGCACCGCATGAGAGACAGACAGACACATACACATGGACAAACAAGCAGCGTAACGGACAGACAGACAGAAGTCGTAATGTATAGAATGCGATGACTCGTTGAACTCCAGACAATCGTTTTGCTCTTCGAAATATTCGTCGAAATTCTATTTATAGTAACTTCCGGTTGCTTCTCTTCGAGACGCCGCCTCACTCGAATGCCTCGAATACACAACCACATCAAGGGCACCCACCACCACCACCACCACCACCACCCACGCCGGACAGTTTTATCCTACGGATCGATTCTCTTTGCCATCCCATCCTCCCCTCTCTGTCTGTCTGTCTGTCTGTCTCTGCCTGTGCCTCTGTCTGTCTTTGCCTGTCTGTCTGTCTCTCTCTCTTTCTCTCTCCCGGAACCATCCATAATATTATTCCAATCGTCAACGAAAAGCTTTCAGATCGCCAGTTAAGACAATTGTGACGTCATCGAAGAATCGCCGCAGACAAACACACGCACACACACACACACACGCACAGTCTGCACCGAGTCACCTCTCGGTGCTGTTCTGATATGCTCCTGGGTGGAGGCCTGGAGGGAGGGTGAGCTCCGCTTCCTCGAGTCTTTTTTCGCGTCAGAGACCTGTGCAGCATGGAAGGCGTTGAATTCGTTCGACGACATGGAAAGGCAAACGAGAGCGCCTTCGCTTTTTACGACATCGGTCGTCGTTGTCGTCGTCCGGTGCTGAGATTTCCAGCGGGTTTTTCTCTTCTTCTTCTTCTTTCCGTCTTTTCGCTCTTCCGATTTATTCCGAGCGGCGGGAGAGAGAGAGAGAGAGAGAGAGAGAGAGAGAGAGAGAGAGAGAGAGAGAGAGAGAGAGAGAGAGAGGGAGGGATGTTTACCGCCGGCAAACGCTGTGTCCTGCGGTTGAGGCGCCGGAACGCTTATTCCCGACTCCGGCAAATATTTGCGACCGTGTCGGCAGGTAATCTCGGAACGGGCAGGACGCGGCCACGTACACTGACAGCGAGACCGACAGAGACACTGCCATCCGACAGCACCCACCGACCGACCGACCGACCGACCGACATCGTCGCCTAAATGCCAGGATGCGAACGGACGACGGCGGCGGCGGCGGCGGCGGCGGGGGCGTCGGGCGAGACTTCGGATTTCGTGACGGTCAAACACGTCGAGCGCTCGGTTAAATCGAGATGACGTCATCAGAGGAGTCAAGACGAACGTCAAATTGGACGCCGAGGGGTTGACTCCTTCGCTGAGGAGGGATGACTCAGAAGTGACGGCGGGCATAGATTGCTATTTCTCGGAGTCGACAACCGCCTCATTTTCTCCACAGCAGATATCTACGCTGCGCTGCCAATCAGATGGTTTGTCTGCGGTTCAAGACAGAGGCTATATTTAGCCGTAGGCGATGACGTCATACAACGGCGTAAAAACCGAGGCTCCTAACGAGCAGGTGTCGTCTGAAGGAATTATAGGAATTAAAAGCAAACAACAGATTAGCAAAAACTGTCGTTATAAAAAAATTTGGAGAAAAATCTAGGACTAATCAAAGTAATGTTGATGTCTTTAGCCCAATTTCTATTTTATTTTATTTGTAAAAATTCTCGAATTTAAGAAGCTGTACAGGTAGTCAATAATTACTATTTTAGAGATTTCAAGAGTTTAACAAAAATAGTATTAAATCCTTCAAAACTACGGTAATCATAAACAAAGCAAACTGATGAAATAATAATCTCTCCGTGAAAAGCAAAGAAGTTTTAGTGAAAATTATCGTTGGGGTGAAGTGAGGCGCTTTTCCGTGCCCTTCGCCGCTATTAACGGACCTCATTGGACCATCGGGGGGAGGGGGTGACATCGCTACGCTATTTCTGACCAAATATGGCGACCCTGTTAGTCGACACGGAAGACTTTCGTCGTTGTCCATCAGCGTCGAGCATCACCGTGGCAACGGCGTCACCTAACAGCGCGGCCAGAACCACGTGACCACTCACCTGGCAAATCTCAAACGCTGAGTTGTGTTCGAATACAAGGCGTTGTTTATCTGGTCCTGGCCCTCTGGCGAATGACGACGCAAACAATTACTGAAATGATTATATTGTATCTGTTTCAAATGCCAGCGCTTCGGCTGAAATTCCTTCGTTGTTATCTTATTGTGGGCGCTGAATCGCTTTACGTTGTTTTAACCCCTTAACTGGGCGTCACGGATATATCCGTCCATTTTACATTGAGTTACAGTTAAATACACGGTTAAGGGGTTAATGATCATCCGCTGATACCAGGTGTATTGGCAAATAGCGCTATAAAAGTTTGATTATCTATTTCCGTTTGCGCTCGGTACGCCATCGAAATTATAGTGACGTCATAGAAGTTGATTGACTGACTAGCTGACTGATTAACTGATTGTTTGATTTATTGATTGATTGATTGACAGCTGGCGACGTTCTTACTACTTAGCTGAAGCATCAACTGCATCAACTTTCAAACGCAAATGAAAATTTAGGTCGGTGATTAAAGAATAAAGGTAATTGAACTATTTTATAATTATCTCTCTTCAGAGTTGATGACCAACGCTAATCCATTAGGACCTACCAAAAACTGTTCCGGATTTCTGTCCTCAATACTACAATAGAAATGGAGTTTTTAAAGAAAATTCTTTAGCTAATTTCCAGATGGACGACTCTGTGAGTCTATTATTATTCGCCAGGTGGCAGCACAGCCTCCGTGAGTTATTCTCCGAACACATTGACCATGTGAAGGACAGAGGACAAGCAGATGAAGAAATATTTTGCACCAGGTATATTTAGTTAGTCTCCTTTCGGCTGAATTGTCGCCATAGAATGTAATATTCACTAGAACGAGTCTGAAAGTGAAGATAAATTTTCTGCCATCTTTGCACTCACTCTCCAATACAAGCCACGAGTTTTTAGCATAAGATTTTTTAGAAGTTTTAAGGTAATTTCTATGACAGGCAACCATAGTAACCATTGTCCGGAACTCAGCAAAGATGGCGGCAAATTGGTTTCAACCTTCTTCTGTCTTTACACCGATAGATTACTTTCTCTGAATGTTAGTAACTGTGGCTCAAACGAATTTTGCGTCTGTCTGTCCGTCTGTCTGTCTGTCTGTCTGTCTGTCTGTGACAGTGTTTTGTCTTCTGTTTTGTCTTATCCTTTCTATTTCGCTTCCAACTGCATCACTCTTTTCCGATTCCATCGACACCAGTGGCCCTCTGCGACGCTATAGGCGAATGGAATTAAGCACTACCCGAGACACAACGCCAGATAGACTGCCCAAGAAATGAGTCACATGACCTCAGATAGAATGCTACTACGACAGCCTCAGATGGACGCCCAAGACATAAGGCCTCAGATAGACTGCCGAAGACATAACGCCAAATAGATTTGTCTGCTCGTGGTTAAGTGTCGACCTCTGCCGTCTCCCCGTCTTTCTCTCTCCTGAGAACTATTCCAATAATTCTGCCAATCTGTTCCTCCCCTCCCTCCTCCCACAACAGGAAATAGAGTGGCAACACACGGAAAACGGTCGCCCTCTGGCGAGTCATCCCTCAAGCGCGTTGTCAGGGGCAACAGCTCCTTCTGGGGTTCTCAAATGTCCCGCTGTCCCTTCGCTTCCGTGTTTATGGGGAGTAGAGACCACGTGACATCGTAATGCGCCAACGTACAGTCGCCAGATTACCTTCCGCCCTTTGGCGAACTCTTTTGCGACACGTTTAATCTGAGAACAAAGATTGTACGACCATCGTCGTTGACCTCTCTGAACTTCCGGTTCAGCGGGTTACGTCACGTGATCAAGCGCCGCCAGATTTTCCACAGGGGTCAGTGAGGTCATGGGGTCACTGGTTGAGAACGACCTCAGTGTTCAGTTGAACATTTTGTCTGTGTGTGTGTGTGTCTGTTTGTATGTGTGCGTGACAAAATCAAAGCAAAAATGAAGTAAGAATGGAACATATTTCTCCATTTAATCCAGAAAAATACACCGATTGTAATTATTCTTGGCGCAAAAAGTTCTTCGTCAGTCAATTTAAACTTCATCTGCGCTGCATTTAAGGGCCTATATTATATATTATAGGCCTATACGACTAATACAAGGCGTATATAGAGGCATATTATGCCAGTGCCTCTGTTAGAACGTACACACAGATTGCATATAAGCTGCTTACGGTTATCGGACGGTTGCAAATTACCAACAGTCATCTTCCGAATCAGAAACTCAACGGGCGATGACAACATATCCAGGTGTTTCTATATGAGAATTCTTCCTTCTTCTTTCAATCATTCTCTGACATACAATTGAACGAGTACCAAATTATACACAAATGCAAACTTATAATTTATATAGGTCTATAATTCGTACTGTATATATATATATATATACAGGATAATACGAATAATAGGCTATAGATTAGAATGAACATTGTGGCTGAATGATGTAAATCTTCTGGCAACTGAATGCAAATAATGACAATTATATATATATATATATATATATATATATATATATATATATATATATCATAATGACTTTGTCGTGTCATCATTCCAGGGTTTAAATTTAATCATTAACTTCTATATCGCCACTTTATAACGCTCCTGCGATTGATGTGATGTAAATTCGTCATGAGAATAAGTGGTCAGTCCTAAAAGTTTTTTAATATAAGAAAAATTCGACTGAATTTCTGGCAAATGAAAAGACAGAAGGTGCCTTAGGTCTAAACTCCTTGACCTCAGTGACCTCGGGACCTACCCTCGATTATTCGAGGACCTCAAAATATGCCATCCAGAGTGTTGGGCTGAAAATTCGGAAACAAGAATAAGTTCTGGACCCACTGACATACTTACTATTGGCACTGGGACTGTCTGAAGTCGTTCGACTCTCAATCCGTTTCCGCCGTTGAACCAGGAAAGATTCGGTTACCCCTAGTAACGCCGATGACGTCATTTTCAGCGTCCTGACGCCATCGATCGGAAACTACGATTTCGTCGCGTACCGGAAGTGTTCTGGTCACGGCGGAAGTCCACGGTTGGTAGCTGCAGTTGACGGGCGAGGCGGTGGTCACGTGATTCTTGGGCGGAAGAAACGAGCGGAAGTCGGTCGGGACGGAAACGGAAGACTGACTTAGAGTCCCGGCCCCGGACGTTGCCATGTCAGCCAGCGACCAGATGCGTGGCTTCTCGAACGTTGTCATGGCGACGGCAATTGCTGTGGAAACGGGTTGAGAAGCAGCGGCGTCGGAAGACGGGTCCGCGGAAGAAGAAGAAGAAGAAGAAGAATTGGAACAAGAACTGTTTCTTGTTGCGCAGCGGTGAGTAAGAGCGGAGTGTGTCCGCAATGTGACGGCGTCTAAAGGCGACGAGACTCGAACCCGGATCATCGGGTCTCTCTCCTCTTCTCCCGCCGTGCCCTTCTTCGATTCCGTTTCAGATTCCTTTAGAAATTCATCCGAGAACCGATTAGGTGACGACAACAACGAATCGTCGTTACCTAAGACAGGCACAAAGTATATATATATATATATATGTATATATATATATATATGTATATATATACATATATATATAAAACGAATGTCATAAGCTCGATAAAACTTTTAAATATAGAGCGTTTTAAAAGAGTTTTCCTATATTTGCTGTATTTTAAAAGACCGCATGCATAAATAGGACCTATATACCTGAAACAACGACAATATCGATATCTTTCTTCTTCTTCTTCTTTGTTGTTGTTGTTGTTATCGTTTTCAGTCGGTCCATTCCTCGATCCTGCCTCCTCGTCGTCGTCGTCGTTATCACTGTTTTTGTCGTCGTCGTCGTCGTCATCATCGTCGTCGTCGCCGTTTCTATTTCGCGGCGACCATTGCATCTTGTTTTCCTTCTTCAGTCGTCGTCTGGCGTTGGCGAACCACGTGGACACCTGTGTCAAGGTCATCTTGGTGATGATGGCCAGCATGATCTTCTCTCCCTTCGTGGGGTAGGGGTTCTTGATGTGCTCATAGAGCCACGCCTTCAAAGTACTCGTCGACTCCCTTGTGGCGTTCTTTCTCCTCACATCTAAACTTCCGTAACTGTAAGCAAATCATTTAACTTATCGACAATTAGAAAATGAATATTTATATTAGGCTATGTTACGTCGTAAGTATAGTCTAAGTATTTACTATATACACTTGTATGTAAATAATGTTTGTCTTCCAATCGAGTATTTTAACCAAAAACTCTATGCCTTCGGGAGGGGGAGAATTGATGTGGATGGAGAGGAAGAGGCACAGTTTAATGCAAAATTTGTGTCAGTGCTGGAATTGGGGGAATTTTGCGATTTGGGGAATCCACCCCTTATCAGGCCTGTATAAAATAAGCCCTACCTACCTTCCATATGGAAAGCAGACAGATGACGCTGTGTCGAACGATGACCAAGCGTTTGTGGTCGTCACGTGACCAGTATTAGTACGCCACCTATCGACACTCTCGCCATTCTATATCAACATACAACATACTCAAGACTGTTTAATACTAAGAGGCTGGTCAACTTCGATGTACTGCTGCCTCATTATCTCAAACCCCGCCCATTATGACGTCAGTGGTTGATTCGGAACAGCCATCCAGCCTGTTGCAATGTTAAAGGAATAGGCTACAGCCAGTCGTTGTAATATTAAAGGAATACATATATTTGTTGATATTAGTTAGTAATAGTATATTAGTACTTAGACAGTCAGGCTAAGTGTATATGATAAAATCACAAAATTGTGCCGTTGCAAATAAGAACACGTGGAAGACAGACGATCAGACGATCAGCATATCGTTTCATTGCATCGATTTCAGAAAGATGACACTGTGTAAAATAGATTAAACGGTGCTATCAGTCATTTCTTTCAGCAAGTCAGCAACTAAATATATTTGTCTGCTTTAATACCATCTAACTGTTACTTGCATACAGTGCCGTAAACCTGGCGTCAACATTGGGAGTGGGGAAGAATGTTGACAGAAATATAAAAAACCCGTCCATTATAGGGGATATTGCATATCATGGTAGGGACTTTAGATCGCCCATGAAATACGTTAAGATGTTGGGGGTCGTCGATAAAGTCAGACCGCCTTTCGTCTCTGGAAAAAGTCTTGACAAGCAAAAAAAGTCATCCTGATAATTTTCCCCTCCAAATACCCTGCTGACAAGCAAAAAGGTCATCGAAATGAGTGAATGCGGATTTTGCGTCATTTTGGCATCAACATCATGGGAGGATAGAATTTTTTTACAATATAGTGGATTAGCGCAAAGCATTGGGAGGATAATTGATACTCTGTCGCCCGCCAACTAATTATTGGGGACCGTCCTCCATATATTTCAAATTAATTACTTTATTCAAGGCAGTGTTTATTCTAGACCTTCTCTGGGGAGGAATCCCCAAGTTTTAAAATTCCCCAATTTTTTTAATATGTTGCATGGGGATGGAAATTTTCCCAAAAAAGTGCTTCGACGGGGGCTTTTATTGTTTTGGAGGGAAAAAATGTAAGGATGACAATACTTTGCTTGGCAGGGCATTGAAATATTAGGGAGGATGGAAGGATGACCTTTTTTGCTTGCCAGCCCATTTAAAAAGGAAGATAACCTTTTTGCTTGTAGGTTTTTGGAGACTTAGACCTTGTCCCCCAACAGTGGCGGCTCTAGGATGGGGGCCGTTGGGGTGGCAACTTTTAATCATGGGGGCCAACCATTTGTTGTTTAATGTATGTAGCATTAGGTATAGGGTCCCAACTGGGGGCCACTGGGGGCCAGGCTCTCATTAGGGGAGCACGGGGCCCCTACAGTGGAGGCCACTGCCCCCAAACATTTCAAAATCCCCCAATGTCAAGGTGGCTAGAATAAACACTGATTCAATAAACAAACTAAAACATTCCTAGATAGGGCCTACATTTGAACATTCTCTTGCGTTTGCTTGGTTGTTGTAATGCTTATAGTTGATGTTTTCTAATCTAAACTTTTACCAAATCAACTATACCACATTCATACAGGAAGATGGTTGGTATTTCGAAACGTTTGTGAAGCTTAAGAAAAAAATTGTTATAAAAAGAAAAGGTACATTTACATTCTTAGATACGATTTCTCAGTAGCAACAGTCGCTCCAATCAACCAGTGACGTCATATAGCCACGCCTACTTGACCTGTATGCAAAAGAAGGGTTCTGGCCTGCCTTTGGTATTTAATTGCCTTGCAACATACTGTATATATATATATATATATATATATATATATATATATATATATCCTACCTAATCTTATAACCACGTGGTCAAATCTTACTGTGACTGATTGTCAATCGCTCTTGCCTATGGCCTTAGTCATGTTACAGCGTTGGACAAATTAGCTGAGTAGTAGTAGTAGTAGTAGTAGTAGTAGTAGTAGTAGTAGTAGTAGTAGTAGTAATAATAATAATATAATAATAATAATAATAATAATAATAATAATAATAATAATAATAATAATATATGCACAGCATGCAATCATATACCTATGTGGGTGTGTAAATATATGTATGTGTGTATGTAGATGTATACAAACGTATATAGCATGAAATTCGTTATATGCGCCGCGCAACAGGCAGCTTCTTACATTACAATTAGATGCACATAACCATTGACATTGATAGACATTTGATGGCAACATACATTATCTACATGTAGGCCTACGGAGGATTACAAAGGAACTTAAGCATCACTTCTTGACATATGCTCAGCAGTTATCAAAGTTTGACCGATAGAAGTTTTATCCGAAGGCAATATCCTGATATATATATATATATATATATATATATATATATCGGAGTATCGAGAGAGAAAGTGACTGTGTTGTGTGTGTGCGTGTTGTATGTAATGACGTAAGGGCGATGAGACTGATCGCTGTCTCCACGGATATAGGCCTATATATATATATATATATATATTATAGGCCTATATATATATATATAAAGGACTATCTTTATATACATTCAGTAACAAACTTACATAATAATACGGAGTGTTTTACACGTCTCTTACAAAAACGTCAATTTAGCAATTACATTTTTAAGAGCGCGCAAGAAGATGATATCCAACATGGATACATCGGTATATAATGGCCTAAATACTGTACATCACATGCATATAGGCCTTCGATTTCGTACATACATACATATATATATATATTGTTGTTGTACAGTACAGTATAGTATATATATACACCACTCTACGTGTATGACTATCATTTCTCTCTCTCTCTCTCGTATGGATTTTTAAACGCTTTAAGTGCTTAGACGCTGTGACTGTCGTTTGGAAGAGCGGGGGAGTTAGTCGTGTTTTGATCGTAGATAAGATCCTTATCTATTAATTTATTCCAACGACCACCGTGGAGTCGCCGCTGACTGTCTCCTCTCTCTCTCTCTCTCTCTCTCAGCGATTCGATTAAATTATCAAGAAATTTGCAAATGTTGTCTTTTTGGGCGACCGTCTTTACATGAAGGCGCTGTTTATCCACAAATGGCTCTTCTGTGTCTGCCTGTGTTGTGCATGATAAAATTGTTGTTGTTGTTGTTGATGGCAAACACACTGAATCGTACGCATTATTTTCTAATCTCATATAAATAGCTAAATATAAATATACATATGTAGTTATATACTGTATGTGTATGCGCGCGCGTGTGTTATTAAGCGAAAATCATTAGCAAAGCGGTTGTTGTGCATGATAATTTCAAACGCCGCTTAGGACTATTTATAGACCTAGACATAAATATGCAACGGAAGATGCTGAGGAAAGATAAAGATGCAGAAAAGATAGCAGCCGATAAACGTAAACAACATCATTTATTCCATACAATGCAGCATCATTTATTCCATACAATACAATTTATTCCATACAATGCAATGTGACGCCGTCACATCGGGGTCACGTGATCTCTCTCTCTCTCTCTCTCCTCCCTCTTCCTATCAAAGATATCCGAATATTCATAAGTTTTACCGTGGTCATGATAAAAAACCGTCGCTAATTAATTATCGTTTAAATGGCTTGCAGAAACGTGGAGGGGCAAAGCAGTGGTCAAGATTTCAAGAAAGCAGCTGGGGCCAGACTTATCCAAACCCAAGATTTTCAACACCCAGTGATGCTCTAGAGTTAGAAAATAAAATGTTCTGTCTCCACCGGAAGGGGTCAGCTGCGACCGGTGTAGGGCCAGACGACCCAAACCCTCAAAATTCTCACCCATATGCATATTAGACATATATAGGCGCGAGAACTTTTCGGTCAGTTAAACCTCTATATGCTTAAGCCTTTCACACATTTTTCAGAAGATACCATATAGAGAAGGGCAGATATAGAGGTTCGACCCCCCCCCCAGTTTTTCCATCCAAGTTTGCGCCAATATTAGACCTATTACAGTTTGCTTGAGAAGTTACTTGGACAAAACAGAGAACTTCGAATGGCTGAGGTTATATACTGTATATAGCCTATATATGTGTTCTCCGAATCTCTTAATTAAGCAGTGGCGTCGCTAGGGTTGGTGTCACCCAGTCCGGTAAAATCGTGGTGTCACCCATTTAGACTTGGGACCTCTTCTAAATCTTTCTTATTTTTTCTTCTCAAATACCCTGACAAGCAAAAAGGTCATCCTTGTTTGGTGTCACCCCTCCTAGATGGTGTCACCCGGTGCGGTCCGCACCCCCCGCACCCCCCTCTCGACGCCACTGTAATAAGGCATACTGACCAGCGGCGGATAGAAGGCCGATGAATTAACGCTGGGCGGCGGTATCACTGCGCCGCTGTATCCGCCGCGTCCTCCACCCGGATCCGGATACGGAACCCCGGCACCGGCGGTCGATCGACGAGGAGCAGGAGGACCGATCAGGTCGCGATGATGCACGGCGCCGATCCGGTGATGGTGCGGATGCAGAACGCCGGGACTGAACATGGCGCCGCCCGATGGCCGGGCGCCGGTCAGAATACGAGGAGCGGGTGGGGGAGGAAGAGAGCGAGTAGGAAGAGGAAGCAGAGTGGGTGGTGGTGGTGGTGGTGGTGGTGGTGGTGGTGGCGGTGGCGGAGGTCGTGAAGGGCGGATGAGTCCAGGCTTGGTCGGTTGGTAATGGACAATGCTGGTCGGTGGTGATGATGATGATGATGACGACGGAACGAGTGAGTGGAAGGTCGGATGCAGCTGAAAAGATAAAAAACGATGAAACGCGGCTCCAGGTTTTGGAAAGTGGGGGGGGGGCGTTGGGGTGGCAACTTCTAGACATGGGGACCAACCATTTTTTGATAGGTATGTAGTGGTAAATATAAGGCCCCAACAGTGGGTACGCTGGGGGGCAGGCATTTAATAGGGGGAACGGGCCCCTGAGCCCTCCATGTGGAGCCGCCACTGAATTGTAGAGGGTCGGTTACCTGTCTCCTGACGGATGCGGAGGACGATGCTAGGCTACAGTGGAAAGGCACAAATGACATCGAGTTACTCCGGAGAGGAAGAAGAAGAAGAAGATGATGAACGACATCTCTTTACAATGGAAGCGATCGCATTGTCCCTTTTTACGTTCAGAACCTCACTCCATCAATTGAATTCCGCCGATAGTATAGGCTCTACGCAGCCAACGGTATAAACGGCATGTCGTCTACAGAGCACAACAACTACGCTTAACAACTTGCCAATTGTCTATTCTCTTCTAAATGCGACCGATTTCAACACAATAACGGCATTGTCCATTTCTGACATCTTGATAAAATAAATAGATAATTAACCACAATCTTCTTAGACTCACACGTCAGACTGTTTCTTCGCACTAACAGCCAAGATGTTGCGTTCTCTGGCTGCAACCGAATGAAGTCGAATGTTTCGACCGGACTTCGGTCGGGGGGCGGTATTTGCTCGTGATTGACAGGTGGTTTTTGGCCTATCGCTTCTCGACGGGCACCTGCATGCGCTGGCAGCCGATGTAGCAGGCGTCGACCCGCCCCCCATGCAATTCAATGCAGTTGTCAAGATTCTAGAGTTTTTTCTCAACAGGAAACTAACGGACTGTATGGAAATAATGACCGGAGAATGGAGACCATGGAAACAACAGGTCTATCGAAACTTTAACGCATTTGATTACTAACAGATAAAACACGAATTGAATTTCAATTACTGACTAATGTCAAGTAATTTTGCTCTCTCATTTCAGGATCAAGAACCTGCAAAATTTTGATGCAAAGGTTTCGTGAAAAATATGGTTATTATATAAAGTATATGTATATAGTGCATAATATATATACTGTATATATATATATATTTATATATTGTATGCCGGCTGATTCATATGTTCCAAATACAGCATTTTTTTCATATTATTTGGAAATATATGACTTACGTTGGCAATCGTTGCGTTGCTTTATTTCGTCTGTATCCTCCGAAACCATGGACACGATGAAACTGCGAAAATCAAAAGATATATATATATATTTGAAAAAATTCGAATGGAGATTACTCTTTTTCAACGTCGCCTCTGATTCCTTTCCCCTTCCATCCCCTTCCTTCTCTCTTCTCTCTTCTTTTCATTCATCTTCCATCTCATTCTTCTCCTCCTTTCCTCCTAATCTCATTTACTGCACATCACAATAGGACGCTGGACAACGGTTCGTCAATCCTTTCTTTGACCCCAACACACACACACACACACACACACACACGAAAACACATATATATATATATATATATATATATATATATATATATATATATATATTCTTCTTCTTCTTTAGGTGCTGTGCATTTCTAAGTTAGCGACCATGGACTTCCACTTTGTTTATATATATATATATATATATATATATATATATATATATATATATATATATATATATATATATATAAAAGAGAACACAGAGGGGTGCTGTGTGCTGTTGGCGCCTTGTTAGCATGCAGGGAACTGGGACAGCATCGTGTGTTGGAAGCGCTCATTATCCTATATAAGCGCTTTTCCAGACCGTCGTTGGTCGCACTGCATGGATCGCGAAATCATCGCTGCCCTCTTTGGCTTTCGAGGGAGGGAAGGAAGGAGGCCCCGCCGTCACGGTCAACTGACCACCGTTGTTCTCCAGTTGCCTCCTCGACAACCACTTTGACCCAGGAACTGCTGGATGACGAAGAGGAAATATAACGGATCTCTCTCTCTCTCTCTCTCTCTCTCTCTCTCTCTCTCTCTCTCTCTCTCTCTCTCTCTCTCTCTCTCTCTCTCTCTCCATC
This sequence comes from Metaphire vulgaris, assembly GCA_018105865.1. Taxonomy (NCBI): domain Eukaryota; kingdom Metazoa; phylum Annelida; class Clitellata; order Crassiclitellata; family Megascolecidae; genus Metaphire; species Metaphire vulgaris. The sequence goes on from CM030846.1 coordinate 16,138,316, forward strand.
GCAATTGCTTCAAAACAGAAAGAGTCGGCAGAAGAGATGACGCGACCAACTGCACATGCAGACGAAAGAAAACAAGTACAGCGGCAGTGTATATACTGCATGGGATAGAAAAAAGAGCATGTGTATATAGGTACTCGTGTACTGAACGCTAATTGGCAACGGTAATTAAGTCAGCTTTCACCGTGTTCCTCAGTCGATGTCGGTTTATAGTCGATTAAAAAACCCAGTGAGAACTAAAACCAGGAAAACACTTATTCACAGTCATACACTCGATACCAACATACATTGAGAGAGAGAGAGAGAGAGAGAGAGAGAGAGAGAGAGAGAGAGAGAGAGAGAGAGAGAGAGAGAGAGGCAGAGACAGACAGACAGACATATCTGTGTTTTCTCATGTCGTGCGTGTGTTAGAGCTTAATATATGCGTTTACTGCACTTCAGAGAATCAGTGCAAGTGATGAGTCTGCATACGATCCGTCCGTCATAAGTGCAACGTCAGTGCACAGTGTGTCTGCATTGTACTCGCATCGGTGTCTGTATATATACTGTATGAGCCTTCCTCGTCATCAGAGACAACAGATGACTTCTTCACCTCCACCTCCCTCCCTCCCTCCCGACGCAACCGACTCTAATCCGTCACAAGCGACGAGCGATCGCCGCCCGCCCCCCCGCCGGTCCCACCCACCCCACCCCACCCCATCCCTGGTGTATAGGTGTCCTTGGGTTCTGGGCCCCCGGAGAATCCACCCGGGTCGGTTACCGGGTCCCGTACACTTGTTCCGACGGCCAATTTGACGGCGGTGCGCCAGCGACCGAAGGGTGGCGCGGGGCCCTCGGTGTCAAATGGACGCCGACAATAAAATTAAGCGCCCGAATAATTTCATTATCGCCGAGACTGCGATAGACTCGCCTAAACGGATTAGAACCGGATCAATCGAAGGAGAGCCCTCTTCTCTTCTGATGCCTTTCTCCCTTTCTCCCTTTCCGATCGCCACGGCCGCCTGAGAGAGAGAGAGAGAGAGAGAGAGAGAGAGAGAGAGAGAGGGAGGGAGAGGGAGGGAAAGAGAGAGAAGCGGGGACTGCGGATAGGACCAGCTCCGCCGTCTCCGCCTCGATGCGGCGTTGATCACGGATTGGGAAATTGCATTAGAGTGCTGCTGCTGCTGCTGCTGCTGCTGCTGCTGCTGCTGCTGCTGCTGCTGCTGGAGCGTCTTGTCTTTCGTCGTCAAAATAAATTGGTTTATCTTGAGATCATCGTTTATCATCCGGTAATTAAATCTCTTTCCAGATACAGGATCCGAAAAACGAGTGGAGCAGGAGAAGAAGGAGGAGGAGGGAGGAGGAAGAGCAGGCGATGATCACGTGCTGTAGCTGATGATCATGACGACGACTGCGATTGTCGTTTATATGAATTAATGAAAATCGCTGATCAGAATCATCAGCCGATGATTATGACGACGTTGGCGCTGGTGATGATGATGATGATGATGATCATGATGATGATGATGATGATCATGATGATGATGGCGCTGGGGTGGTGGTGATGATGATGACGATATCGTTGGCATCTTGGCGATGTCTTTTGATGCATCATTTATGATGATTGGTGTTGATGGGAATTCGAAAGGTACAGAGCTCATCGGAGTTTTTGGTCTCAATTGAGACCAAAAGACTCACATCGAGGAAGATGGAAGAGAGGACACAGGATATATAGTAGGAGGAGGAGGAGGAGGAGGAGGAGGAGGAGGAGGGCCGGGTGATAAAGAGTGTATCTCGGGTGTCTAAGACTCTGTAAAGAAAAAGATAATAATTTATGAATGATTAATTCGATCGCTTTATTAACGTTGACAGTCGTTAAGTCATCGCTCGTCCGAACCATCCGCAGTGATTCCGTCAACAACTTCTGCAGATAAATCCGCCTAAACGACCCCAAGGAGCTGACTAACCCCTACACCTCCCCCCGGGGGGAGCCGTCAAGAAATCTCCTTTCGATGATGAATAGACCTTTAATCTGAAGAGGAAGTCAACAGTTGGGTTCAAGTGAGTGCAACGGGTTCGCCACAAATCTGGCATTAATAGTGTCTTTCTCCCGATAATTTTTCGACCCCGTTGGGTGCAGACCCTAAATGCAGTCGTCAACTCTTCGCATAAAGACCCCGAGTATCAGAAACACAGAGAATGAGGGTGGTGGTGGGATAGGGTGGTGGTGGTGGGGGGGTTAGTGCAATGAAGACTACAAGTGAGAATTATCAGACTGAATAGGACGTATAAAAATGTTAAACATTTTCGTGTAATAGAGAGATCTCATATCAGATTAAATTAGAGCAGAATTGTTGTTATTTTTCATTAGATTTTTGTCACTCTTAGTAGGCCTGGTCTTTGTTTTCGTCGTTGTTATGGTTGTTGGTGTGAATGGATGATGATGATGATGATGATGATGATGTCGTCGTTGTAGCGATGCCAGTGCAATTGATATCATTAACTGATAATGATAATGTTAGTGAAGGTGATTGTTTGTAGAAAATAACTTTCATCGCAGAGTATTTTCTAAAAACGCGAAGCATATCACAGCCGTACAATGCTTGGACCTATATTGCATTCAGCAGATGCTAGAATAGGTTACCTGTCGATTACACAGTCCATCATCATCATCAATCATCATCATCATCATCATCATCATCATCATCATCATCATCATCATCATTATTATTTTTTTTTATTATCATCATCATCATCATCATCGTCGTCGTCGTCATCATCATCATCAGTCGCGTTATCATAATTGTAATCGTTATCATAACTGTCACATTGTGTCGTTTATACAGGTTCAATCTGTTCAATGATCCAGGAAAATCGCAAAAATGACGACACCGAAAGGACAATAATTATAGGCTTCGAAAAGACCCTAGAGAGATTATTCAGGGCGATGACCACCCCCACCCCACCCCCACCCACCCATCGCAGGTTGCCACCACCCCTTATCGCCGACGTTGATCTGACCCCCTTCCCCCCTCAGCTAGAACATCTGACGGATTTACTCGACGCTCAATCGAGGAATCTAGAAGAGCATCTGCATTGAGGAGAAACTGCGGAGAAATTCTCTGTCACATAAATTAAACTTATCGATTGCACTTCAAGCACACCATCATTAGGCTGCATAAGAACACACACACACACACACACACACACACACACACACAAAAGACACACACACCAGCCATTTGCTGCATGTTCTAGCGCTGCTTTTTCTTCGGCAGTCTACCATCTGCGAACTGAATGACCTCTGACCCCGCGGGGCTTTTTTTGAATTAACGGTTAATCGCTGTAGATAAAGGTTTTCCAATTAAGAATTCGGACACTGTGTAGTATAAAAGGGTTAAAACGATGAGAGCCTGGGAACCCTTGATCCTGCTGCTGCATGGGAAGGGGTTTTTAAAGGATAGGGAAGGGGCAGAGGACGTAGATGAAGACTACGTGGGGTCAGTTATTCCACAACCGGACAATATTATACTGTCCAGTGACTGGACTCCAGTCTGTGTTATTGCCCTCGTCACTTGCCTGACCAGTGAGGTGCAGTGAGGCAGATTGGAATGGCGCTGATTTCGTTGTTTTCACACTCGATGCAACAAAACCGTCGTCTGTGCCAAGAAATGGCATTTCGCACTGATTGCTTATATATTTATAGCAAACCTATAGTAATAGTAATATAAACCTATAGTAACAGTAATATAAACCTATAGTAACAGTAATATAAACCTATAGTAATATAAGCCTATAGTAACAGTAACATAAACCTATAGTAACAGTAATATAAACCTATAGTAATAGTAATATAAAACTAGAGTAGTAGTAATATAAACCTATAGTAACAGTAATATAAACCTATAGTAATATAAGCCTATATATATATATAGTAACAGTAATATAAACCTATAGTAACAGTAATATAAACCTATAGTAATAGCAATATAAAACTAGAGTAGTAGTAATATAAACCTATAGTAATAGTCAGAGGCGGATCTAGGGTATTCGGCGCCCGGGGACAAAGTGTACGTTGGCGCCCCTAACAACTGACAAGCAAAAAAGGTCCTCACATCGTTTTCGGCGCCCCTCAACTCTCTCTTCATAATATTATAGTGCTGACGAGCAAAAAAAGTTCCTCGCACGTGTTTCTTCCCCTCACCTCGGCGCCCGGGGAACATATGAACCCCCTGCCCTCACCTAGATCCGCCTCTGTAAACTACAGAGAATGGTATTGGCAGACGAGTGAATGGCTAGCACTTTTGACAGGCAAGTGAAGATGACCTAGTAATCACGTTTTTTCAAAAATTAGGGCACTCTCTCTTGTATATCAAAAGTGCTTGGCATTCAGAATTTTGCCTGTGATATTTTCTATTGCGTAAATTGGACATTTTTAAACTACCAGAGAAATTATCTAGGGTATTCGGCGCCCGGGGACAAAGTGTACGTTGGCGCCCCTAACAATTGACAAGCAAAAAAGGTCCTCACATCGTTTTCGGCGCCCCTCAACTCTCTCTTCATATAGTGCTGACGAGCAAAAAAGGTCCTCGCAAGTGTTTCTTCTACTTTATTGTGCATTTCACTTACCAAAATATCCAATTATGGCTAGACTTTAGACTGTCTAAAGTCTAGACTATAGTTAGCATGGAATCTATTACATTATATAGAAGAGGAAATCCATTTTTTCCGAGGTAGGAACCTATATCATTTGTATTTTTAAAGCCAAAATTAAGGATAAGAATTTTTTATATTGCAAAACGCGGTACCCTTCAAATCTCTTGCGGCACCCCAGGGTGCCGCGGCACACATCGGTTGCCCGACACTGAGTTGACTGCCTTAGACTTACTTCAAAAAGCATATATATATATATATATATATATATATATATATATATATATATATATATATATATATATATATATACGCCAACAAAGCAAAAAAAAAAACTCTCTCTCTCTCTCTCTCTCTCTCTCTCTCTCTCTCTCTCTCTCTCTGCTTCGTAGACAGCTATTCAGCTGTTCTGCTGTTCTGCTTTTAATGCATGTTGCCATTTGCCGGCGTCATCTATACAGGATGACGGATATACATGCTCTGCTCTATAGAAGAAGACCCGCTCTGTCTCTATCTTCTGCTTTTATTCGCGCCCTTTGTACGTCGCCGCATCTCTCTCTCTCTCTCTCTCTCTCTCTCTCTCTCTCTCTCTCTCTCTCTCTCTCTTTGTATACCTCCTCTGCCCTTCGTCTTCGTCTTTCTCGAGACGTCGTCCCGGTCTCCTGCTCGTTGTAGCATAGCAGAGACGGATTTCCAGGGCGTCTGCCCTCGACGACGACGGCGACGGCAGCGGCGGCGTCGGCGACGAGGCGCCGCGGGCGACGAGATCTTATCTGCCCGCATTGGGCCTCGGTCTGTCTGCGCCCGTTGTCTAGACTACGGCATCGCCCGAACCCCTGGTTAATTGCCCGCCGAAAGTGCATCGGCGTCATCGAACGCCACGTCCGTTGTCAAAAACCCCGTCTCCTCGTCTGCTCCTCCTCCTCCTCCTCTCCCCTCTCCCCTCTCCCCGCCCCGCGCCATCGACTCCGTCACAGCGACCGCCGTCTCTGACAGCGCAGCGCAGCGCCCCCAAACACGACAGAAACAATGGTCGAAATGGGTCAGAGCGGAGAACGTGCATGGGTCGGGTCGGGTCGGGTCGGCAAAAATGCATGCACTGCCTCCGGAGACAACCGGAGAATGTGCGTGAAGACGAGAATCGTAAAATAACAGGGTTCTCTTAAAATAGGGAAAACTAATAAGCAGCTCTTCATTAACGGCTGCAACATCTGTCAATATCCGAAGCACAGTCACGTAAGAATCTCTCTCTACCCCAACGCACCGTACATTGCGTCATGCATGGACAGCAAAACACATTTCGAATATTGTAAACATATTCTAAGTGGATTAGGGGGTTATTAATTGAAAATTGTCGTCAAAAGAGAGAAATTGGATTCGATTCGTTTAAATCCTTTCTAATAATAATAATAATAATAATAATAATAATAATAATAATAATAATAATAATAATAATAATAATAATAATAATAATAATAATAATAATAATAATAATAATAATAATATATTATCGTATTTGTAAGTTTGACCTCTTGTATTTCGTTGCATGTAAGGGTCAAAAGTTCGAATTGATCTCGATACAGTCTCACAGATCCCAGAGATAGGCAGTGGCGGCTCCAGGATTTGGCAAGTGGGTGGGAGCCGTTGGGGTGGCAACTTCTAAGCATGGGGACCAACCATTTGCTGATAGGTATGTAGTAGTAACTATAGGGTCCCAACTGGGGGTCACTGGGGGCCAGGCATTCATTAGGGGCCACGGGCCCCCCGGGTCCCTCATGCGAAGCTGTCACTGGAGATATGCCTAATCTTTGCATCGGTTATATCTACTATCATGCATTTCGCTTTGAGTCCCTTCGCAGATCATAACTCTTCGAATTACGAAATCTGAAAGTTACTCCTAACATCTTCTGATTCACCCCCCCCCCTAACTCAGTCTGACCGTCGCCCTGCATGGGTCAGAGGCCACGGCCCCTGCGCCGGAACGGTCTCTCGCGAAAAAGGGCTTTTTTGACAAAACAATAGACGGACGAATATCCGAGTTTGACCGCCATCCGCCAAATAAAACCCTACTGCATGGTAGTGGTCAGGTTCGTGCAATCGACTGAACCGGGGCGTAGCGAGCGACGGGGCGGAGGGGGAAGCGTTGTTGTTTGGGAGTGATAAAATACGCACAGATCTATATAAATAGGCCTAAATGTGGTTTCTATGGAAACGCTAAGGGACTGAGCAATAGCAAAGGCAGTTGAGTGAGCAGAATTGATTTCGATTATTTCGTTTTCTTCCTTCCACTCACTCAATCGCTCCTTCATTCCGTAATTCGCCTGAGAATCGGTTCACATGCTCAGGATACTGTAGAGCCAGTTGAGTAATAGGCTAATAGCTGCTTAGTAGCACTTTAGCACTTTAGCTCAAAAACACAGGAAATAGCTAAATGCCGCCATTTGAATTAAGCAACTGCCATCTGTCGAGTCTTCGCATACATAGAGATCCTCTCAATTCGTGTTGCATTCTATGCACCGCCGGACGATAATCCAAGCGACGGTGAAGCAAAGCAGGCGAACGGACATGTATACGGCTGCAATCGTCGGTTGCTAGGCAACGTTCGTCCGTTGCTATGATACGCGGACGTTTTGTCGTCAGCGCACGTGTTGACGTCAGTGTTAAGCAAGTAATCTGATTCGACGGACAGTGGTCAAGGGATGTCCACTACGGTCGCAGTGGTCAGTCTTTGTTCTCTTTCATCATCGCCGCGGAATCCCTCGTCTTCTGTCGATGACCTCTCTTGACCTTTGCGGCCAGCTGCCGGTCGGGGACCGGATGTTCGCTGCAGTCGGGTCGGGTCGTCCCTCGACCCGTTCGACCAGAAGGAGGCGTCGGGGCGGATGGCTTAATGAGTCAGCCGATGGGGGGGATGGGGCGTCTCATTGAATTATAAACGATCCCCGACTAATTATTCCACCCCTGGAACGGCGGCCAATGAGGGGTCAATTCGAGCCCCCACTACACCCCAAACGGAAAGAACACCCCCCGCCCCAATCTGAAACTGAAGGGTCAACAAAGAAGTGACCAACGGATGACCGTCCGACATGACAGTTGCTCAGGTCATTCTGGAGCTGTCGAGGAGAAAGCGGAATGGAAAATATTGAAAAATTCAACCTGAATCTAAGACCATGAAAACACAGGGGCTCTGATGACCCTCGCCCCCTCATCTCCCCTTATCTACCCTGGCCCTACATTTCGATCGTAGGTACTTTAACCCTAGATTAAGAATCTCGACATCGGCAGCTACTCGACGACAATGCTTTTGAAAGAGCTACATAAATGAAATACGCAAGATGTTACTTACTTACTTACTTACTTACGTGAGCCTATGATACAAGCATCAGTTTGACCGAACATTGTTCCCAGTCAGTGGCGGCTCCAGGATTTGGCAAGTGAGGGGGCCGTTGGGGTGGCAACTTCTAAGCATGGGTGGCCAACCATTCGTTGACGGATAGGTATGTATGTACAGTAGTAGTAAGTATAGGTTCCCAAACAGGGGGCAACTGGGGCCAGGCATTTAATAGGGGCACGGTCCCCCCTCCGGGCCCTCCTGGGGAGCCGCCACTGTTTCCAGTGTAGTTCGGGTCTGTTGAAGGATCCTAATTCAGCTACTCAGTGGCGCCCCTAGCGTTTGTTGCGTAATCGCGCCGTTTGAGTCTTCAGTCGCTAGATGGCCGTAAGTGGCGATCATTGAAGGCACTGTCATTCGGTAGGTGGCGCCTATTGACGGCCGAACTGACGTCATGAACGACTCTTCGAAAACGTCGAAGCAAATTCAGGGCTTTGGTTTTAAAAACTCTCAACAATTAGACCAAAGACTCAGTTGATAGAATTTAAACGAGTTTCAACGCAAAAAGAGCCGAAGTCGAATAACGAAAAACAGTAGAACAGAAGCATTGTTAAAAAAATTCAGATAAGAGATGGCAATGGGGTCACCAGTACTCGATGAGTCACATGGGTCAATGGGTCAATGGGTCTTTACCCATAAAAGGGTAAGGGTGGGTCCATTAATCGAGTCAGAGCGTTGGGTTCCGATGATTGTCCCCGTTCTAGGCAATCCGTGACGTATGTAGTATAAGCCATTAATCTGAGGTATAGGTTGCCATTACTTTTCCCAAGACCCACGTTTTACTTCGCAGGCGGAAGCTTAACGCTGCTCCACATTTTACCACCGCCCTCTAGCGAGCAAGGCTGGGTCGACCTTAAGGCTCCTGCGGGTATCGAACCCGCGACCTTCTGCTCCATCGACCAGTGTTATTACCACTCTGCTTCATGCGCATCAAATTTATTAAGACTGCCTGAAAACTTTATATAGCGTGTCGATGTTTCGATTCGATTTGAAGATAAAATTGCAAAAACCTGGCAGTGACGTCATCGCGGTAGAAATTTTGGACCAATTGGCACCCCCCATGAATCAAATTGTGCTTATCAACGTCGGCGCCTATTTAGTTCATTCCAAACATCTTCCATCAGTCGTTCGTCTCCAGGTCAGAAGCCCAATTCTTAACTGCAGGTCGTCACGAATATAAGCCCAATGAGTCGCGTTCCATTCAATTAGCATCCTGATTAGGTCAGGGCGGCTTCTTTTGTCATGGAACCGACTGCGCCCCTAGCGGCGAAATTTCTCCCAACCCAGTCTCTCTTCATATCTTCGATTGTTCCTGTACGCTCCGTCGGAACGAAATACAAAAACAGCGCCCAACAGCTGGAGACTGAGCGAGCCGAATGGCGGTGGGGTGGGGGGAGACGCCACCCTCAGCGGGTCACAATAAGGTCTTCTAGGGTGGGGATGGGAGTGGGGGTTACGGTGGGGATGGGGCAAGACAGTCCGGTGCTTTCGCCCGTCACCTGATCCGCGACCCATACAAGGAGGAACTTCGGGACAGGAGGAAGACAGCGACGACTTCCTCCTCCGTTGCCTCTAATTACAGATCGACCGCCATGTTCGCCTCCGTCGAATCTCGTGACACGGAATGACGAAGTGTTGACGCTGTAGACTTCTGAAGGAAACCTGACGGACATGCAAAGAAAGTCGCCAGAGAGAATATTTGAAAAATTTGGTCTGATTGAGATGCATGGGAGGGAAGGAGGGAGCACCATTGAATTGACGCTCTGAGAAATTTCGCCCCCCCCCCACACCACCCACCCTAAACCGTCTTTAAGCGCCCTCAAGACTGGACTAGACGACATTTCGTCATAGTGTTCAGGGCACAAAGAGAGGAGGAAGAGGGAAGAGAGAGAGAGAGAGAGAGAGAGAGAGAGAGAGAGAGAGAGAGAGAGAGAGAGAGAGAGAGATGAGTTCGATGTGTTTATGGAGGAAGGAAAGTATAGATGATGGAACGCAATGCAATTCATGCGTTTGTTGGTGTCGATGGGCGGACGCGTCTGCGATTGGTTTTTCCTCCACAAAAGAAGTAATTTGCTGCGCGGGGGGGGCGTTCGTGGTCTTTTTCGCCCTCAGGGCGCTCTTCATGACGAAGCAGCATTGTTGATAACCAACTCATTTGGCCACAATTATTACGAATCGATCGCCCTAACGTCTCTCTTCTCTTGCATATGCCCTGTGGGCTGCTGCGGCTGCATGTAGACTTACTAACGACGCTTCCATTAGTCTATCTGATGTCCACTGCTAAGCATATGCGAAGAATCGCCGGACAATTAGCGCCCGATACCATCGCCTGCAACTGTCATCGGAAAACTCCTTCGCAATGAGACTAAATGCCCAGAAATCGCTGCTGAAATCGTAAATTTCTACAACAGCTTTGATGCACGTCTCTCCTCCGTCGCCTTCCCCCTCCATCCACCCCCACAAACGTCTAACCCCCGCGGGCGCCTGAAAGGGAAATGAAATTCTAAACATCTCCAGGTTTACTAGAAGGAAGTTATAGGAAAACCCGTTGAAGACCATATTGCAGGAGCACCGCCTTGTTAAAGGGAAATGGAGTCCATCAGTCACCAAGACCTGAAAGAATCGATTTATCAAGCCTTCGCTGTTTGTGGTGGTGGTGGTGGTGGGGGAAGAGGGTATGGGACCTTTCTCACCCGTGAAAATTTTATTAGGACCAGGATGACTGCAAATGATTTACTCATGCATAAAGAATAAGAAAAATCAAATATTTTCCTATTCGGTTCTGTTGAAGGATCAATATGATTTGATGGTCGGAGTAAATTGGTTTTCGTATTTGACAATGTCACACTGCAGATGCGAAGTCAGGCATGTGTGTGGGGGGGGGGAGGGTGGGTGAGGCATAAATAAACCGATAATTAAATATCCCCAGTTATCGAATTGTTGCTTCATCCGCTGGAAATATAAAGAATAGATTTTTGCGACGACTTCGAGCGCTGATGACAGAAGCTCGTTCTAAAATCTGCATCCTCAACTCAAATTCTGTTGTAAGAGTTTCGCGTGGGCGAACTCCCCTCCCCCGCACCGACAATATTGTCTTTCTACAACTGTCTTAAGAAGCTAAGATGTCGTTTTCGCGCTTTTTCGATGTCGATCGTCTGCCTCCGTCATCGTAATCGTCTGCTGCTGATTAAGGTCACGCCCTCTCCGCAGATTCCGTTCCCAGGGTTCGCTTCTGTTGTTCCGGTTTCTGTGAAACCGGAAGTCGTCGGTTTCGGTCAAAAGACTCGGCAGCCGTCAAAGTCGCCGTCGCCGCAAAGCAGATTCCGTCGCCTACCACAACCACCTGATGGATTCAGTCGGCTTAGTGCTCGTGAGGGTGAGGGGAGACGGGGCGAGGGTAAAATGCGAAAGGACATTTAGAATTGTGCACGACGAGGGTCAAATATTTTGTGCAACGGTGGATACTGACTAGGCTGGAGAAGTTGATGCCACTTATGGGACATTGCTATCCATCAGATATAAATTCAGCTCAGAAATCAAATGTTATTCACGACACGGTAATGAATTATTATAATCAAATGGCAGCATTTTGGTTTTTGGTGACGCATATTAGAACAGGGCTCAAAGTTAAGCCCCCCTTCAGGGGCTCCAGCTCCTCATCTAAAATGTTTGGCGATTAAGGAACGTGTCTGCTGGGTTGAAGTCCGTCCCCCCTTACATCGCCAGTGATACGGCGCCCACGCAATAGCGACACGCATGACTTTTTGACCGTCACGTAAAAGACGAACCAGAAGAAAGAACGGAGAGAGAGAGAGAGAGAGAGAGAGAGAGAGAGAGAGAGAGAGAGAGAGAGAGAGGAGGAGGAGGAGGAGGAGGGGTGGCTTCATCAACCACCGACATCAAGGAGAATGCGAAAGAGCGCGAAGACAATGAAGCCGATCTCTTTGAAGCGGAAGAAATCAAAGAGGACGCCGGTCGTTCGTTGGTTTCCAAGACTCCGGGATCTGGTCGTACGCAAGAAGCTGTCCCTCAGATCAAAGAGACGGAAAAAATCAAAGGAAACGACGCGATTCAAAAAAATGAAAATTATCAAAAAAATCATTTTTATTTTCCTTTATGAGAATTTCACTCAAATGTTCCAAGCGTCAGACTTTACCAACGGCGTCAGAGACAAAGACGCATACAGCCAGACAGATGGAAACTCACAGAATTCTATCGCAGTCAAACCAACCTAATGTCACTCCGCTATGCAGCCGTCGGCATTCACATCTTCGTAGTTACTACGAACCGAAGATCTGTTTGGCTAAACAGCACATTAATAACTGGTTTTGACTGTAAGAATGCTGTATAGTAAGAACCAACTTGTCTGTCATAGAATGACGATAACAATACAACTAAGCAGATCGGTCGTTCTCTTCTTCCTCCTCCTCCTCCTCCTCCTCCTCCTCCTCCTCCTCCTCCTCCTTCTCCTCCTCTTCCTCCTCCTCCTCCTCGCTTGTTATTGATCTGCCTTTGGCGTGTGTTTTTCGTCTTCTGCTTCATTTGAAGAACGTGGCCTTTAATTTGTCCACAAAGGTCTCCCTGTCAAGTACCGTCATCATCGTAAGGACAGCAGCAGCCCCCACCCCCACCCCACCCCCGCATCCCACTCCACCCCACCCCACTCCACTTTCCTCTCGTCTCCTTTTCTCCGCCGCCACTCCGCTTGGAAGTGACGCGCTCTTGACGAGTCCACATTTTACTGCCTCTCTTCTCGATTCTCGAGTCCCGCGTAGAAGCGCTAGATGGCGGCGGCATGGCGCTACATAAATCGGGCGAAGGGAAGAGAATTGGACGGCGTCTGGATGCGAAAACCGAAGCAGCCGCAGTCGGTCGATTCTAAAGAGAATTAGCGTAGAATCGGTACAGAGAATACCCAGAATTCACGTCGGTCAGTAAGTAAGTTAATACTGTATGTAAGTAAGTGTGCTAGTAAGTGCACCGGCCATGCAGTCACCCATGCACACAGCCAACCTCCTGAGCCAGTCAGTTAGTCTGTCTGCCTCTGTGTGTGTGGTGGTGTGTGTGTGTGTGTGTGTGTGTGTGTGTGTGTGTGTGTGGGTCGTCTGTCTAAGTTGGTCTCGTTGTTTCTGTGGTCAATTACCGTCGTCGTCGTCGTCGTCGTCGTCGTCGTCGTCGTCGTCGTCGTCGTGAAATTGCTTTCGTCTGCAATTTTGCATCTCCTCTCGAGCATCGATCAGAGGGAACCACTTACCCGCCATTAGATCGAATCATTTTCCCTCTTTCCGCTTCCGGAGCAGCACTTCTTTCCCAGTCCTCCTCCTCATCATCATCCTCTTCCTCTTCCTCCTCTCAGCCTTCAGTCCATCTACTCCTCCCTCCACCCACCCACCCCCACTCCCATATCTGCCGCCGACAGAGTGGCTGTTGGCGACCGTCTTACGAGCGACGGTATAACGACGCATTTGTCAGAAGACGGGGTAACGGCCCGTAACGAGCCTCGGTATATCGCCTCCACCCCATCTCACCCCACCCTCCCCCCACCCCACATCACTTCGTCGCTTCCCCTCGATTCCTTCATCAGACGGTGGAAGAGGATCGATTCAGAGGAAAAGCGGAACTGGAAAGCGGTCGTTTGTGGTGTCATTTGGGAAGACGTTGCAATTGCCTCCATATAGGAACCTCTCTCTCTCTCTCTCTCTCTCTCTCTCTCTCTCTCTCTCTCTCTCTCTCTCTCTCTCTCTCTCTCTCTCTCTCTCTCTCTCTCTCCATGCGTTTGTCTTTGTGTGTGTGTGTGTTCGTCTATGTGTCTCTTTAAATTCTTAGTTCGTTGTGGAAATTCGCAGTTCGATGTTTTGAAGTCGGTTATGTGTTGCCATTTTTTTTCACAGCAGACTGATTTTGACCTTTCTTCCGTTTTTGTACAAAGACATTTGCAGTTTTCTGCTAAACAGCAATAAGAAATATGGAAAATAGTGCTTAATGCTTCTAATAAATGTAATATATAGTATATAAATGAGATTTTGGACGATTCCATGGCAAATTAAGAAAAACCTCAGACATCACGGCAGAAGCCAAAGACAGATCGCCACAGAACCCGACTTAATGACCCCCTTTGCCCGAAAATGGAACGGACAGAGACCCCTGAGGGCGGTTGCGCGCTTTTACCACTTGTTCCGCTCAACAAAGACCGCGACCACACCCCTATAATTTCGCCCCTCGGATTTTCCGATATCTGCGGTTCACATCTGCTGTTCTCTGGCGTATCGGTTCGCAACGAACGATAAGGTTCGTTTGAAACGCCGTCTATCAGATGAACACGCTTCATCTGACGACGACGACGGTCTTCGCGCCTGTCAAGTCCCTTTACCATGCGGTGAAGTTAATCAGGTTGCCAAGGTAAATTATATGACGCCCGGACGGTTTTACGGCGCTAAACCAGCGCAGCAGTTCACAACAACCGGTCATTAGGCAAACTCAGATTCTGGCTGCTGATTACTTCCAGCCAGTAGGCCTAAATAAGTAGACCTTAAGAGATTGCGGTCTACAGAATTAGAGACAGAACTGGACACACGGACAGCTGGCATTGGGTCTTACGAACTGGTGACGTCACTTCCATGGGTGGCGGTATAGATCGAGGAAAAACCTGGCTACGACGAAGAGATAAGCACAAGCTTATCTAAATCGAGGAATTGAAAGAGAAAGACTTCTTGTCACGTGACGGAGGAATTTCAAGATGTCGAGAGGAGAAACAGCAGTCGTAATTCGTCTCACGGATTGTTGTGGTTTTATCTGGAAAAATCTGTCTTCTTGTATAGTATCCGGGTTCGACAACCAACTCCGCCCGCCACTCAACGATTCCATATCCGAACCTAGAATACCCCCTCCTCCTCCTCCTCCTCCTCCTCCTCCGGATCTCGTGTGGCTGGAGTCCCACAGCCGGACTTTTTCCTCGCTCCTTCTTCGTCATCCGCGGTCAATTTGCGGCCTCATTGGAAGGCGCCGAATGACGATTAATGGGCTTCGACATCACTCGGGAAGTACCTCGGAAGGGAGGGGAGGAAGGGGGAGGGAGGCGGGCGGGGGCGGAGGGGGTCCGACCGGAATCGGTTAATGATCCGTGGACAGGCGATCGCCGTCTTACGCTCTCCCTTCTAAGCGGATGCGATAATTCTTGCCGACAGAAATAATTGTCGCTCGCCCGCCGCCGCTGACCCGACCCTGCAGTGGTCGACCCGGCGGCCGACCAATGGTCGTCGACCCGATTGGACATCAAATTGGCAAAAATTGATCAAATTAACGACCGCTAACCACTATAGTTTGGCAATAAATATGAAGATTTTGACCACTAGGGGGCGACGACGCTCTATATATATGCACAGAACACGAGCGATATTTGGCCAGTATATATATATATATATATATATATATATATATATATATATATATATATATATATATATATATATATATATATAAGGAGTAGCTCTTAAATTGTAAATTGCTGTCAATGCCATGACGATGGCGTCAATGACGTAATTTGGCGACGCCGATGACGATGACTCTTTGATGACGATGACGACTCTGCCTACAGAAGACAATGCGTGCATACAGGGGCGTCATTTGAGGGGGAGCAGGGGGACCGTGGCCCCCAAGTAAACGAAAAAAATTTTTTTAATGTGTTAATGTGCAAAATTCGCAAAATTGCCAAAAATTTGCCAAAATTGCTAAACATCTGCCAAAAATTTGCAAAAAAATTTGCCAAAAATTATTTCGCCCCAAGAAAAGTGTGAAATGACGCTACTGCGTGCATGCTGCATGTGTAGCCTAGTGTAGGCCTATATAAGTAAAGTGAAAAGGCTCCTAGAGCGGCGCCGATCTCCGTTTCCAAGGCCCTCAGCCAGGCGATTGGTGCAAATTTCATGATAGGCCTATACGGGATCAGTGTTCTCATCCAATGCGCCTGTTTACTCCGCGGATTAATCCGCTACTCAGTTGCCACAGCCATCTGGCGAATGAAGGCTGAGTCGACTTTGGGGCTCCTGCGGGTTTCGAACCGGCGACCTTCTGCTCCATCGTCCAACGCTGTTACCACTCTGCTGACTTCCCGCGTTCCTGTGTGTATATGCAAATATATGTTCCTTGCATGACACAGTGAATGAATAGGCCTATATTAGAATTTTATAGCGCTAATTCTAATTCACCAATGCATTTATAGACGCTTTTCAGTGGGGCCCCAAATAGGCTGACGAGCAAAAAAAAAAAAAAAAAAAAAATCATCAGCCTCCTTTTACCCTGACGAGCAAAAAAAAAAAAAAAAGGTCGCCGGCACGTTCACTTCTATGGTTGGGGTTAAGCCTAACCTAACCTAACCTAGGGTTAACCCTAACCTAACCTAGCTTAGACCCCTCTTTGGGGCCCCAATGCCCGGGGCCCGGGGGCAGTCAACAAAGTTTACGCCACTGTAGACGCTGTACTATTTCAGTCGATAGTCGCACTGAGAGAGATGCAAGCTTATCGTCAAACTCTTTGTAAACGGCAAAACTGCGTTATATTTATTTAAGGTAAGACGACTCGAATGAAGTCTATATCTTCTGGTTCCGAACCCTGGTCAGAATTAGATCATATATCCTGGATAAACAGTGACATTGGACATGGATAATTCTAATGAAATCTCTTCCTCCTCCTCCTCGCCCTCCTCCTCCTCCTCCCTTTCACCTGTACCGCGGTAGATCCGATGTCAGTTCTGACCACACAATCGCCGTCATGCGCGTTTGAATTTCCTGTCAAAAAACCGACGAAAAGAAGTCGACACGAGCGAAACAATACGCGTCGTCGTCAAATCTCTCTATTATCGCCCCAACAATCAATTATATTATCCGTCCATGTCGATGGAAAAGAAGATCCGGTGGACAATCGGTCATCGCTGGAAAAGAAAAAAAAGCCGAGGGTGCACGGGAGGGAAGTGGCATGATTGCCAGGAAGACTCCCCTCCTAGATTACATGTACTGCGCGTCGTCTTCTGCGCATGCGCGGATATCGCGTTTCGCAGACGATGGGAGGACCACCTTATAGACTGTCGCGCGAAACAAATGACCGGTTGCGGTGAGTTATCATTCTATAAGGTCTCTCTCTCTCTGTATTATGAGAGAGAAAATGGCGCTTGCATGGACAAACCACGTGATCCACTCGACTAGTTATTAGGCCTAATAATCGGATTATTATTAGGCCTATACGACGACTCCATGCCTGTCTTCTGTCTCTCCATTATTATTCCAACCTTTCATTCCGTTCCATTGACAAAACCGGTGTTTTGCCAGACGAAGAAAGCGTTTTTCGTTACACGTAATAATGAAGATGTCTATTTTTCTATATGCGCTGAAAATGGAACTGCGACATTCAAAGTGAGCATAGGTAGGTAGGTGAGGGTAGAGGAGTGGGCACTGTGTGGTAGGGGTGGGGTGGGTAAGTCGAACTTCAGGCGCATGGGTAGGAAGTGTAAAAACAAAAACACACTTTTCAACCCAAATGGACCAACGGGTCATCCTCCTCGACCAATTAGGAAGCTATATCGAGCTCTGCGGTTGAGATTTGAGACCCTCTGAAATCACGCAGTTTCATTTTCTTGATGGAAGGGACAAATCCCTGGTCACTCTTTGCGGAGTCTTTTAATTCGTTTCATCACTCTTCTGAATGTTTGCATATCTATAGCCTACTGTAAACACTAGCCCTTGCATTGTCCAATTTCAAACAGGGTATCAATTTTATAATATTTTTGTGGTCTATAAAACCTGTAATAGAAGAATCCAGCTCTCTTAAGCGCCATCTTATCTTTCTTTAGATTTTTAGACATTTGACAGAGAATAGATTATTAGATTTCTGAAAGACTTTGTATAGTGTCGTTTCAAATGGCTCATTATTTTTCGTGTCATTTCGAAAGATCTATAAAAAAATTGAGACAGAATATATTGACAATTCTAGTACGGTTTGACACAGCAAAGATGGGGACACAAGAATATGTGGTTTTAATTCGTTTTATCACTCTTCTGAAATATTGGCCATGTTGGCCCACCCAATATTTGGCTTGTGGCGCCCTCCATGTTGCGGACTTGTCTACTGCTCCAATAGTAAGGGGAAGGGGTAGAGGAACTGGGAAAGTAGCAATTGGTCTTACATTCTAAAATGTCATTCTCAACGCAATCTCTGGGGCAGTCAAAGCCTTGCATGTCTTCAGTTTGTTTATGTCGACAAATTTGAATGTTGCCTATATTGAAAATTTTTACTCTTAATTTTTAGGCTGTTTCCTGCAGTTTATGTCGGTATAGTCTAGTTTTAAATTGAATTTTGACTCAGAATCAACATGACCTATTATCGCTCATTTCATTGTTACTATTTGTAATTGAATTGAATTTATTCTAAATATTTAAATTTTGAGTCCACAAAACATTTTGATAGAGAAGAAGCTGAAAGATAGTCAGACAACAGTTGATAATGGATCATTATTTGCCTATTTGTTTATTCTAATCATTTCCTTTTCCTGCCGAAAACCGATTAATCAGGGACCTAACGTCTGCATTTATCGATTTTAAACAAAAGCAGTGGGTTAACCCTCCGTTGTTAAACTGTCGTCCCCAGACACAGATATCATTATCATCCTTCCGCTCACTGGGAACAAACAACCATCCCAATAATGACAAATTGAGCATTGCAAGCAGCGCTGTAACACAAAATAGGCCTTTATAGTCTCAGCCATAGACATAGACTAAAAACCTGGGTATACAACTTCATGCCAGTTGATCAACCCCACCTGGCTTTATTCAGGTTTGCGATTACCAACTGTTGACCTGGTGGAGGCACTGCTTTTTCTTATTGGGAGGGGCAATTCCTCTTCAATCGAGCTTCATTTGGGGATAGTCAGCCTCAATAGTTCCTCTCTGGGAAATTTTTAACATTTATCGGGGTGTCAAAAGTCAGCCTGGTGGGCTGATGAATTTACCTCTTTTTGGGGGATCTTAAGTTGGGATTTGGGGACAAGAGTGATGATCCTAACTCTACCCAATTCATGCAGCTGCTCACACAGACAAACCTCATGCAACAAATCTCTTCCAACGCGCCCTGCTCACTTTAGATCTTTATGATTCTTTCATTATCGCAACGATTAGTCAAGGCTGTCATTTTCCCAGCGCAGATCTGATAACGCCCTCCACGACTTGACTGTCTCAACAAAATTGATTGGTCTGGGCGTCTTGAGTCATCTGACCTAATTACTAACACCCCTACTACCCTGTCATCACTGATCGGCTCTGGTCGTCGTCGGAGAATCCAGTGATTGACCTTTTTCGTCTCTAACAGCAAACAGATAACTTTCATTCATGCTTTCAAGTCACGCTGCAGACGGATGAACCGTGAACTCCATCTGACTTTTGCGTTACGGATGAACCCTTACATCTGCCAAAAGAAGTACGGATGAACCAAATGTCGCTCTGAAAAAGAGAAGAGACTCAAAACCTCTCCCTCAAACGGTCGAACTAAGTTCTTCTCTGTAAAAATCTCCAAGATTGCAGTGTCCTCAGAAAATACTCAAACCACCTCTCCCAGAATCCTCCACAACCTCCAGATTTAATTCCCAACAAGAGGTGGTCTTCTACTATCCTTGCCAAACAAACAATGTGATCTAGATCCCATACCTCGTCTTTATCAAACAGTGGCGTGTCTAAATCATGAATCTTATCTCAGGCACTTTCCCATGCATTCAAAAACTCTTTTGACTGCTGGAAGAAATCAATCGACATTGAATCTTTCTCTTCTTCAAAATCAAAAATTGTGCTTTGCAGACTGAAAACATTCAAATAAAGTCAATTAAAAGTCACTCAAGAAAAACTCACGGTACATTTATGACAGAACAACTGCAATATACTGGCCTTTATTCCTATAATTGCAGCATTTGATACCATAGATGCAAAATTCTGTCGAGCGACTCTCTCTTTTGATATCTAAAAGCTCACAACTGGTTTGCATCTTATCTCAAATCTCGGTCTTTTCAAGTGTCCTGTCTTGGCCAAATTTCTCTTTCTCATATTATAGATTATGGATCAAGGATCTATATATATATATATATATATAAACCACCAACTCTATATATATATATATATATTATTGAGCTTGAATCTGCATATATCAATCTCTGTGGATGTCAAATCAACCCAAAGACAGAGTTTTTTTAATTGACTACCCCAACAACTCAAAAAAATTGACAATTCTAAACTAGTTTTGTCACACCCAGTCAACTTGCGGATTCAAATTTGTCTTTTTCTTATCACAAAGGTTATTCAAAAGCATTCTTTAAAATCCTACGTCCTTGTCTTGATATTAGATTACCTCTATAGTCCACTCCAAATTAGATTGGGTAACCACCTCTACTATTTCCCAAAGCCTCCATCAACAAATTGCAATCAATACAAAATGTTTAGCTCTTGCTGTTATATGTATAAATATATATACTAAAATCATATATGGCTTAAAATAACAGAACGTATCCAATATAAGATAATATATATATATATAGCTCACTTCAGTCATCAAAACCTGTCACTAGATCACTATTAACTGCCTCCTCGAAGATTTTCAGGCATCCTGTGGGATGGGATGCAACCGTGGCCTGCTGCACCTTTTGGAAAACCTTCGCAGTGATGGACACTTTAAAACAATAAAATCTGATTCCTCAGTCCTATAATTGGTTAATTAAAAATGTGCAGTGTTAAAATGTCAATTTTCTGAGAATATAGAGTGCAGTGATAAATTTTCCTTAGCTATTTTAAAATGCTCTGATGGGATGTTGGGCCCATCTCTCCCTCCTTTACTTACTTAATTCAAAGCCTGGTCTCCTGGGATATAGACCACTTCAAGTGTATAGCAAGTCTAGTAACAACTTAACTTTTTTAAATTTATGTATTTATAGAGTCCACAAAACATTTTGATAGGGAAGAAGCAAGATAGTCAGACAGCAGTTGATAATGGATCTTAATCTCGTTATCTGTAGAAATGGGACCTAACGTCTGCATTTATGATTTTGCAGTGGGTGACTAAAACTTGGTAGACGGTTTCGACCGCTTGGGAACGGACAAACTCCCCCTAAGCAAACTGAGCAATCGCGATGCGTTGGTGGGCGAGCGATTGACTCTATTCAGGGTGATTTGTGACCTGGAGCAGAGGGAGGGGATATTAGCTTGGGGACCGCCTTTAGTTGTTGTTGGAAATGTAGCAGTGGGGATGCGTTGGTGGGGGCGTAGGGGATGCAGTTGGGATTGACAATTGCCCTGCTCATATTTATGATTCTTAGTCGTTTGGGGCGACCGACGATAACGCCCAGGGACTTGACTCTGATTGGTCGGGCGTCGCGATGGCGGGTTGTCGTCGTCGGAGAATCCAGTGATTGTCCTCTAAAGACAGAGAACGCTTCTGGTGACGCTGCATACGGATGAACCGTGAACCGCACTGGTACGGATGAATTGTTCGAAGAGAAGAACGGTTCGAACGACTGGTTGAACTGTGATTGAATTCCGACAGAGCATCAGAGGGGTCTTTCTGGGCGTTGTCGACGACGTTGCTGAATCTTCTCCCCGAGGACTGCGAAGAATCAATCGACATTGAATTCAGAATCAATTTTGCAGAAAAACATTCAATGGCCAAAAAGTCAGTTGCGTGATTTTAATATACATAGGCCTAATTTATTACGTGGTGAGCTTTTGAACTATATATATATATATATATATATATATATATATATATATATATAGGTGGCGATCATATTATAATATATGTTGTTCACTAGACATGAAAAATTTCAATGGGATGGGATGGGCCTTTTTAAAAGCAGTGATACACAAAAGGTTAATTAAAATTAGTGTTAAAATTCAATTTCTGAGAATATAGAGTGCAGTGATAAATTTTCCTTTAAAATGCTCTGATGGGATGGGGCCCATCTCTCCTCCTTTTAAACTGGTCTCCGGGGACATAATTCTTTCTTTTTAAAATATATATATATATATATATATATATATATATATATATATATATATATATATATATATATAAGTGAGTTTTGGTGCATTTTGGATAGGCCTATAAAAAGTCACGTGTCCTTTGAATAACTGGGTTCTCTTAACTTCTCTCCAGTAATCATTCGGTTCCATTACTTCCACTGTCCACAGCCTATACTTAGTTCACCCATGCACGACAAGAGAGCGCGTGACGTGCAGTTTTTACCTCGGTAATGTAATTGTATAACGTCACTTACATTAGTGGTTCTCAACGCTTTTTTTAATGGCGGTCCCCTTTTCTGACTATTGGCATTCTAACGGCCGCCCAACATTTGCACAGGACTTGTATGTAGAATAAGGTAAAACTGCCATTAAGGAAGTTTTAGTTGGTCCTTCATGACGAGAGAGAGGTTGAGAGGGATAGAGAAAAGTGGACAGCCCACTGCAGGGGGGATGTTTTTACACCCCTAACACCCCCAACACCCCCACCCCCCAATTTGAGGTCGACACCCCAAAAATGGTAATGTGACAATGGTATGCATACAAAATGCATACTAATTAGCTCCGGACACCCCCAATTTGAGGTCGACACCCCCAACTTCACAATCCTATAAATATCCATGGCCCACTGCGTGTTTGATAAATCGAACACCTGATAAGATCCTGAAAAGGAAGTGCCTATAAGGTCAATTTGTCTACTGTCTAGAGGGGCTTATAGGTTATGCGTCCATGAGTTACGCGGTACACAAGTCCTTGGTTTAACGGTGCATTGATAGGGGCCTTTCTCCATTTCGTCGACGATCTAAAATTTGTGAAATCAGCTTAACGGGAGGTTTTAAACACTGCTGCCACCTGGTGAATAAGAAAGATAAAAGAATAAAGAACTGTTGGAATTAGAACAGATTACTTATAATCGAATAATAGTTTAGAAAAATAAGCACAATTCAACGGTCAGACGCTATTATTTTACATAAAACTTTTCTGTTACTTAAACTAAAATCTTTTCAGTCATTCGGCTTCGATCCAAATAAGGTACTAGGCCTATTTCAATTTCTACGCATAAAGTGGCTTCCTCGACTAAGACACTTGTTTCAATATCCGCTCACAACAAGTGTTAGGCCTATGCAAATATGTTTAAATGTTATGTGACTTCTGTCTACTACAAACTAACATTGTCAGACGCGCGTTGCCATTGATATCAATTAGATATTATATCAAATCGAACTGCGACCAAGCATTATCTGACTCTTGATATCTCACGGATCCCCCAACATTTCCATATGTGTTGTAATACGTTCAATACGCCCAGTGTTGGAGTTGTGGGGTTGAGCCCCCCCCCCACCCCCGATAACTCTGCAACCCTCTCAAAAATCGCATATCGGGTACATTAAGTTGCTATCATTCATTGAATTTCAGTCTGATGAAAATCTCAATCGAAAGCGAAAAAAGATTAGGCTAATAATCATGGAGGGCGCCACAAGCCAAATATTGGGTGGTCCAATATGACCAATATTTCAGAAGAGCGATGAAACGAATTAAAACCACCTATTCTTGTGTCCCCATCTTTGCTATGTCAAACCGTACTAGAATTGTCAATATATTCTGTCTCAATTTTCTCTAGAGCTTTAGAAATGCCACGAAAAATAATGAGCCATTTTAAACGACACTATACAAAGTCTTTCAGAAATCTATTCTCTGTCAAATGTCTAAAAAAATCAATCGAGAGATAAGATGGCGTTTAAGAGAGCTGGTTTCTTTTATAGACCACAAAATATTATAAAATTGATACCCTGTTTGAAATTGGACAAAGCAAGGACTAGTGCTACAGTAGGCTATAGATATGCAAAAATTCAGAAGAGTGATGACACGAATTAAAAGTAATAATTTGTAGAGGCATTCTAGTTGATATAAGGATTAACTGATATAGGAATTGTGCATGGTTAAACATCTTTTATATTACCACACTTTCGGTCAATGAACCCACCTTTCCTCCCCAGTGCATTAGTCAAACGAGCAAAAAATTTACCAGAAATATAATACCGTTACTTGTCCACAGAAATTGGCCCCATATTTCTTAGTTTTTTCTCTCTAAAAATTGTCAAACGTATCGCACGATCTTAAAAAACCGCCGTCACTGAAATTAAATCCCTCGTCCCGATGGGCCACTGCCCCAATCATATATTCTGCCCTAATTTCGAGCACTAAAGTAGGCCTATATAGGACCCCCCCTACAGAATGCACAAAACATACTTTGGAATCAGATCCTTCGGCAATTACATGTACCACCAACGACCATCAGATCAAGCAATCATCTTTTTTTATCTAGCGCCTATATAATTTACCGTCTGTCACTTCTACGATTTCTTATATATAAAGAAATCTTTTGACCCTGCCCTTCCCCCCCATCGCCCATCTGACCGAATGGGTGTTTTTCTGACGCCATTTTCACGGTGATTTCAACCGATCTACTGCTTGCCAAACGCCAACCCCACACATTAAACGACATCGTTTCCCTCTAATTAACCCTTGTTTTGGGGCGAAGGCAGGGAGGTTTCGCGGTTTCTAAGCACGAGTGGCACCCCTCACCCCCTTCCCCAGTGCCAACGGATGGCAAGAGACTGGTGGTGGTGGTGGGTCAAAGTCACGTGACCCGAAGGTGTGGGGTAATTACAGGGGCAAGGTAACGTCAGTCGTCGCAGCTGGCCAAATCCAAAAACCCACAAAGGGCGAAGAGCTGCAAGGGCAAAGGGTAGTTCCCACTCAACGGTTGATCCAATATGAATGCTTTCTATATTCCATTGTGGGTCTTCTGTATAGAAGCAACATTCAAATGCTGGATGCAATGTTTTTTTGGCAGGATCCATTTGCGCCTATACAGTCGAAGATTGGCGAAATACAGAGAAACAAATCACTGAACGTCTTGGAATGGACGACATCTTAAACAAACCTTTTCCTTTGTGGAAAGCCGCGTCACGTGACCAGAAAGTCCGCAACTTTTCCAGCGAAGGTTTCCTTCCGGAGAAGCCATCGTGCCGGAGCCCGGAGCAGGCTTTCCCATCGCACTCCTCCTCCTCCTCCACCGGCTGTTCCACCACATCCCCCTCCTCGACCAACTACGCCGTCGATTACCCCCGCGACGCCCCCGATGCCTTTCACGCCCCCAAAACCCTAGGACTGCAGTGCCCTCCTCCTCCCCCGCCACCACCTCCTCCTCCTTACCCAACGGTCTATTCGCGCCTCGCGGCGGCCGGACACCTGTACGAGACGTGGCCTTTCCACCTGCACAGTACCACCGGCGGCTACGCTGGTACCACTCCTCCGGCAACGCTGAAGAAAGAAGGGAACCAGACGACGGCGAGTCTCTGGGAGATGTACCCGACGACCTGCAGCGGCGGCGGAGGGGGTGGCGGGGGCGGCGTGGGCAGCGGGGGTTGGCTGTCCGACATATCCGCCCTGTCCGGCGGTTTTCCGGCTGCGATCGGACTGGAGCACTCGATGTTCGGGAACCTACAGATGTTGCAAGGACAGTCGGACGCGACGGGCGGGGGGAGCGACGCGTCCACGGCCGCCGGTGACCGCTACAAGACGGTGCTCGCCGCCGCAGCCGCCGCCAGGGCACGACCCGGGGAGCTCGGCTACCTCATCGATAGTCCCATACACACTCCGTATCCGTCGCGGTTCAGCTCCGGAGGAGGGGGAGGAGGAGGAGGAGGGACAAATTCGACCGGAACCAGGTCGGCGAGACGCTACAGCACCGGGCGCCCGAACTGCGACTGCCCCAACTGCCAGGAGGTCGACCGACTCGGTCCGGCAGGCGAGTACCTGCGCAAGACCATCCAGCACTGCTGTCACGTGCCCGGATGCGGAAAGGTGTACGGAAAGACGTCGCACCTGAAGGCGCACCTGCGCTGGCACACAGGTGAGCGCTCGTTCGTCTGCAACTGGTTGTTCTGCGGCAAGCGGTTCACGCGGTCCGACGAACTGCAGCGCCACCTGCGGACGCACACCGGAGAGAAACGGTTCCAGTGCAACGTCTGCAACAAGCGCTTCACCCGGAGCGATCACCTGAACAAACACGTCAAGACTCACTGCGAGGGAGGAGGAGAGATCAAAGAGGAACAAGACCTGATCACGCATTCCGGCATCGGAGGAGGAGGAGAACCCGATACCGCAGACGCAGGAGGAGGAGGAGGAGGAGGAGGAGGAGGAGGAGGAGGAGGAGGGGAGGGAGGAAGACCCTACCATCACCATCACCACCACCAACACCATCACCACAGCAGCGAGGAAGGGTCCATGACGCCTCTTCAGTGTTCCAGTGAACACCGTCTAAAAGTGAATTCGCAGAGTCTAAGATTTGCGGCCACAAGACCAGTCTGAATTCGACGAAAACGAAAAAAAAACTCACTGAAAACTTCAAAGACAGAGCGACGATGCGACACATTAGGCCTATTCAGTTATAGCATGCAAAGGTTTTCTTCAGTAAACAGCGCAAATTAGCTTCGATTCAAATTACAGGCGTAAAGCACTATAGGCCTAAATCTCCAGAAAACAATAAGATGGGATTTGTTGAAAACAGTTTTTTTAAAATTAACTTTTGAGATTCGTTGTATGCAGTTCTGACTGTACAGTAGGCCTATAGGGGCCTATACTGTACAACTGCTGCTTTATTCAATTTCAGAGCATCGTTTGTTTGAACACAATCGTCTTCGTTGTCATCGTTTTGTCGTCGTCAGCTTTATTAACTCTGAATAGTAACCACGAGGTAGCCATAGGGGAGTAGGGGGCGGGAAACAGGTCTCTATTCGGATCGGAACCGGTAGAAAGATTCGTCCAAAACCGATGAGTAGTTGGGGTAGTATTAGATCGAGGAAAGCGCACCAGACAGCAGACTTTAACGCGTTTGAGGCGACGACCTTTTTTGCTCGTCAAGACTTTTGGGCAGAAAAATATCGAAGTGTTCCTAGTCTGGAATCCTGGCTACGCCACTGGAACAGACTTATTTATTGACTGAAGAAAGTTGCACACTGATAAGCACTGTAAATTGGAAACGGCGTTAGAAATTTCCTTTGGAAATATTAGTTCACAAAATGTCGTCGTTTCACTTACGCAGTTCTGAACTGTGCATGTGCTTATGCCTGCAATATAAGTCTACTGTGGGGCCGTCTATAAATTACATCACGCGATTTTGGCAGTTTTTTACTCTGCCTCCCCCTCGTCACAAAAAGTCAGACCCCATCAAGTATGACGTCACAGCGCGTTAAACCCCCATCTTTCCAATGTCAAAATTAATGTATCAAATCACTTATTTCTTGAATGAAGCAGATAGGTCCCTATTGTTGCAATGAATTCGTTTGAAAATACATGTATTCATTTTAATTATTATAGTTATAATGATATTCAGAAAAGTTTTCAAATTCTTTTTTTAAAATATGAAATACAATAATTATAAGCGAAAAATATTACAGACTACCAAGTGTAACACACAATTAGGCTACTAATTACTCGCGATTTTCATAATATTGCGGAATTAATAAAAATACTTAGTATTATGCGACGTCTCATTTCTGAAAAACCCTCTCAGGGGCGTCATTGGGGGGGAGCAGCAGAGGGAGCCGTGGCCCCAAGGAAACGAAGTGCGTGACGTCATTTATGGACAGCCTCTGTAGCGTATACAGTGTTTTGACTGAAGGATATTTAGGCCTACAGTTTATCAATCCTTTGTAATGGATTATTCGATTGACCTGTCCTCGTTATGTCGCCACCCCGTCCATCGCCAAAAATAGAGCGCTAAATAAATTCACGAGAAATTACCTTACATTAATCATAATATTTTAACTGAACAAATTCAGAACAATAATTATACTTTCAAAATGGATTGTTCTGGGTCTTTCATTGGCGAAAGGCGAGAAAACGAGGGGCGAGATAACGGGGGATGACTGAGGTATTCAGAAATTCTTCAATTAGCCTACTTTAACTCAAGCTTACTTACTATTACTCAAAGGTCCGTTTATTTAGCGCTCTCATTAGGCACAAGTCCAGTGGCGTCGCCAGTTTTTGGTTGGGGTGGGGGCAAAGGAGGCTGGCGTGTCACATTTCTTACCCACCCCTCCACAAAAAACTTTTTCACCGGCTTTGAGCGAATCTGGTAGGTGGTCTAAGGCAGATTGGGGGTGGGGGGAGTTTCCCCTATTTGCCCCCCGTGGCGACGCTAATGGTTCCGAAATATGTGCATTTGGACGCGGTGAGCATTTGAACGCGGAGGGCATTTGAACGCGGAGGGTATTTGGACGCGGAGGGCATTGGGACGCGGTGAGCATTTGGACGCGGAGGGCATCTGGACGCGGAGAGCATTTGAACGCGGTGAGCATTGAACGCGGAGGGCATTAGGACGCGGTGAGCATTTAACGTGGAGGGCATTTAAACGCGGAGGGCATTTGGACGCGAATTTTTGGTTGGTGGGTTGGCAAAAGGGGCTGGCGTGTCAGATTCCTTTCCCACCTTCCCACCCCCTCCATAAATAACTTTTTCACCGGATTTGCGCGAATGTGATAGGTGGTCTGGGGCAGGTTGGGGGGGGGGGGCAGTTTCCCCACCCGTGGCGACGCTAATGCACAAATCTATAGCAGCCACGCAATTAAGAGGGAGACAACTTCCGAATAGTAGCTCCACAATGGCTAGAGTAGATAACAAACCCAAAGCCTTTTCACTTTTGTAGGACATGAACCCCCTGTACCATCATATTTCCCAAATGCATAACAACATTACCATTCAAGGGTAAAGATGTACAAGTTACGGCCAATATTTAGCCTAAATTAATACTACTTAACGATTTAACCCCTTTAGTGTCGAATTAAATTTTACAAGCTGTCACCAATCTGGGGAAATAATTTTGGGTAAAAGCGTTTGTATGAAAATGTGAACATATAAGCTTTAAATTTACTATATGTCAGGCTATATAGAAGCTAGAGAAATGAGGTTTGCACCGTTGTTTAGCATTTTATTTGCTCTTTCTAACGATCCGTGCAAAAAAAGAAATTGTGGGGGTAGGGTCCACCCTACAGCCAAAAATAGGACCCCCACCCCAACATTTTGCTCAAATTTTGTTCAAAGCTCAATATCAAAATTTTTTCTGCGGTGACCCCCCTTGTGTGAGCGGCAAAGTTGTAGGCGGGTGTTTTTGGAACAGAATAGTTTAAAAATCTTGAAGATCGGACCCAATTCGGCTTAGTTATGATTTTTCAAACCCTATAAGTGGCACTTTTTCTACTAGAAGTGGCACTTTTTCAAAGCCAAAAAGCCAGGTTTCGGTCAAATAAGACCTATTTTCTTGTTTATAGTGGCAAAACTAGCTAAAAGCAGAGATTGGATATCTATATTACACAGCCTTGACAAATATCGGGTTTGACACTGAGTAATTGGCAAAGAAAATGACGACTTTACAGACGACTATACTCACGCTGCGATTTCCCGCGCCCGACTATAGTCGGGCTTGACACTAAAGGGGTTAAGCGTAAAATACAGAGAGAACACGTATCATGACTGCACGTATCCGTGTAATAAAGTAAAGTCCTAAACATCACTTGTAAAAATCGTAACAAAAGTCAAACACGACGCTATCCAGTCAAACACGAAACAGACGTCCAAAGCACAGACGCGCGCACACAAAGAGAGAGATTTTCAATTCGGAATGTCGCACATCGGCACGAGTCGAAACAGAGTCCAGAGCGGAAGGAGTGCGATGCTGATCAACCCAAAGGTCAGGTTGTCAAGCATTTGGCTCTGGATGGCAACGGTGAACAGACCGGCCTGGACTCCCTCCCACCCGCGAAGGATCAACTCGATCGGATCAACGGGTGACGACGACTTGCTGAAAGCCAAATGATTGACGATCGCAGCGGCAAACATCAGTCCGAATGGCGAAATGACGATCAGACACAGAAGCTGAATCAATTGCCAAGCACTGAAACAAACGGCAAAACTTCTCAATTGCTCAAATAATTAATTTGCTCAAATTTAAGACAATTAAACAAAAACTCTGCAGGGACCTAAATTTGTACGAAAGTCATTTGTGTAGATACGGGGGTGGGGGAGACCCCTACTGGCTGCAATCAGTCAGGAGATTTATGCAAAACCGTCAAAATATTTTTTGGGGAGGGGCATAGGTGGAAACTGTTGATATATATATATATATATATATATATATATATATATATATATGAAAGTGTCAAGAATTCATTGATGACGTCTATTAGTTTGTAGAATTTTGTCGCTCAAAACTGGTCGATGTGCCCTCCATTTTCCGGGACCCTGGCTAAGCCACTGATGGACGCTGTTGATGTTTTACCGACTAGACGATGGTCTGATGAAAAGGAGCACCGGCACCCAACAGGCAGCCACAAGAAACGCCAAAGAGATATTCATGACAGCCGTCGCAGAAAGAACGATGCCGACGGCCAGGAGTCCAATGCACTTCAGGATCCTTGCGTCCACTTTTGCTTGTATCAAAGCGGCCTTCTTTGACGTTCTCCTGAGGGAAACAAAAGGCCACAAAAACAAAACAATGAAGAAACGGATTAAAGAAGACTGCGTGATTTTACACATCATGCACAATAATCAGGTCTAATTGCCAGCAATTGCAGATTAATTAAATAGATTATCAATTTGAATATCACCTCAATACTTACAGTTGAATACATCAAAAACCATTTACAATTAAATGCTATTTAAATAAAAGCTCATTTTGCTTTCAAACACCTAATTTCACATGTATACTGTAATTAGAGCTTAGAAAAGGAACAACTCTAAGTTGTTGTTCAACATGAGTCATATGCACTACATGACAATTGCTTTGCTGGGCTAAAATGTTATCACGATACGCAGTCCCCGACACTCAACAACACGGATTGCCGATATCTCTGATGGTTTTTTTAATACTATACTGTTCTGCATAATCAATCACACAATAAAAACTTGACCAGTCAATGCTAAATGGCTGCGTAAAAGTGATAAATTGCCACTTCAATTCTATAATCATTACAAAACTATTTAGCTTTTTCACCTCAATGGTCGTTTGTACTATCACAATAGTCCTCACCAGTGTTGAAGAAGTGGGTACAGAATAACAGCAACGTTAATTGCAAAAAATCCAATGACAAGTCCCGACTCAGGAGACAGATGCATCCGAATAGCAGTTGATATGATGAACTGGGGGCCGTAGTAGGCCACGAGCCCAAAAAAGCACGACGTCAAGAAGTACGGCAAATAGCAGAGCAGCACCAGAAATGTCTGCGAATCCTGTAGCACATCACATGTCACATGATGCAATCATAACAACAGACTGCTGCTAAGAGGGTGTACCAAAAAAAACAAACCCAACACTCAATGCAATCACATAATTATGATCCACTGCAGTCTGTGTACAGAGGATGGCAGAGTACTATGGGACTGCAGGGCATCTTTATAACCTTTGATGACAGATTTTCTAAATGTATATTCCCTCAGCTGAGTTGTCAGACTGAGATCAAGCTCTCCATTGCCTCTTGGCTGCAAATGCTTCCAAATCAACAGACACAGCGTATAATAAAACATACAAGATAATTAAAATGACAATAAACCGTTATCACACGCATTGCGCTATTATCACCAAGTGCTAAACAACAGGGGGATAGACAGACCACATCCAAATGAGGCCACATACCACACTGGATTAAATCCAACAGAAACATTGCACATATGAAAGAATCCAGAAATAGATCACCAGTTTGACCTGTTTAGCAGGTGCTTCAGACTGGTCGGCTGTTGAGGCGCCAATGTGGGCAGCACTCTTTTTCTGTTCTTGATCATCTGAAGTAATGGATGCATCGACCGAACCTTCCACCAATCCTTGTTCTTGTTCTTCTTCTTGTTCAGCTTTTGCAAAAATCCCAGCGCTCAACCACAAAGCAATGGCTTACATGATGGTCAAGAAACAAAAATGGCAGCTGCTTGCTTTTTCACAAATAATTGAATTCTGCTTACTGGTAGCAGTTATAGTATTACTACTACTACTACTACAAATAATAATAATAATAATAATAATAATTATAATTATAATAATATTGAATTCATGCCTTAGTCATATTGTTACAGCAAAATTTACCAAATAAGGGTTAATCACACTTTAAATGCACAGAAAGAAAAATGTCAAATAATCTCTAGCAACAAATTTTTTAAAAATAAAATTAAATTGACTTCTAAATGTAAACATAAGTAAAGTAGTTCTGTGACAAGGATATCTTAATAGCAATGGAAAGAACCAAAAGTCCAAACGGAGGCATGTACAACCCGATGGAAACGTAGCGATCGGTCGACGGAAGAAGATAGAAGAAGAACGACTGATGAAATCGCTCGAGAAGATTATTCAAACTGCGGAAAACTCCCTCGAGAACCCTTTGCAAGTGCAAAACGTATAACCAAAACAGCAACAATCAAGACATTACCCTCACGTAGAATCACTCTAAAATCACAACACAAATTGGATTACCTATGACATAATGCCTTAAACTATTCTTGGACCAATCTATCCGGCTTGAAATGGCTGCAGCTCGGATTGGATTTGGCGTGCCATCGGCTGACACTCTATGCATTATGATAGTGGCGCCATAGAAGTTGATTGATTTCAGCTAAATAATATAAAAATATCCCAAAATAAGCATATTTATCAGAAAGTCAGAAGAGTTTCCCATGGCCACCAAGAAGACTTTCTTCCTCATTAAAACCTGGACACACACCTTGTGTCCGTCAAAACAAATAGTGTCACAATTTCTTTGATTTGATAATAGAGGACAAACTAAGATTTGAAGCTAAGCAGACCTTCCCATCTCGGCAAATCCCAGGTTCTGTTTTGCGTTCTTGAGCTTTGTGCCGTGTAGTGTTACCGCTTCTACGTTGTAGCGGTGAAACAGTCCGTGATTCCCGCTTGGAATTCCTGGCGCCTGACGCCACATCATCATCAGCATTGTCTTCAACGAATACTGAAATCCATCCATAGAATCCAAATTCCAGTAATCCGTCTGAAAGATGAAAACATCAAAATAGTACCACTGGTCATTCAACAAGTTTCTTCCTATAAAGACAATGCATAATGTTGTTAACATTAAGCGGTAGAAAGCAGGCTTCAAGAAAAAGCAATCCTAAATAATCAAAGATTTCTTATTTCTGCATTAAAATTCATTGTCACCAAATCATTAATTATCATTTATAATAATAATAATAATAATAATAATAATAATAATAATAATAATAATAATAACATACTATGGTAAGTTGTTGCACCTACTGGTGGACTCAAAAATTTTAAGTGCAAACTGGAAAAGTGCACAATCCTCTTAAGTGCACAGACAGTGACTGGTCCCAAAATAATGCAGCACATTACAGTTAAACTCCCTTAAATTCATATTTTGATCAAATGCATACGGCAAAGAGATTCAGACCAATCACACAGAACCAGTCAAAGAAAGGCACAGAAACAAGACCAATCATCACGTACGCGCTTGTGCAGCGTTGGAGTGATGCTCTCTCTTCTGCACAGTCTCATCACGGTGTTGACGAGGTCAAGATTCGGCAGCTGCCCGTTCAGGCCCTCGATCCTCACGTCCATCCGACTGACAACATCCGTGCCGATTTCAAGGTTGATGGCTGCCTGGATCGCTCCACTGCGGCCAGGGAGGTGTCCGGCAGAAATAACTGAAAATACGTCCACCCATGCAAAGGGTTAAATTGCTAAAAAACTTAAGCTCAATACGCACTGAGCAATAGGCACAGAATTATCATTGAATTTTTTTATCAAAGAAATGCAACTGTGGTTATCTATTTTCTGGCTGTGTCACTTGTTTCCTCACGAATCACAAATTTCCACATAATTTTGAACCCATTACAAGACTTACACAAAAGAACATGTACTGGAATGCTACGGGCACCAAAATGAACTCGCAGTGCAACTCAATTTGGGAAACATGAAAAGTTCTGGAATGGTTAAGTTAAAACTCTGGTTTCAGAGATCCACAGAAGACTCTGCCACAAAGCACAGTTGAAATAAAAACCATGGCAACTGCACTAACAATGCAACCGTCTTAAAACAAAGAACTTACAATCGTTGTAAGAATGATGATAGGCAGACAACCAAGCTTGCATTCCAATTTCCTGATTGTCAGTCACCAAAAATATTATGTCCTTTGCCCAATACGTGTGACCTAAACGAGAACAATTACTGATAGATAACAATGTCAAATAAAACCTGTAAAGATAGTTAATGACAAATAACATATCGAAAACAATTTCATATAAAAAATAATGGAATAAATATGGAACGTATAAAAGAAAAAGCCACTCTAGTTTAATTACGATAGCAAGTTAATCATCATGAGTAATGTACATACGATTAAAGGCCTTGGCAAGACCAAGCATCAGCCCAATACCCGCCAAAGTGCTGTCATGATCAGCACGAAATGGAGCCGACAGCACGACGGCCTCCGTGCCGGCGGCGCGAGGTGCTCGCAAAATGGCATACACGTTTTGTCCTCTGACAGACTGACCATCAAAAAAAATTTTAAATTTTCATTAGTAATCAATTATGAATAACAATCAATGAGTTGAATAGTTAAATGTGTGAAAAACATTTTAAACAAAACAAAACTGCTTCTGAACAGGGCACTTTTCATTCCCAAGGGCCACTGTCCTTGAAAACTTAATGATCAAGGTCACGTCTGTTAACAGATACAGTTTCCATCGTCACAAAACTTTCCATTGATAGAACTATTTAAAATAAAACTGGGTTCCACAATCAGACATTTTTCTCACTCACTTCAATAGAATCTTAACAGTTTTTCAACATTAAAATTTCCCACGTTTGTTCATTCTGCCATATTGCCTAAGACCACAAATGACACAACTCCGTAATGCAGCATTTGGCTTCTTACTTACTTACATACTTACTTTTCAAAGTAAAGTTTAACTCTGAATATGAAAGGCAACATAATTATAACACTGCATGATTTAACAGGAAGATTTATCTTTAGAAATAATAAGCTGAAAAAATTGGCTTATGTCACCAGACCTGTCCTTGCAAAATGTTATAAGGATATTTGAAGGAATAGTTATGAGTGTACGCATCAAGACGAAGTTCTGCAAATTTCTGAACCAACCATTCTGAAGGAATCCTAATCAACAATCAATAGATAAAATCAAATGTTAAAAGCAAAATGTCACATAAAAGAATCACTAACAAGTGATTAAAAATTCTATGCAAACTGCTCTAACATTTCCTCACCACAAGCACTTATACATACCTGCATGTAGTAAAACCAGATTTATGTTCAAAATATTAATAAATAAAACTAATTAGTGATGAAGTCCAAAAGTAACACCTCAACAACATAAAGGTAGCAACAGATCCAGGTGCAAAAGGTTGGGTCATTACCAAAGAAATCAGAACATTGAGACAGAAAGAGAAGCATTTAGACTAGATACAAAAATACACAGTAAATTCTGATAAACCTTTCAAGCAATTCTATCAAAGATAAATATATTCCAAGACAACAGCAATAAACTCAATATGGCAGGAAGGAGTCGGCATTTTAAAGAATTCAATTAAAATTGAAAGTTCAAGACAAAAATGGAATTGAGCAATGAATTTAAATATTTAAAAAATTAAATCAAATAGTGTCTATGCCAGTGAGGGGGTGGGTGCAGAATAGTCACTAGAATTTGAAAGGGAACAAACATATATAAAAAATGACCTTCAGAAACTTTGCCAAAGACCTATTTTGCTTGTCAGTCCAAGAAAAAAGTACAAGCATGAAATCATGACATAAAAACTAGAAAATTTCAACAAAATGTTCCAGAAACGCGGGAAACATTGGCAATGATAAAGCTTGGACATCACTGTTCTTAGAAAGAGGTAACTTCAGCTTAACAAAACCCAAGCTGAGCAATTGATTTCAGATGGACAAGAGTCGTACTGGAATTCCTCGTCCTCAGGTTTCCTGTCCTTCATGATCGACTTTAGCTCTTGAAAGTAATCTCCGGATCCATGTCCATGCTGGAAGTCAGGGTCCACCAAACCTGTTTAAGGTCAAACAGTTCAACTCATATTTAGCAGCTGGTCAAGACATAACCGTACCTTAATCAATTAAATCTCTAAACTGCCACACACAATACAACAAAATCACTCACTGGTAATCATTCAACACTAACGTCAGCTCTGTCAAACATTGTATGAAATGAAGCAACATGACAGTGTCGGGAGATTAACAAAGGAAGGCCCCAATGGGTCATAATTTATAGGGCAATATGTCCCAGGCACCATCTCATACCAGTGTCCAATACAACCATTCACTTCTCTGGTATGAATACAGTGGTAGCAACGTTAGTCCCAAATGAAGAACTGGGATTTTGAGAAAGTATTGGCAAACTACCCAGTCAACACTTTAGTACTAAGGGCAAGGGTCATTCTGCTATTGACTACTGCACCATTAGGATTGTTAAGGGTATAAACCACTTGCCAAAAGACCAGAAACAAGCATCAGGTGAAAATAGGTTTGGAATGACCTTTACCATTAAAAGAAACAATCTAGTATTCATCTGTGTATCTTCTCAAACTGTGGTTAAATAATACCAGTAATAAGAATAACAATAATAATAGTAATAAACAATAATAATAGTAATAAAACTGATAATGGTTGTGAATTCTAGGCCTATCAAGTACTACTGGAAAACCTCACAATTGAAAGATAGATTAGAGAAAAACATATGGAAAAAGATAGATCAGCAGAAAACATAGAAATGAAAAGCATTAACATGCAGCTTAACCTGGCAACAGAGCGTTTTCTGAGAAGTAAGTTCTTGCATTCAGCTGGACATGTGCAAGAGCAAGAAACCAAATGACACCAACCAAATAGCACAGCACACACAGTCTGTTATTGTACTTGGCTATCAGATTCGCAATTTTGTTTCTGGTCTTCGGATTGCTGAGTAAACCCATCTCTGCAACAAACACAACAACAAAATACTCGGTAAATACAAAACTACTTACATCAATGAAAACATTCAAATAAAACTACTTTACTCGATCTTCATCTGCAATACCAGCTTTCATGCTGCTTCAGAGCTGAGTTCCTGATACTTGTGCTGCTTTTCACTGCCATTGCCTATGCACACTCTCAGCCTTTATCACTGTTCAAAAACCTATAAGTCCTGCTCAGGTTATTTTTGTCGTACAGCCAACTGTCCCTGCCTTCAATATTCTCATTGAAATGATTCGTCCGCGGCCTGGTTTCGCATCCATTGCATCAAAACGGAAATTCCAAATCTTCAAATAAAGTAGCGCTTTATCTTAAGTCACTAGACATCAGCCTAAAGCAATACGCAGGCCATATAAATGATCACTCCGCGTCATTCTATAGCTAGGGGATTCTCAAGGATCTATCGTCACATGTCCGACGTGGGAATCGAACCCAGGTTGATGGCTAAGAAAGATGCTTCTTTGCATCATTAATGGCGCTAAAGAAGTTAATAGGACTAGATTGACGCCACCGAATGATTCGCCAAGGCTGACATGAATAAAAATTTTTAGGTCAACAGACTACTTTTAAAACAAAGTATACGAAGAGAAATAAAAAGCTTACGAACCTAACGACAATAGTTTAAGAAGCTAAGAGTAATATTTTAGCTCAAAACATTAAGAATCACTGCAATCTCCATAGAATTTAATACTGAAAATTTGTATACTAAATTCTATGGTGAACACTAATTAATTAAAGTATAACATTAACATCATCATGGATTCATACTTGTGCCCTCGTAGTCGTTGCAGTCCTAAAAAGCTTTTTCTTTATATTTATGGTGTTGTCACTGGTCAATGAATTAAATAGTAGGGTGACTAACTATTTTTATGGCTGCCAAAGAATGACTAGTACCGAATCTACAGTATGGAGTTTCAAACATACATTTTGCGTACGTAGCACTTCCACCTAAGAACTTAAGGACTTAAACCATTGACTTAAACACTTAAAGAATAAGCAGCCACTGTTGTACTGTTTCCAAAGTCCTATATCAATCCACGAGATTTTACTTACTTACTTCCAGTCACTAAGTAACATTTGTAAATTAACCTGTCCACCATGAAGCTGTATTCGTATTAGACAAGAGTTTAGCGTGCAGAATGCCCCATCGTTACTATTTCTCATTTGTTATGCCTTAGTGTTCTATTAGTGTTTAATACAGCGCTATATAACACATCATTCGTGTTAGAGTAAATCTGAGTGATTGAAACTGGAACAGTGGAACCGGTTTCAATCTAATTCTGTTGATTGGCGATGGCTTTGGTTTGTGCTAACAGATTTTATATCTTTGCTTGAAATGTACTTTATATTATTATTTGCACTGAAGTAAAATGAACTATCGATCGATTGAAAACCGTCTTTTGCTCTGAACTTATCAAAGGTCGCCTTGTAATGGAACTCCGCAGCAGATGCACGTACTTGCTATTTTTATAGCGTTAGAATTTTTTTATTTAAGATATTCGCGATGGCACTATGACTGGGTCACAATGCTTTTGAGCTGCCCAGAGAATCAGGTTCAGTGCGAGGCCAACAATTTTTTTATTTGTGTAAACAAGTAAATAGAGATTTATATAAACTTCCAAGCATCAAGGTCGCCTACAATGTCAACTTTTCATGTTGTTTCATACAGTTACAGATTGCAAAATCTCTAGTCTCTCCTCATCAGCTGATCTCTCAAAGCAGCTGATTGATTCCACATTCAACCAGAAACTCGAGTTGTTTTCAGTATAATTTTTTCATCTTGATTATTTCGTGAATTTGAATATGTTTTTATTGCTCAACAGTTAATAGTGAGGCACGGATGGCAACAGTTTCGATTATCTGTATTGCGCCTCAATGGAATCTCTAGTTTGCTTGTTAAATTGCGATGCGAAAGTGGCCATTCACCAACTTCTCAGCAACCCACTCTCGGTGAAGAAAATATACGCCAGAAGCTTCAGCTGAAATTTCCAAAAGCTACTCTCATTCAAGTCAATGATATATCAGGTAATGGATTAATTTAGCAGGAGCTGCCTGTTTTTATAATATTTGCTAAATTTTAAATGGTTTTCTGTTCTTGATGAATTAAAAGTACGCTATGGGAAGATGGCAGAAGTGGTTACATGCTGGGCAGGCATGCCAACGGAATGGGTTCACCTGTAGGAGCCCCTAAGGTCGAACTCAGCCTTACTCACTAGATGGCAGTAGTAACATCAAACTGGGTAGCAGTGGCAACATTGCGAAAGTAACCATAGATTCGGCGGAAGAGACTGGCCACTGTCTGCCAATGAATGGCTTAGCCACATTTGGGCTGATGGCTAAAAAAATGGGGATTGGCACCAGAACCTTCGGACATTCGGAGCCTAAATGGTGAAACTTTACTCTGTTTTATGGTCAGATAATTGTTGTCTTTTTGTGATCCACATTCATTCATTCATTCATTCATGCATTGCATTTGTTTGTAGGTGGATGTGGGTCAATGTACGAAGTGCAAGTAATTGCAGAGGAATTTCGTGGCAGTCGAACGGTAGCTCAACATCGAATGGTGAATGAGGTTTGTTTAATTATTATAGACATGATCTTTATTATATTTGCTATTAAATAGTTAAAATTTTAATCTTTTTATTTATTTATTTGATGATTAAAGTTAGGTGCACTAAAGATGCATTGGTTGCATTGTGTGGGTAAAGTAAGATGTATTTCAGTTGCATTTGAAGCTTTTGTTTGGTCTCTTTCTTGAAAATGGAAGACACCCTTTGTGAGAAGTTTTTAGCATTTCGTTTTGTAGCTGAAATTGTAAACTACCTCACAATCCTGTGCAGTTACTTTGACGTTCTGTAAGTTTCTGTAATGTGAATTTACATTGCCCTTAGTTATTGAAAAGTTCTAATTACTAATTAGAATGAAACAGGGGTACATGGATGAAAAAGGATGGATCATCAAAATTTCTTGCGATACATTACAGTTTTGGATTCTCATTTGCTGAATTTTACAGATGGTTAACCTTATCAGGGTGAAAATATTAATGTAAAATAGCCTGAAAATAAATAAGAATGAAAAACTTTCTTCAAACTGGGAATTGTATGCTGCCTCTTACATGAAATTGACTAATTTAACTTTGGGTGGGGGAGGAAAAGTTTTACATTCGTGTACCAATGTTCCTTTAATTTTTTTAGTCTGTGTGCACATGAAATTTCTTGTGTGCAAAATTGTACATGGAAAATCTTAGAGGGAACATTGCCCTGTACTGAACAGCAGTTTGCAGTATTACTTTGGGCTTTTGGATGTATGGGAATGAATTTAGGCAAGTTGATAGTTTATTTTTTAGATTCTAAGATGGTTTAAATTTTTTGTTGATTTCAGGCACTTAAAGATGAAATCAAATCAATGCATGGACTGAGAATAAGCACTCTTGTGCCTGACTCATCATAGTTCAGAGCCTCAGACAGTGTTTATTCTAGGCCTGTTTTTTTTGGGGGGATTCCCCCAAGTTTTAAAATCCTCCCAAATTTTATATGTTGGCTTGGGGGATGGAAATCCCCTCCCCCAAAGCGTGGAGAGACAAATCTTGTCCCCCCAAACATTTCTAACTCCCCCAAATGTCAAGGTGTCTAGAATAAACACTGGCCTCAGACATTTTCAATTTGAGAATTTAGAAATTTTGAGGGTTTCAGTTCTTGACTGATTGCCATTTTGAACCTATTTTAATTTGCATATTTATCAAAAACAGTTGAATATGACTTTTTAGATGCATAATTTATGAAAGTGTCTTTCGACATTGCTTACTTATTGTTATAGGTGTCACTGAGTCATAATTATCAGTGGCATAGTCAGTATTCCGGAATTTATGGGGGGGTCACTAAGGCTTCTGCAGACCGACATTTTTCCAGTCCTGACTAGGGAGCTTAAGGAATATTTTTCAGACTACTGTACTTGACGGCATATTGATGATCCCCCAACTAAAAAACATTTTCATGGTCATTGGTTATCCTAGAGAGGATTTCTGGGACTGAGTAATAAGGGTGATACTGTATACTAAGTTCAAACCCTGAACTTTGGAGCAAATTTTCAGCACTATGTGATGGTTATTAAGCATTCAATGGTGCTGACCTGCTTCAAAAGGCACCCCTCCCACCTACCCCCCAGATCACTGCCCTCTTATCCCATCTAGTCCGACTGTTTGGGCGACCAGAAAATCGGATCATGGCTAAAATTATAAGTAGAAATAGGTAGAAATTGTATGTTTTTGGACAATAGGCATAGAGGCTAAGTCAAAGGCACCTAACAACAAAAAGAAATAAGATGGTCTTAATACTCTTTAGGAAAATTTAATGAATAACGAAATAATATAGCAAAGGTAAATTTTCCCTTTCTATCGAATGTAATGTCTAGAAGTCGATGTTTGCGCATTTAGGTAAAGAATTAATAGTCTAATAAATTATAATCTATAAGCGATAATTAATTATCGATTTAGACATTATTTAGTGTAATATTTCTATTTTAATTCAGCAGTGATTTAAAATTCCTCTTAAGCTGATTTTCGAAAACTTCAAGCGTTGAGGCCAGTGCCAAATAAAGCCAAGGTGACAGGTCTTGCATTTACTACTACTACTACTCTACTACTACTACTACTACTACTACTACTACTACTACTACTACTACTACTACTACTACTACTACTACTACTATTACTATCACTCTACTACTACTACTATCACTCTACTACTACTACTCTACTACTACTACTACTACTACCACCACTACCACTACTACTACTACTACTACTACTACTAGGCGTACTACTACTACTATACAGAGAATTTGGTGACCCCTATTAGCAACTTCAGCACATATGTTAGGCTACTATGGGTGTAAAGTTGGCAAGAAAAATATTCCACTATAAACATATTGTTTGAATGTTTTTCTATGTCTGTCGTTTGGTTTAAAGATGCATCTGTCAAGAGATCTTGTCTTCCTTGCCACTTTATTACACTAACTTATAATTACAGTAGAACTTCGTTATAACACACTTAATTAGCGGGTCTGTAAAATTAAGTACGCTATATCCAAAGTAGTTTATAAACAACAACACCCAATACTGTAGCACATCGCACGGGACCGTACATTGCTGCACGTTATACCCGAGTATACGTTATAACTTATAACCGAGTCCGTTATAACGAAGTTCTACTGTATAATCTCCTGCAGCTGTTATATTTGTCTGAAACCTTAGATACGTCATTCTGTGTCTTTGTTTCTTCGGATCAATTTTGATATTTCTTTCGGACGCCTTTTAAGAGGCTGTCGTTGGCCTCTGACAGAGATGAAAGTTGAGACGATTACAGATTATTTTTGCACGAACTGAGGCAATTGTTTCGGTTTTGCTGCTCGTGAAGAGCATCACTTTTAAGACAATTTCTGAGAAATGGCCTATCATTGGGTGTGGGGCAGTGGTGTAACTGCACCCGGGCATTATTACGGGCAATTCCAGGGTTTCTTTGCCTTCTGCCCAACCCGGCAGACAAATAATTTTAATTTTGTGTCATTTTATCAGATTGTTTACTCATTTTACTCAAAACCACACCACGACGTTCAATATCCAACCTTTGAATTGACGAACATGACTGAAATATTGACATTTACAGGTTCACTTAAGTAATGTGAATTCAGTGGTTTTCGCACAGGCTTACTTAGCCTCCTAAACCACTTAAAATCACATTATTATTATTATTATTAATGTGATTGTCGTAGAGTTAGTCAACTGCTCGGGCTTCACTCGTCATGCGCTTGCGTGGGCGTTTCGTTAACTGACTCAACAGAAGTGAGAAACTGAGCATGTTACCTTTTAATATTTCGTGTCTTACCTAATAGGCCTATACTCCTTATATTCGCCTGTTTTACATTTACTCAGAGCAGCAAAGAGTTTATAGGCCTATGTTTTAAATCTGTCATTTCAAATTGGACACTGTTAAAACAGATACATTTAAATTTAACAGTTTCGTTTCAAAATGTCGCAAGACAGCAATAGTAGTAACATCAAAGACCCATTCTGAGAACTGTTCGCCCTTAGTCCGCTATTAAGCCCCGTAATTCATCTAGGTAGACCTGGCCTAGGCCTAGGCCTATATACAGTTACGCTGCTGCATGCAGTCAGCAGCCGATTGTATCAACGCCTTGGGTACAACAGAGCTATTGCCTATGTTTAGACCGGACGCATCTTAGCAAAAGCCGTTTGCAAAATTTTCGTAAGGCCATTTCCCAGGGGGAAAAGAACAACTGCTTAACTGAAAAGTGCTTCCTGCTTCTCAAACATGAAGTAGAAACAGCCTAGAAGTGAATGGGTGGTCGTGGGTGTAGATCTAATTGTGGATAACATGATTTTGCACGGGGCATTTTCACGTTCGGAATTCCATCCGTTGCACAGAACCGACAATCGAAAGAGAGGACGAACGAAATAGTTAGTTAGCGGTCTTAATCGAAAATTTCTGCCGAGAAAAGTTGATTCATCTGCGTGGGTCGTTGTAGGCTGCTTGCGTTGAAAAGAGACTCTATTCTCATGAGCGATATGCACCACTATTCCACTGTTCACGATTTCCTTGTATAGTCTGAAATTCGTTTTTTGGCGGCTGGTCGAAGTTTGGCCGTCTTTCCTGCGCACGTAATTTCTTGTTCTGTTCAAAGACGAATCTTTCAAATGGGTCTTGAGTCGATGTTTCCAGGATGAGTAAATGAGATTCAGTCATAATCCAAACGGCAAAGTTCCACTGGTGCACCATTGAACATTTGATACCAAAGTAATTGTAGTATTACGAATGAAGAAAACAAGGTTCCTATAAAAGGTAAACTCTAATTTACGATTTTTAAAACAACTATTTTACTACTACTACTAAAGTACTATAGCTGCTTCTTAGGCTAAGTAATTGGTTTAATCTGAGTCGAATTTTGATATATATAATTATAATTCATAAGCGAATATTCGATATGAATACGGCGGTGATGGTGATGATCGTTGTAGTGATGGTTTCGGTGGTTCATTCCAGGAGCTTGAACCGAAATACCTGGAAAACTCCTTGCCGAGGATCCACTCCATTCCAGGTCGGGAGTGGACAGGCAGAGGTGACCTTGGCAACTCCAACTGCGGACATCATTCGACAAACCCTAAACACCCTCGAACGGAAAGCAACAGAAATCGGTCGCGCTGTGACCGCTGTAAAGAGACGTCATGGTAAATGCAATCACGAAAAATAATCTTTTAATCTCTCTGTCTCTGTCTCTGCGTCTCTGTCTCTGTTTCTGTCTCTGTTTCTGTCTATGTCTCTGTTTTTGTCTCTGTTTCTGTATCTATATGTTTGTTTGTCTGTCTGTTTGTCTCTCTCTCTCTTTCTCTCTCTTTCTCTCTCTCTTTCTCTCTCTCTCTCTCTCTCTCTCTCTCTCGCTCTCTCCTTCCCTTTCTCTCTCCTTCCTCTCTTTCTCTCTTTCTCTCTCTTTCTCTCTCTTTCTCTCTCTTTCTCTCTCTCTCTCTCTCTCTCTCTCTCTCTCTCTCTCTCTCTCTCTCTCTCTCTCTCTCTCTCTCTCTCTCTCTCTCTCTCTCTATCTCGCTCTCTCTGCCTTGGATAATCGAACAAGTGGCTTAAACAGGATGAATGGAAGCATTGGCGATGACGCTACGATTGCAGT
Source organism: Metaphire vulgaris (assembly GCA_018105865.1). Lineage (NCBI taxonomy): Eukaryota > Metazoa > Annelida > Clitellata > Crassiclitellata > Megascolecidae > Metaphire > Metaphire vulgaris. The sequence goes on from CM030846.1 coordinate 16,183,129, forward strand.
TGAAAGTCTGCTTAAGTCCAAATGCCAAATGCTGTAGTTGTTGCTTCGCTTCCATCGAAACAGTGACAGCTGTTCGTCTTGGCAGTTGTTCTTGAGGGACGGTTTTGTGGCATTAGCAGTTACACTAGCAGTTAGAAATTGTCAAAAGTATCGAGCAAGTGCAGTATACGTTAGCAAGTAATAATAATAATAATAATAATAATAATAATAATAATAATAATAATAATAATAATAATAATAATAATAATAGAATGCCCTGTAATAAATTAAGATGTTATGAAATTTATATGGTCGAAGCTGTAACGAGACAGTTAGCCTATTAGCGACAACAGTGGCGTAGCAATGTGCTCGGGGGCCCTTGGCGAAAAACGGGCAGGGGGCCCTTTCCAGAGACGATCTGACAAGTTTACGAAAATGTTGACGACCTTTTTTTGCTTGTCGGTCTTTCGATCTGAAACTTTACAACTTTGCGGAAAAAATTTTTTGGCTCGGGTCAGGGGCCCTTTGCAGGTCGGGGGCCCTTGGCATTTGGTCAGGTTGTCCAGATGGGTGCTACGCCTCTGAGCGACAACAGCAATTGCCTAAACTGCTGCATGATATGCCTGTCTGTGGAGCGCTCATATGCTGTATTTGTTACTAATGGATAGAGGGATGAGAGACTTGGACAGGAACTGGCCGAAGTGCTAGACCAATCCCAGTTGACGTTTTCTGAATATCCCGCTCTTCAACCATTGACTGCCATTGAGGTGAGTAGCTCGTTTATATTTGTCTTTAATTTGAGCATAAAAATCCGATCAACTAACATTTAGTTATGCATTTCTGGAGAATTATTGACGTCAACTAAACATCTTAAGATCCTAAGCACATTTATTAGCAATGTCTTTCTTTTCGTGGACGCAAAATCGGCAAAATTCAATGATAATTAATAAGACGAAATATTTGGCCTAAGTTGCAGGGGCGTCGCAAGCCTTGCTGTCCCTGAGGCGCCTTATCCAGCGCCGTCCCTCTCAATAGACTTCGCAATCAGCATGGAACAGAAGTTAGACTGGGCTAGACTCTTATTTCAGGATCTGTACTAACGAAACAAAATCAAAGATATATATATATATATATATATATATGCGTGTTTATATGATACTGATATTAAAATTGTGCAATTAAGGCTTGGGTTGTGTATGGATCGGTAAATGCAGAATAGATGTGTGCGTGTTTTTACTGATGTTGTGCATGCATGAATAGATCAGAATTTTTGCTTCTGTGTTCTGCGATTTCAGCTGCCGGCTGTCATCAGACGCACTGAAGTCGTTCTGTCGCGCTGTTTCGTTCTGCTCCAGCGAACGATCGCCAACGAACACCTCTACGAGGCCGTCAACCCCCTGACCGCCCCACTCGGGCGTATCCAGGACGGAACCCGCGACATGCTCTGTCTCGCAGTCCTGGCTCTTCCCCATCGACGGCGCACCGTCGACTCGCTCATCTCCGCCGCCGAACGGTCGGCCATCGACTCGATCGCGACCACCTACGACCAATCGCTGACGGAATTCGCCGCTCACCTGGGCGGAGCCGACCGCACCTACGTCGATTACGTCATTCTCCGAAACCTAGGTCGGGATCTGATGGAAATGAGGGCATACTATCTCCTCCTTCTGGCCAGCGGCAGCATCTGATTCAGAATTCATTCTACATCTTTTTGGTGGAAAGCGCAAATAATATAAGTAATCGTTAGACTTTGTCATCGAGTTAACTAGCGAATGCACTAAGTGGACAACCCCCATTTTTTCTTTTGCATTGGCAGCATAGTGGAAACAGCTCACGTTTTCTTGCTTGAACTACAATTTTTAGTTAGGGAGTTTTGTTGAATTTCCACGTATTCGGTCAGAAGTTTCGTTCATCCATCAAAATTATCCAACACGTTTGAGGAGTAATTAAAAATCTGAGAAACATCTGAACAATGATGAAAGACTTTAGGAGGAATTCTGGTTTCATAGCCTAAACTCAATCTCAAAATTTTAAGAGCCGGTGCTGCCGCTGTTGAATCTGTTCGAAAATTCCCTCAGACATTCCAGATTTGAGTCAAAGCATTGAATGTGATATTTTTCGCCCATATTTCTTTGCTCGTTTACTTGAAAATCGAACTAACTTGATAGCTGCACCACTCGATTTATGGCAGGACCCTAGACTACAGACCTATCCTGTAAGGTGATTTCAGGATGGACCACTGCAGATGAAGGTCTTGGGTGGGGGAGGGAGAAGGGGAGGGGAATGTGAAGAGTGAACAGGAATTCTAGCGTCAAGCCATCAAAGGTGTAGACTGTAGAGAAGAGGAGTCAAGCTGTATCAGATTCAGGAGGTCCTAGTTCGTTTACAGTCAACCAGTAATCCAGTATAGAGTTCTACATTTTGTTTTTTTTCATAATGTTTAATTAATTTATGATGCGTACAGGTTATTTTCTTGTGCTTAAAATAGGTAGAACTTTAGTTCAAACAATCAATTCAGATTTTCTCATACATTTTAAAATGAACGACTGATTGGATTATTTTTCTGTGTAATGTTTTACGTTTAGGATTACAACAGTACGATTGTAATATTGACTACGCTGATATTCCGTTTAAGGTGCCATTACTGCCTTTGTAATAAATATTTATTCCGAATCATAATTGCTTTTCAACTTTGTATTAGATGACACTGGTTCGGGGTCCAACCAAACGGAGGCGCCTCTACCCATGCACCGCCCGATCCCTTTGCTCCAGAACTACATAAGTGGCGATGCAGAGCGATAGTGCAGCTCTGGAGCATGTAATAGGCCTATACACGATGTGACATTGAAACGCCCGGAAGTTGGAGTTTGCCTGACAAAATATAAGACAGAAAATGCACCGAAGTCATCACGAATAATAAGAATATTTAGCATCAGCGCTTTGCTTATCACTGCAATATTATACAGCTAGTGTCCTAATCTTAAATACCGGCCTAGCAGCAGCAGCAGCAGCAGCAGCAGCAGCAGCAGCAGCAACGCGGACCTATGGATCTATAGGCGATCAAAGAAACTCCAAGAACAAAGTTTTCTTCGCATTTTTTTATCAAAAGCGTTGGGATAACACGATGATTAGATTGCTTTCCTAATCAAAGCTATGTTAGTGACTGTCTTTTGCAAACATGTTTCAATTATAGGCCTATGTTATTTAAGTTTACAATGCTTCACGCTCGATGCGAAGATAAAATCACGTACTATCGGTTGACTTTTTTAAACCATAGTAGATCTTCTAGGTTCTTTAGCTTATCCTACTCACCTACTGTATATATTGCATATATAGTTTAGGCCTATACTATGTTAATAGTATGTAAAAGACGACGCAATGCAAAGATATGACCGGTCTATCTATATCACCCGAAGTCACTAAGTATTTCTAGCTTAGTTTCGATCTCATAAAGAAAAAGAAAAGCATAATAAGCATAATTTCTAAACGACGAATATCAAAAGCAGAGCAGTTGCCATGACCGACAGTTGATGAACAGTGAACCGCTTGGAAGTTCCCGATCCAGAAGAACAACTCTTCTCTGAAAAATAAATTTTAAAATTCATGAACTATGGAAAATAGCCTGTCAGGTATTCCACACAGTTGCTCCATCGCTCAGGTTTGAGAATAATAATAATAATAATAATAATAATAATAATAATAAATAATAATAATAAACAATAATAATATACCAATTCATACGTGCAAATGGAATCGCCGCTTAGCCAATTTACTGTACAAACACCAAAAGCTTTGATGTCACGCCTAGTGACGTCATAATTGGTGTCATCCGGTGCTGCCCTCATTCCCTAGCGGCGCCACTAATCTTATCTAAGATTCGATGGCGTTCCAAATCGGAACGAATGTCGAATCTGACTGTGGGAAACGACGACGACGACGAGGGGGCCGAGGGGTTCCAGTAGGTGCCTGCCTGGGTAACTCGGTCTGGGCACTGTCCCCGACTGACTGACTGAATTAATTGACACCACAAGATTTATTTGGAAATTTTGAAAGCTACGATACTATATTTATAGCACCGAGTCTGTTACTCTGACATCCAACCTAACTGCCAGCCATCAACCGTTCGCCACTCGTAAATAATGAGAAAAGGCTTCTATCGAACGGAACTATTTCTGTTCTAACTGACGGTTAACATATGGCGCCGGTGATGAGATGCGAAGCGTATTAAACTCAGGGCGGCAAATACTATGTCAAGATTAATACAAGTTAGAAAAATAATCTATGCGACATTGAAAACATCGCCTCGTTTTATTTTGTGCATACAACCCCCAGGTCAACTTCAGTGCATTCAGGGTGGTATTTACCCTGCATTGGCCTTCCCCTTTCACGACTTTTATTTAAGAAAAAACTAGTAAGACGTAAATATAGATGCAACGAAAAGCAAGGGAGTCGAAGGGACAGAGCCACCCGTGACACATGACAGTCCCCTAGAGCGAATCTAAAAGAGGCGCCCACAGATAAGCGACGACAGCCTACCTTTGCGTATCTGTGGTACTACGTCTCTCCAGAATTGGCACTGTCTCTCCCTGAGTCCACGTTCCACTCGAATCTGGTTCGTTTCAAACAGAAGATGGTCGTGATCCTTCGAACCGTATCTCGGCCACTTGAAGCCCATCTCAGAGACACCGTTTCGATTGGGATCCCTATTCGGCCAAATATTCTTTAATTAATAAATAATTGAATAAAGTAACTAGATGTGAAAGTACAATAAGAAGACGACTAACTCTATGCGTAAATAATACTGCAAGATATTAAATTTTACCAATTTCATGTCGATAAGAGAATAGATAATTATTAACAGTACGTAAGTCTTATAGGCGGGCGAATAGGAAAACAAACCCTTCAGTCAGTAAGTAAGTCAGAACATCGGTTGGTGAATTGGACAGTCATTAGTTTAGTCAGTTAGGCAGTTGATTAGCCATGCGTATCAGATTTTCTAAGCAACAAAAACGCACCTTGTAATTAACACGATGTGTGACAGAAGCCAATGGAAGTACTGTTGACCGGGTGGCGTATGCATGATATGTAAAAGTTTCTGCGAATTTAACAGGTTCTCCCACTTAAACCCTCGCTTTCTTCTGTCCCCATCTTCAGTGCTGCTTCAAAATGCGCTGGGCATTATCACTGCATGCCGCCTCGATTTTGGCTCTACAGCGTTCGAAATAACATAGCGTGATTCAAAGTGGCTTAGGAGGAGGCATTACTGCCTGTGTGAAAGCCACTAGGGGCGCTAACGGGCTTGAACCCGCTATACCGTCAGTCTACCGCTCCAGCGCTCTCGCGACCCACTCTGCCATCTTCCGTCCCATAGGGTAGGGCACCTCTCAGCCATTTTAATCTGCACATTAGTAACAACGACTGTACAGGAACGAGGGACATCAATAAATGAAAATCCTGAAATGGAGAGCAAGTCGTTCGATGAGTAGTAAAGCGTCCGTCGATAAACAGGACAGTAGAAGTGATGATCAAGTAGGTAAGAAAGTAATCACGAGAGAAAAAGACTGTCCTGTTCCTGTAGGTAAAAGAACCAGAGTGACGAAATTTTATCAAAATGTTAACTATCTTTGACTGACTTTGTCAATTTCTTAACTAAGCACGATGGTCACTCCTTATCACTAATTGCTCTTGATTTTTCTCACTCCTCGTCGTTCGAATCTCTTCATTCAACTCACACCACACAAGTCTATTTCTCACTACGTCTCTCTCTCTCTCTCTCTCTCTCTCTTCTCTGTGCATCCGATCACTTCAGATTACACCTTCCCACCACTGTTCCCTCCCATTCCCCCTTCCCTTCCCCTCTCTCTACTCCATTCTGTCGTTCAGTCAGAGCGGCGGTTGCCATGGCGATCGATGGCTTTTCCGGTTTCCAGGACTGCGGATTGTCGGGTGAAACGCTTGAACGATGGCAGAAATTGCCAGAAATATTTCGCCGATCTCAGACGCCATCGAGGCGATCAGGATAAATCACCGGGTAGCGAGAAGGACAAGGAGGAGGAGAAGAAGGAGAAAGAGAATAAGTAGAGAGCAGGAAACGGAAAGGGGAGCAGTGGGAGCGTGGAATTCCTGCACTGGGTAGACGAAGGCAGCGAAATGGCATCGTCCGCTTTCGCGTCATCATCATCATCATCATCATCATCATCATCATCATCATCATCATCATCATCATCATCATCATCATCATCATCATCATCATCATCATCACCACCATCATAACATATAGATCTGCTTGTTGGAGAGAACTAGAAGATCTTTAGTGTTCCCAACTGGATATGGCGATGCTTGACTTAGCTATAACATCTAAGCAGGTCAGGTCTCGACTGGGGACCAGAGCAGGGTTTAATCTAGGCCATTTCCGGGGAAAATTGCCAATTCCTCCCGGAAATTTCAAATTCCCTCCCCGAAAATGTTGACATACTACATCAGCTAACAGCAGCCTCTAGCTGACTTCCCCCCGGCTTTGTCAGTTTCCCCTCGGAGTCCAGAGTCTAGATTAAACACTGGATCAGAGGACCAACTGACCGCATACTATTGACCCTTTTTTCTTCCGGATTTCTCAATAAGAAGACGAACGTATTCCCACTTATTCCCCTTCGTCCATGTCAATAAGGTGCATTTATAATAATAATAATAATAATAATAATAATAATAATAATAATAATAATAATAGTAATAATAATAATAATAATAATAATAATAATAATAATAATAATAATAATAATAATAATAATAATAATAATAATAATAATGTGATTTAAAGTGGCTTAGGAGGCTAAGTAGGTCTGTGTGAAAACCACTGTATACAGTAACTCTCTCATTTCAATCGGTAAAGTAAGGTCAAGGTCAAATGTTCCCATGCGAGAACTGAATTGCTAGCGCCTTCGATTTTTCTTGACATCGGCTGATAGACGAGGGCGGTTGCCAGCCTTTACTTGTATAGAGCAAGTCATTGATGAACTCATTCGCAGCTGAGTCGTTTGGGCGAGATTTGAACCGGGGACCTCGGAGCTGGAAGTCCAATCCGCTAACCACTAGACCATGGCGCCTCCGTCCGTGTGTCCCACACAACACTCACCCTGTCTTCGCGAAGTTCGTCCAGTAGTCGATCATCTGGCGACTGAGTTCCATTTCCTGCTTCGTGTAGTTTCCGTCTCTGATCGGCGCGCCGAAAACGTGATCGATCTCGAACCCGTGCATAACGCCCATCCAGCTCGGCCACGGACTGGCGGACGTCCGGTGGTTGAACTCGTACACGTAGACGGACACCTTCGGATCGGCTGCGTACGCCATGGCCGCGTCGATCACCGGACATTTGAACATGACGTCACCGACGACGTCGTCGAGCGGCTTGCGAAACTGCGTCGACGTCTTCCCGTGATACGGAGCCCCGTACTCGAAGGCAACGGTATCGGCCAGTGCTGCTGACGACGGGTATCTGAGAACGTCTCCGACCATCGACTTGTATTGGGAGACGGTGATGTCCTTCGTGATGCGCACGCCGAGGTGTTCGGTGTACTCGTAGGCGAGGAAGAAATAGCCTTCGTCGCGATTGACTCCCAGAAGAACGCTGTTCTGCCGGAAGCCGCCTCTCTTCAGGCTGTCCGTTGGGTTTTCTGTGATGAAGTGATCGTCGACGGTCGAGACGAAGGCGAACTCCATGAACGTCCCCTCGCCGCCGCCGCCGCCGCCGCCGCCGCCGACGACGACGCTGTTCTGTCTGGCGACGATCTCCGCTGCGCCGATCTGTCGCAGGCATTTGACAGCGTCGAGTTCGTTCTTCTTGGCGCAGTTCAGCTGCTTGGCGAGCAGTTTTGCCTTCGCCTTGGCGTGTTCGGGCGCGTCGAAGCCCCAGGAACCGACGGCCGAGGCGCTCTGCATGATGCCCGACCGGACCAGGTCCTTGGAGAGGGGCGAGATCAGGTGAAGGCCGACGCTCAGGGCCCCGGCGCTCTCGCCGAACAGCGTCACGCGATCCGGGTCGCCGCCGAAGCTGGCGATGTTCTCGCGGATCCAGCGCAGCGCGAGGTTCTGGTCCAGAAGACCCTGGTTCCCCGGCGCGTCCGGGATGCCGAGATAGAGAAATCCGAGGGCGCCGAGACGGTACTGCATCGACACGACGACGACGTCGCCCCTGGCGGCCAGCACCCCTCCGTCGTAGATCGTCAGGGTCGAAGTCCCGGAGTTGAGTCCCCCGCCGTAGATCCAGACCATCACGGCCTTCTTCTTCGACGACGACGACGATCAGTCGACACCGGTTCCCAGACGTTCAGGTAGAGACAGTCTTCGCTGAGCGGTGTGTTCGGGTTCCACATTTCGACGCCGCTGAATCGGTCGAAGCTGGTGTCGATCGTCTGGACGCAGGAGGCCGGTAGGGCGGTGGCGTTCAGATCGTGCGTCCACTTGTGGTGGGGCTTCGGGGCCTTGAAGCGCAGGTCGCCGATGGGGGGCTCGGCAAACGGGATGCCGAGGAAGGAGTTGACGTCCCTGCCGAGGACCGCCTCCGTGTGTCCTACCACGCGACCTGCACTCGCCGTTCTGGTGACGTAACGCTTCACGCCGACGACGCTGTCTGTGACGTCAGCTAACACGATGACGACGACCACCAACAACGACGACAGAGGAAATGAAAACGACGCCATTTTATCGCAGAGACTCCCTTCAAATAAATTACGACATTGCATTAGACAAGGCAAAGACTCAGAAGAAAAGGAGTATAGCAGTTGGTGCTCGATTTGCCGGGATTGGGGCATTTATCCGTCCCTCCCACACACTGTTTGAGGCAAACCCTAAGTAGAGACAGAGAGTTTTTATTTCAGCTCCCACCCTCATTAGAGGTCGTAAACTTTGGGGTGGAATTGATCTTATACCCCGCTGCTTTTTTTGAAAATCGACAATCGTTAGCAATAGTTTCTACCGGGGTCTTTTACTATTGAAATTGGGCGAAGGGGCTTGAAATGTCCACCCCACCCCAACCGACCGATGGCCTAAAAACGATTTTAACACTTCTTCTGTGTCAGCATTTAATTTTATTGGGATAATATTGGAGCAATATATATATATATATATATATATATATATATAGATAGATATATATATAGAGAGAGAGAGAGAGAGAGAGAGAGAGAGAGAGAGAGAGAGAGAGAGAGAGAGAGAGAGAGAAGAATAAGACCCTTTGAAACTACGACCCAGTTGCCAAAGTTGCCAAAGACTAGGGTTGAAATATCTGGGTCTACCTAGAAAATTTGTGCAGAGCACTGTATTTGTGTGGCGCCAGTTTGCTTAGGCAGATATGTCTTCTGGATGAGAAGAGGATTTTAACTGGAATGTCACAAACGATATAAATATATTTCCTGTCTTTTTTCCGTATTAACAATCTGGATATCAAGTCAGCAAGTAAACTGAGTTTCGTACATCTTATAGCGCTTTCGAAAAAAGTATCCGCCGTAGTATCTGCTTATTCTTAAATACTTAATCTACTTCAAGATAACTACGGTTGAAATACAGGGGCCACCTCAGCCGATGACCAGTAGATCCTTTGGACTTCATGGTTACCATTACGACTGCAAACGGGAAAATGGGAAAAGGATGCAAATGGGAAATGGGAAAAGGACTTCTGAGGGTGTCTGTTGAGTTTGACCTAGAAGAACACCGGTCTATTTGATGGCGATAATCAGGCGCCAAAAGGAAAGGAACTGCAGACAGACTCACGCATACATTTGAGCACAAACATAGGCTAAACGGGTGGGTGGGTGGCTTTCTATAGAGAGGGGGCCTTTCGTCAAACGGATGGAGAATCTGGGATGTTTTATCTACAAGTGGTAGTACAGGTGATCTTCATCTCTTCATCCGGAGCTAGACTACAAGTAACGAGGCATCTTTGGCTCACTCGGCTTCACAGTCCCCCCCCCCACCCCACCCCGCACCCCGCTTCCCTCTCCATGCCCAGTTGAGCCAAAAGAGCGAAACTCAGGCGTGGATCGAATGGCGATGAATTAGAATAGATGAAACATTTACAACCACCTGCAGCAGCGGACGATGATCGCTCGCTCAAAGCGTCTGCTAACAGTCATTGCCCCGCGGCGCGCAGCACAACCAGCGCCTGAAGCAGAAAAGCGGTTCATGTGAACAAAGGGAATCGTCGTGGATTTCGAGATCGACAAAAACACGAGAAAAGTTGCTTGGAAAATTAATGCGAATATGACTATTGAAATAATTCGTATACAGAGCCAAAGGTATGCTGGTGAAAATGACGAAAGAGAAGAGACACCTGGCGAAAATGCATCGCAGAGAACAAGAGTGACTCACCTGACGCCATGAAGATGGCGCTTCTATACTTTCTCGTCTAATGTCACTTATAGATATAGGTGAAATTTTTTTGTAGAGGCCCCAAGAAGCCCCAAGAGGCCCCAAACGACGACGCGAAACTTCTCCCCCTCCGCCCACTCTGTTCTGACCGATTACATAATATCTACAAGACGGTTTCCTTTTAGAAAAAATTATCGAATTTTTCCAAATTTCGCGCCGATCTTCCGTTTCCCCAAAGAGCATAAAATGTCGAACGCATGCGCAACAATTAGCTGAATATACATATAGAGTATCTCTCACGGCCTCCGAATTCCATGAGTTTCCTCATTCCCACCAAAAATCTTCAGCGGTTTACTTTGATAGTTAATCCATTTAAACGTTCTATATAAATATAATCCAATGGTGTGCCATTGGCTGATGATTCTATGCATTATGAAGTGGCGCTATAGAAGTTTGAGATTAGATTATATATAAGGGGCTGTCCATTAATTATGTCAACAATTTTTGGGCAATTTTTGACCCCCTCCTCCCTTGTCAACAACTGTCAACTTTCACTTAACCCCCCCATAATTACGTCAACAACTCTTGATCCCCACCTCCAAGATCAATGACAGGTCCCAATAACAAGGTTATTTTTGTGGTAATGACCATTTTTTCCCTTTTTTCCTCATCGAGTGTCAAAATGTGGTGGTGATGACCTTTTTTATAATGCTTTTTTCCATTGTAATAAGTAGTATTCTATTAAATTTCCTGTTTTTTGATTATTTGAAAAAAGTGAAATTGTTGACGTCAACTTCTCTTGACCCCCCTCCCCCTGTCAACAACTGTCAAACTTTTCCAAACCTCCTCCCCCTAAATTGTTGACGTAATTAATGGACAGCCCCGAAGAGTCCTTATGTCAAAATATTTAATTACCGTTGGCGTTGGAATTTTCAAATAGCAGCGAGGTTCTGGCTATCCTACCACAAAGCTTTCGATCTCCAGCGAGACTGTGATTAATTATCTTGCGCGGAGGTTTCGTATAACAACAACGGCAGTTTTTGTATGTGCCGAAAGTTTCCCTCTTAGTCGCAGTCAAGTTACTACTTATTAAGCCTTTGTCTAATTACTGTTTATCTTGCATACCATAGCACTGGCTTTGGCAGGGGGGGGGGGTGAGGGAATCCAAATCGATGACGCCGGGTTTTGCAGTATTCCTCCCCCGCCCCAAAGTTTCAATGTCGTCTTTAATTAATTACACGATATGCGAAAGGTCAGGCTTGTGCATCCATCTATTTAAGGAAATATTTATGTGGCATGCATGTTCTTCTCTTACTGTGTATTATACCTTATATTCTATTACAGCCCCACGCATTTCAAGGCATCTAGATATCAAATTACGACAAATTCGTTAACTATAATGGAATCCAGATCAACTGACAAGCCAGTCAATCAGTCAGTCAATCGACCAGTCAACCAGTGTGCTTCACAAATCGTCCATAAATCAATCCGCCAACTTCTTTATATAAAGGCTAATACTACCTTCGGCTGTGGAGTTAGATGAGAAGGTTGCAGAACAACATAGGCCAATGCAAGCAACGCATTAACCCCTTAGCTGTGTATTTAACTGTAACTCAATGTAAAATGGACGGATATATCCGGGATCCCCAGTTAAGGGGTTAACTGCGCTATCTTTAGAATCCGATAACTCGCTCAAATTCCGGAATTATGTGCACGGATTGTAAAGAAATCCAGTAGAATTTAAGTGGAACTGGGTCCGCAAATGTGCTCCACCAGAGTAAGACACTCTTAAGACTTGTGATATTTACAGATCTTGAACTTACTTCAAATGTATTTGAATGTCAAAACCACCTCAGAAGATTTTAAACATTAGAAAAGCAAAATGTTCAGTAAAACTAAACTAAAACCCATCAAATCTACTAAAATACGGGCTGATCTTTATATATATATATATATATATATATATATATATATATATATATATATATATATGACATAATCAGTGCTGTTCAGAAGATTTTGCATTGGCTTTCTGTTAAGCAATAAATTATATATATATATATATATTGTATATATTGTATATAGTGTATATGTACTGTAGAAGAGTCAGACAACATGTAGGGTATAGGATTTATGTTTACCGCTGCTATATGTTCTTTGCCATACCTGTTACTGTGCATATACTCTATGTATGTTGGCTGGTCCATGCAGCCAATGGCATCGATAACCGCTGGTCTCGGCGGCGCATACCTCTATAAACAAAACCTCGTGATTTGTAACATCGAAACTGTTAGCGATATTGCGTTTGTAAAACGCCCGGCCGCGACCGGCCCCGACCGGCCCCGACTGCCTCTTTCCCACCGCAAAAGAAATCACACTCTGTATATACACAGGTAACCAGCGCTACTCCAGGTAAACCGACCTGGCTGTATACGGAGACTATATTCGTGCGCGCATCATACGTCGAACGCACCTAGAACGATGACGTATACATCGACGGCAGTCGAAAGTGACGTAATCTGCGGTTTACATCGCAACCTTTCAGTCGTTGAGAGCGGGGTTCTCTGTTCCCTTTTAACGTCATCGAGTTTTTGTTTCGCTCGAATCAGACGCGAAGTCGAGTTTTCTTTCGAAGTATCAACGAAAGAATTCTGTGTGTTCTTGAGTCGTAGAAAGAGTCTATGCGTTAACTGGAAGGCGAAGGCGACCCAACAGACAATGACATTTAAAAGCTTTACAAAATAAACCCAACCAGTACTGCAGAGATGTCCATGGGTTGGGTTAACCCATGGGTTGGGTTGGATTGGGTCAGTCTTTTCCATAATAATGGTGGGTTGGGTCAGAAAATAAGTCATGATTGTACTTTATAACGGTGGGTTGGGTCAAGTATAACACTATTACTGGCATGGGTTGGGTTGGTTTGGGTTGGAGATTTTGTGGGTTGGGTTGTATTGGGCTCTAAAAATGGACCCATGGACAACTCTGCAGTACTGTAACTACAGGATGCTAGATTGGTCTTGTATAGTATAGGGTGGGCTGAAAAATAAATATTTATTGAATTTCTTTACTGAACTTGATAATTATTTGAGAAATGAATTCTAAAGAAAGAACACTGACGTATAAAAATGGTATATATATATATATATATATATATATATATATATATATATATATATATATATATATATATATATATAGCAAAAGCCCCATTTTGGCCAAGTGAGGGCGTTAGGGTGGCAACTTTTAAGCAAGGGGACCAACCATTTGTTGATAGGTATGCAGTAGTAAGTAAAGGGTCCCAACAAGGGAGCCACTGGGTAGGAGGCATTCAATATGGAGCACGGGCCCCCCGGGCCCCATGTGGAGCCACCACTAGATAAAATGGATTCCACTTTACTCAAAGTAAGCAAGAATAGCAAGCGATGCTAAGTGATACTACAGCATGTTCTTGTTGAAGAACCACGTGACAATAATTATCTAACTCTCGTTACGCCTTCATCAGGAAGAATACTGACATTGCCAATAACAGCCTAATATGGAAGTAACAAGAGATGCAGACAGTCTTTTGTATCTCAGCAGTAGGCTGTATGCCCCCGCCCCCATTGATAGTGAACTGCAGCACCAGTGGCGGCTCCACCGGGGGGATAGGGGGGCCCGTGCCCCATATTGAGTGCCTGGCCCCCCAGTGGCCCTCCCAGTTGGGACCCTATACTTAATGCTACATACATTAAACAACAAATGGTTGGCCCCCATGATTAGAAGTTGCCACCCCAACGCCCCCCCCCCACTTGCCAAATCCTAGAGCCGCCACTGTGCAGCACTGCGAAGTTCAGAAATCTATTGTAAATTTTGAAAACATCACATGCTACCAAGACATTATGCAAACGTCGAGCGAAGGAGGGTTAGTTGATTTGACAAGTGATCAGAAATTTCTGCATGAAATCCTAGCATTTATTAAAACTGGCGCTGTTCCATCACATGACATATCAGGAAGAAAACCATGTCGCTTGAGTTTACGCACGATGGCCAACAGGGTTCGTCGCTTGTTTGTTTCAAGTGAAAATCCTTCTTTTAATCTTCGCATCATCATCATCACGCACTTTATAGTTACAAAGTATGCTTCCAACTGGTTTCAAATTAAGAGGAATTCTCTTTGCTTTGCTGGAGCAAAGCATCTCTACATGGCAGCAAAACGTCTCAAATTACTTTCCTGTGATATTTTTGTAATTTGCAAGTAATGAACGAACTTTCTTAATTAAAAATGAGGAATTTCCACACGTTACATGTTTCTAAATAGTTCTTTAGTAATTTTCTTTCAAACCAGATGGAAACGCAAATATTTCCTCAGTTCCGTGCATAAATATTTTTTTACAACCCACCCTATTAGGCCTATTGAATCTTTAAATCTGTTCACTGATTCCTAAGGCGAAGTCGACCCAAAGGCCAGTGACCTTTAAAAGTTTCTATCAAATAAACCTAAGAAATAAATCTAGAACGCTAGATTGATCTTGCAAAGTATTTTGTCAGATATAACACAGTAACTGAACGATGCATTTATGACACTGAATACTGCAAAGTGTTGTACTTGTAGATGCAAAGACAAGAAGACACGAGAAAGACCAACAGGAGGACAAGAGAACAAGGAATAAGATTACACAGCAAGACCATAATGCGAATGAATGGATGGGTGGAACACTGTGGTTCTCACACACAGGGCAGACTCTACTGAACCACTCTGAACCTCTTGATTTTTACTTACTATTGGTCGAAAGGATAATCGGCAGAGAACGTCAACTCGAAGCTTTTAAAATTTCGAATTGGCGCGCACTTCATTCTGCACTTACCTCTCTCTCTCTCTCTCCCTCAATCAACCCTTCAAAGAATCTTGTTTCTCGCAATCGAACGATCTATCGACGTTTCTCTCCTGCTACTGCTGCTGCTGCTGATGGCTGCTTTGGATGCTGAGCAGTCGGTATGTGTATCTTCTCTGCGCTGCTGCTGCTGCTTCTGCTGCTGCTGCTGCGAAACTGTTATCTCTCTCTCTCTCTCTCTCTCTCTCTCTCTCTCTCTCTCTCTCTCTCTCTCTCTCTCTCTCTCTCTCTCTCTGCTTCGTCTAACCATCCGCCAGAGTTCGCACGCACGTGTACGGCGCACAGTTCGTGTGTAATATTTCAGGAGAGAGAGAGAGGGGATGAGGGAGGGAGGAATAGAGGAAGAGAGAGAGAGAGAGAGAGAGAGGAAGAGGAGAAAAAGCGGCGCTCAAAGTTTGAAGGTGAGAGATGTTAGGGAAAATGAAGGCAGAGAAAGAGAATGGATGGACATGACATTATTTACAGCGAATGAAGCAGAAGAAATACGAACGGTACCTGATATAAGTGAATTATTTGCGGATGTCTCGGCTTATCTGCAGAAGGAAATCCTTTTCTCGCAGCTCTTTTATTTTGACCTTCCGGACGATGAAGAGGACTTCTCTTGTAGAGGTGTTGTCAGAAGGCATTTGAAAGCGATTATCTGACTCTCACCAGAAATTACAAAAGCTTACAAAAGACGCATTATAGGGACCTAACGTCGAAACGGATATTTCAATAATATTAATTCTTTCTATATTTTCTCCCATCCGTTATTCGTGTTATCTAATGCGCAGTGCATCTGACAGACCCAAAAGCGTTCCGTCTGTGTTTCTAATCGGCAGTTGATTGTATTTTGAGATAATAATGCTGAACAGTCCGGGCCGTATACTTAGATTGATGGACTAATCCGACTATTGTGGCAACAAAGGATCGGCCGATGGTTTTTGTAAAGCATTGCTAGATCGTACATAAAACTCAAAAGTGAAAACAGACGGTATTTGTGAACTAAAACTGCACAAAACAAATCATGTTATTATCAGTCGTAGGTGCTTGTGAAATTGCGTGCGACTGCTTTGTCAGGTGTTTCCGATAGCATTCGTCCTGGGTAATTAATTGTCAGCGTAAACAGTGGACCTTCTGCTCTGCGGTGTTAATGCTCCATAGCAGATAGAGGAAAGTCGCATTGCATAGAGACAGCACGCAGGACAAGGGAACTATTGCATGGCGATGCGCGAATCTCTCCGACGTGAAGGAGCAATCTAGCCCACTCTCAGGCTCGAACCGAGTCTGGCTATGGCTAGCTCTGCGCGTAGATGACGCAGCAGGAGTGCAAAGTGAAGACGAATAAGAAAAAATGACGAAAAAGACGAAGACAAAGAAAAGCAGTCTTGACAGAAAAAGAACAAAGTCTCACTATCTGAAGCCTGTCGAAGAAATGCGACTATCGACTGATAACTAATCTAGTGCATGACCCCACATGCGCTATATTAAAAGTCATTGAATCGAAGAGAACCAGAAGCAGATCAACTAGAATAATTCTTAGCCGTTGACTTATTTCGAAAGAATTATATGTTATCGAGATACGAAAGAAACACAATCCGTAATGCACACGCGGTTATCATCAGACGAAATACGAGCCAAAAGTAGGAAGTGAACACGTGAAATTGCGTTCTTTCTCTCGACACTGAGACGCTTTTGATTAGAAAAAGCAGACAGGGGAAAAATTGGCAAAACCCATGAATGCTAGCCCCCCATTGGTTCGCCACAGTCCCCCGTAACACATCTGCGTTCCTCTCGCTCGCTTCTAACCAAAACACTCGCGCGAATTTCATATCAAACTCCTCTGTACACTGCATACGGTATACAGGACTCTATGTACAAACATACATACAGTAGGTCTCATGTATATATTTAGAGTCCATCTGACCTTAGTAAGCCAAGGCCAAAGGGATGAAGTGACCTCAGAAATACGTCATAACAACTAGGCAGAGAGAGAGAGAGAGAGAGAGAGAGAGAGAGACAAAGAGAGAGAGAGGCAGGGAGAGGAAAGAGAGGAGAGAGAGATGGAGAGAGAGGGTGGTTAGGAACTTACGAAACTAGTTTCGTGCTATAGATATAAGCATAACGTCGTCGTCGAAGAAGAAGCCAATCGCTGTTGCAGACTTTTTCCTTTTTCTCAGATTCGTGTATATTGTTATGTTTTCGCTGCTGTCAAAATATCTTTCCAAAACTCACGGCACCGGTAGGGAGTTGGGTTCAGGAAGTGCTCGGGTCTCCTTCCTCCCTCCCCTCCTCTCCCCGCTCCCTAGCTACTCCGATTATCGCTATGGAACGAGTGCAGCAAATGACTGTACGCGTTTTTTTGTTGAAAACCTGATGAAAAATGCAATGTCGCCGTATTTGCATTCGATGACAGAAAAATCCGAAGAACAGACATTTCTACGGAATGACTGATTGCCAGAAGTGATAAGCGAAACGGTCGTTGTTGTTTATTGTTGCTGAGGTAGAAATCTCTCTAAAATATTCACAGTATAAGACATCGTTTCTCTTCGTTTTCACCAAAAAGCCATGCTACGGTGCTTGTGTTTGAGAGAGAGAGAGAGAGAGAGAGAGAGAGAGAAAGAGATCTGACGCTTGGTTCTCATATCGAATGATATATGGCTTACGTACCTGGTAAGAAATCTGGACCAGTGGTTCTCAGCCCGTGTGCCGCGACTCAAAGGTGGGCCGCGCAGGAGGGAGCCTTGTGGGCCACGCTGAAGTCTCTCAAAGACAAACGAAAAGTTAATAAAAATCAAATAAAAATAATCAAAATTTTAACGCATTTTATTAGTGTCTTTAAACTTTAGTTAATTGGCACAGCCACAGGGGGACCGGTCGATCCCTTTATTCTGGGATCAGTCGTGAGATTTGCGCATAAACCTTTGATAAATTATTCGGGGGGATGGGGTAGGCATGATGTAGGTGAATGACAAGAACTCCTTGCTTGACGACCTTTTTTGCCTGTACACTTTTTCTTCGCTGTGCCAATGACGGCTTATTTTAACAGGTGGGTCGCACAAATTTTTGAATTTCAAATGTGGGCCGTGCAGCAATCAAGGGGTCTGAGAAGCTCTGGTCTGGACTGTATCTGTGCTATCTCTTAGTATCAGAGGAAGCGCAGATATGAGGCATTCAGAATCTAAAATCCGAGACTTTAGATCAGCGGTTCTCAACCTTTATAGTTTCCACGGCCCTTAACTTTAGTTAATTCCCCATTATCATTGCGCGACATTCCTGACAACATTAAAATTATTTTCTGGTTGGCAATGGACGAAGGAACTAAAATTATAAATAATAATGTGGACGACAATCAAAATGTTCGGAATCGTTTATATATTATTTAATTGTCTCCACACGTTATCTTCAGTTCATCTTACAGTTATCTTATTAAAACAATTCAGTTATCTTACAGTTCATCTTATTCAGTTCATCGTATTGAGGAAATCTTTTTCAGTTCATCTTATTCGTTCAAAATCTTATTCAATCTTATATTTCTTATCAGTTCATCTTATTCAGTTCATCTTACCATCTTGGCAGTTCATCTTATTCAGTTCATCTTATTCAGTTCATCGTATTCAGTTCATCTTATTCAGTTCATCTTATTCAGTTCATCTTATTCAGTTCATCTTATTCAGTTCATCTTATTCAGTTCATCTTATTCAGTTCATCTTATTCAGTTCATCGTATTCAGTTCATCTTATTCAGTTCATCTTATTCAGTTCATCGTATTCAGTTCATCTTATTCAGTTCATCTTATTCAGTTCAAACAGTTCATCTTATTGTTCATCTTATTCAGTTCATCTTAAGTTCATCCATTAAGTTCATCTTATTCAGTTTATCTTACTGGATCTTATTGGATCGAAGGAACAGATCTATTCAGTTCATCTTATTCAGTGGACTGTTTTCAGTTCATCGAAAATTTTCATCTTATCTCATCTTTTCAGTTCATCTTATTGAAAGTTCATCTTATTCAGTTCATCTTATTCAGTTCATCTTATTCGTTCATCTTATTCAGTTTCTCTCAAGATCTTCCTAATCGCTGCGACGGAATTTATGTAGCGTCTAATCCAGAGGTGTCAAACATACGGTCCGCGGGCCGGATACGGTCCGCGAAAGCTTTTCATCCGGCCCGCGAGTATATGACCGAATACAAGGAAAATTCTTTATGCATAAGCAAAGTTACTTTATTTAAGACGTGTTTAAAAAGTACATAGGACCTATGTGAAAATAGTAAATTGCATATATAAAACTCAAATCGTTTACATGCGATAGAAATTAAATAAAAAACTGTTTAAACAATTCTTGAACACGCCTTTTTATATACTGTTATGTGTAAAAGGCCTTCTGTATGTTCGTGTTAATGTTATGTAGAAATCAGGCCTGCGACAACCACAAAGACTTTTATGTGGCCCGCTATATGAAATCAGTTTGACACCCCTGGACTAACCGGTGTCCTACGTCAGTGGTTGTCAAACTGGCGAGAAGACTTGGACCGGAGGAAATTTGAAGGCAATCTAATTTCCTCCACAATATTACTTTAGACAGTTTACGTTGCTAAAGTATCGAATTCCCGAGCATTTCTTCATAAATCATTCTGGTGTATGGCGTTTCACAGCTGTGTTCCAGTTGAGAGATGGACATATTGCCCGTCGAAGAGAATGTAAGTCAGGGTTCGATAGGTCTACTATTTGGTACCGCGTGGCTGAAAGAAAAACTATTTCCGCGCTATGACCGAAGTGTCGCGGGTTCGACCCATGCCACTGGATATCGACCCTGGACCAGCAGGCGATTTCTCTCAGCTCGCCCTAGACTCTCCATTCAGCGCATTGGTATCATGAAGATGTTAGCATTAGAACAGGTATATAGACACTGTTCCAGTTTAAAGCGAACGATTTGAAGTGAGTGACCAAACACTGTTAATTTGCTAAATTACTTACCTCTTTTGTGATTATTTCCTCCTTTCCTCCTCCTTTTTATCCTCCTCCTCCTCCTCCCCTCTTCTCAATGCTTGGGGATCGGGTATGACAGCATTAATACACGGATTACTAAATAGAAATGACAAGGACATTCCTTATTAATAGTACGTCCATTCTGTGTTGTTTCTCTGTCAATCCTGACATGACAGTCGGTTGCTGTTTGACGCGTACCAGGCACAGACAGTATCAGTGCTACGCTGGTTTGCTATGAGCCACCGTTGTTATTTTTCCCCTCTATAACTGCCGATTGATAAAAATGGCAACAAAAGTACGAGTTGCATCTACATGCAGCGGTATTGGCCTTAGCTTATTTGATTTCAATTCTCACACACAGAGAGACACAAGTGCATGGCCACGCACTCCTTTTCCAATCGGTACTTGTTATTCTAGCAGGAAATCAGCAATTTGAACTCTGAAGCCGTCAGTTTCCCACAGCACCATTCCCTGTACATAAGACCTCGAAGCCGCGGTCTATGACGTTGGAAGATGCGCTAATGTCCTACGTCACAGCAGAACTGTCCTGATTGACAGCGCCATTAACAGAACAAATAAAATCACACATATCGAATCTCATGCTGCGCTTAAATCCTTATCTGTTACCTAGACAGATATATATATATGTGTGTATATATATGCATATATATATATACAACCCATACACCATAGAGTCTGTTGTGCAGGAATTAATTAACTATAGACCTACTGTTAACAATGGTGTTATTTATTGTCCAAATATTTTCTTGTACTTAATTTTTATAGGCTATACTTAACTGTTCTGTTTTATTATTAAATCAGTGTCATGTTTCATTTCATTTGCAACAATCAGATTGGCAAAAGAAAGATCGCAGAGGAAAAGTGATGCGTGAAATACGGTAGTAGCAGAGCGAAGCCAACTGATAACTGCACTTTTTCAATTTATATAGCGCTTGAATATAAGTCACCAGTAATCACTCGTCGGGTTTAATTGATGACTGGATGCGCTCGGTTTTCTCTGGTTTGGTGTCAAACAGACTCACAACGCTGCCATGCAAACGTCAGATTTTGGTTTTGAAAAATCAACATCACACATTTTAGTGGGCCTGCATGTTTCCGTTGATATTGTGGGACATGCTTATGTAGGCCTATTCTTGCACATTACAAGATCTGGACAGAGAGTCAAGTAGCTTTGCCAGAGTCGAATAAACGTATTCGACAGAGTTTTAGAACTTTAGTTGACGCCTGAATGGCGCGTGAGAAAGACAGTTTTCGAAAACATCAAAAAAGAAAAGCCCAAAACATCAATTGCCATTTTATGATCGAGAAACAGACGTTGACATGCATTCTTTTCTGCGTTGATATTTGAATTGTGATCTTCTCTGTTTTCGATCTTTCATTCCGTCTAACAATAAAACTGTCTTAAAAACTCTCCTATCTTATAGTCAAGTAAAACAGGTTGCAGATAAATCATAAATTGCTATCTGTGATCCGTGGATACTTGCAAAGAATGTAGCCGGGGGTCAGAACTTAGACCCAGGCAGACTGTGTCTAACCTGAAGCAATAGCAGGAAGCCAGTAGGCCCTACATTGATTTTTGGTGTGAACATTTTACCTGTGCCAACTGTTTCAGACTGGTCAGCTTGATGGAAAACTCTCTCTCTCTCTCTCTCTCTCTCCCTCCCTCCCTCCCCTAAGCATTATTACACCAAGTAGCTAAATTAATTAGAGCCAGTTATCTACTCGTTTAAAAATCAAATGGTGAAACCTCGTGTTAGATTAATTATTTAAGAAGTAAAGAACGTCAGACATAATAATTATTATCATCTTTCATCACTTTCATCACTCTTCTCATGTCTCTAACAGTCGAGTTCTTGAGTCATGTTAAGTCTGCCGCTGAAAAACTTATAAATACTAGTATTTATCATTTTTACTATTAAATACGACTTCTCTAATATTTCTTTTAAAAATCTATTTTAAAAATCTATTTAATAATAATCTTTATGTGCCTGTCATAATAGTTCAACATACTCGTATTTTACATTCTCTTTTTGTGTAAATGTTAATTGCTTGCATGGTTTTTTGAATATCTCGGTGATAAAATGAATTATGACATCTTCAGTCTGATCTTCTAAGCGGCGTCGAATTTTTATCGCAAATTTGTCTCAAGGTTAATTCTCTTAGATCACGATTGTCGTCGGATGTTTCGGGAAGCAGGATCTAAAAGAATGAACTTTGTTCTCTACAAGGATAAGAATTTTGAGTGGTTCAACATAAGTCCAAAAATCTCGCATAAAGTATTCAGACCATCTCTTTTTGTTCTCAGCGTCTTTCGTTTCAACTTTCTTTCCCCTCTCTTTCTGAATCTCTTAAACATGTCGGTATTAGGTTGACTCGTTATAAAAATCTTATTTTCGTGATGATTTCGGGGAGGGGTGGCAAATCGTACGTCTAATTTCGCGTTAAATTGAGCGCAATGGCGTAGCCAGAATTGCAGAATAGGAAGAAGCACTATTCAGGGTAGACGCGCACTTCCAATTTAGACAGACTAGGCGTCAAGGGAGCTTCGTAAGCTCCCCAGGGACTGCGGGGCTCCGCCCCAACCGCAGAAGACTTTGGGTAATATATTACAGCCAGACCATCAGTGGCGGCTCCACATGGGGACCCGGGGAGGGGCGTGCCCCCTATTGAATGCCTGGCCCCCTGTTGGGACCCTATACAGTGTTTCTAAAACTTTTTCCTCTCGCGGCACACTATAAATAAGCGAAAACATCGGCGGCACACTTGAAAAGACGTCGCAATTTTTTGCTGATGAAAGACATCAAAGCCTTCGCTCGTGAAAGCCAGCAAACATCAGTATGGTATAATAGGCAATGTTTATTCGGAATCCATTGCTTCTCAGAGCTGTGAAAGAAGCCAAAATTTAAGTGGTCAGGATTTTATGAAGTTCATAATATTTGAATAGCTTGGTTCAGAACAGACTGCAAGTCCTCTCTGCCGGTACACAGCCGCTCTGCAGATAAGACCCATGCATGCGGTATCTCTAATTAGGTGCCAATTAGAAACTGGAAACCTTGCTCATCTCCAGCTATCTTAAGAGAAGCAAGCTCCCCAATCAAACCAGACATAGGGCAGGGGTTGTATCGTAGTGGCTTAGGCGTACTTGGTCCCACTTAGTCTTAACTGCAAATTTACAACCCCCCCCACCCCAGCATCGTCTCGTATACCAAGGGGCTTGGCACGCGATGCTGCGCTTCCCATCCTCCCAATTCCCAGGGGGCGAATTATCAAGACTCTAGATTCTTCATCAGACACATCGTTGACGCTGCGGCCCTCACTGGCTATGTGCACAAGATAGAGTGTTGAAGCACAGTCATTGATCTGAGACATTTAAAACATTGACATTTTAAATTTAATAAAATTTCCAACAAATCTCACGGCACACCTGATAATCTCGCCTGGCACACAGTTTGAAAACACTGCTATACTTACTACTACATGCCTATCAACAAATGGTTGGCCTCATGCTTAGAAGTTGCCACCCCAACGCCCCCCCCCCCCCCACTTGCCAAATCCTGGAGCCGCCACTGTAAACCGTGAGCTCGGGTGCATACGTAAGACTTTACCTGTGATTTTTCATTGAGTGACCAAAAGTAGAAACACAGTCTATCGATTACGTCGTCAATCGACCCTCCTACCCTACCCACCCACCCGATAAAAAATTCTCATCGGTTGGGTACAAATCCCACCATTACTGTAATTCCAGCCCGAATGGGGGTTCCCGTACCCCCTCTCGTTTCTACGCTAATGTACATATTGATAAATTTGGACTGTCAATAGTCAAACGGTTTGCTATAGCATGATATTTATTAGTCCTGTACGTTTCATCAGATGCTTTTATGTAGGGACGCGGGTTAAAATTAGAGACAGGTGGTTGTGCGGTCATGCAAGTAGCAGTGTTCTGATATTCGAAGACAGAAATGACATTTTCTTATCAAATGACTCTAAAGCCTGGGCGCCGCGCTAAGTAGAAAACAGAGGCGCTATATAAGTCCCTTATTACGCAACATGACTTCTAGAGAAGATTCACAGAACTTACGACTTGTTAACCCCTTAACTGGGTATTTAACTGTAACTCAATGTAAAATGAACGGATATATCCGGGGTCCCCAGTTAAGGGGTTAATTGTAGTCTACACTTGCAAACTCCTGCATCATTGTTTCTTTAAGTGGCATACTAAGGTTATTCTATTTAGGATATTTGAAAATAATTCCTCTGGAAAGAGATTTAATTCTGGGGAGGTGCTAAACCCTATTCTTGAATTTTTAGGCCGTTGACCATGAGTAAACCCAGACATGGACATGGGTTGTGTTGGGTCAGAAATTCCCATTAGCGTTTACGTTTCGTGAGATGAGCAACATTTCGTTTGAAAAAATCGCCAAAAATTTAAAGAAGTTGTGACCCCCTCAACCCCCCCCCCTAGATCAAGACTTCATGACGGTGCTTATTAAAACAAACCACGCGCAAAACTCAAGACAAGGATTTCATTCTGTGACTGTGCTGCGAGGCTTTGGACTGAAATCTTGAAAACTAATCGCAGAGACAAACGCTAATTGCCAATGCCGCAGAAAGTTTATCGCTTTATACACTATACAGTCGTGAAGCAAGCAAAATATCACCAGGTCTGTTATATGATAGGGCCTATTTATTATTATTATTATTATTATTATTATTATTATTATTATTATTATTATTATTATTATTATTAATGAAAGGTCGCCATTTAAACGTATCTAAACGCGTCAACATTTAGTGTTGCCATACCATTATTTTAAGGCAAGTATAGATTTTAGACGAATAAATGACAAACTGTTGCAACATTGCCTACTCATCCGTGCGACATTTGCAATTCATAAAAGTGCCACCAGACAGTAAGTAGTATCATCTTTGTTGTTACTATCCTGTTATGCATACAAAGAACCATTCTGCATTGTACGTAGTCACCATTGTCAAAGAAATCTTTTCAAGTACATCAAGGCATTATGAGCCAGATTAATTAATGCCCGTGGCAATGCAAACTGCATGCATAGAACTCAGAATAATAGAAGCAAGTCTTCATCACCGAGTCAAGAAGGCGGACAAGAACATATGGCGTTAAACATTAAAGAGAATCCTTTACTGGAATTTCTTGACCTTTCCTAACACGTAATTTACGGCAAGATCGGTCCGCGTTAACTTTGCTTCAAAGATAGATGAACAAATGAACATTAAAATATGAACAATTTTTATAAATGGTTATATTGATAAATATTAATGTAAATAAATAATAAAAACTTCACCTTCTGCTGACTTGTTGACAGTCCTGAGCTATACATGCTATTTTTTGTCTAAGGATCAATATGAGAAGTTGTGGGGGCAGCCAATATACCTTCCATTTCCCTATCTATGGTAGCCTCTCAAAAAGTGTGTGGGGGCGTTCGAGCTAAGACGCCTAATAGAAGTTTATGCCTATATGAGTATAAAACCGATGTTTAAAAGCCTTTGCGTCATTTGATCATCACTGTCATTACAGCGTCAAGCAATGCAGAGGACAAACCGGAGAGGAAGAGTCTGGAAAACTCTTCTCCAACTGGCAACTGCAACAAACAGTCGCTCGCAAGACAAGCAAAACTCGGAGTAAAAGTGCAAAATGAGTGAAACTAATAATATTTCCAGGCTGATTTCTTCGAAACAGACACAATGGCCCTGTGCCGATTGTGTTATATTGTTTTCGGTTTTCGGTTATCTTGAAATCTCTTCGCTAGAAATGACTGAAGAGTGAATTCTCAGGTTCCACCAGCTTCATCGGCTGCTCCGCTGCGCTAGAACATCGTCAAAGAACAATTTGGCAGATTAACTAACATTTCCTCCAATAGAAACATATGGACATGCATGTATACATTGTCATTGCTCAGCATTGATGCAACATCTATGGCCCAGTGTTTATTTTAGGCCTTCTTAGGGGGGAATTTCCCCCCCCCCCAAAGTTTGAAAATTCCCCCAATTTTTTTAGATGTTGGCTGGGGAATGGAAATTTTCCCCCAAACGTGTGGAAACTCAAACCTTGTCCCCCCAAACATTTCAAAATCCCCCCAATGTCAAGTGGGCTAAAATAAACACTGCCTATGGTCTGTATGCGAATCACTCACTCACTCACTCACTCTCTCACTCACTCACTCATTCATTCACTCACTCACTCTCTCACTCACTCACTCATTCACTCATTCATTCACTCACTCATTCATTCATTCACTCACTCACTCACTCATTTACTCACTCATTCACTCACTCATTTTGAATTGAAATAGAGGATTCACATTCAAAAGGCCGATTGCAAAAGTGCATAGCATCAGAATCAGACATTATAATGAAGCCCCATTTGCAGACGTCGTTGATGAAGCAACGGAACAGCTTACCTCCTGTGAGGCTCGGAAGGCTTTCATGTGAGCGTAAATCAGAACGCCGATCTCCTGGTGACCCTCTTCCATTGCTATCGACAGCGCTGTGCTTCCGTCCTTTTACAAAATGCACAACAGATACGCTACGTCTTCTCTATACATGTATTGTATAGGGTATATAGGCTATCTCGGAGATCGGCAACCTGTTGGTAGCATTGCGCCAAAGTTGGAGTTCTAATTCACCGCCTTAATTACTTACTTAATTACAGTAATAAATTAATAATAGGAAGCAGAAAAAGACACTGAGCAGCAGTGAAATCGTGAAAACATAAGACCCATTGGAGCTTTGATTTTGTAGAGGAAAAGAAATAATAAACGTTCATATCTGAAACGTTTAACAATATACATAAACAGAGAGAGAGAGAGAGAGAGAGAGAGAGAGAGAGAGAGAGAGAGAGAGAGAGAGAGAGAGAGAGAGAGCTCACGACGTCTGCGAGCGTTGAGTCGCATTGGGAGTGACCGAGGAGCGTCCTGATGACGTCGACATGACCGTGTTCGCTGGCGCACATGAGTGCCGTCGATCCGTCCTCGTCCTGAGCGTTGACGTCTGCTCCGATCGTCAGCAGCGTCTGGACGGTGACGTTGTGACCGTGACTCGCAGCCAACATCAGAGCCGTCTGACCCGACTGCGCATACACAGACGACAGACAGACAGACAGACAGACGCACACGATTAGCAATGCAGGCGACGACACGGCGACGCCTTCGACTTCTATAGCGCCACAACCGTAGATATGCACCGTGACATTGCAGTCTACTGTGATTTGTTACGAGGCAATTATTAGAATATCTATCTTTGACAGAGATTGCTAATCTACAGTGTACGTCCAGAGTTCGAATTTTAGCTTGTTGCCTTTTAAGACACTTAACACAGTAGCATTGGACTTTACTCTTATGCTAGCTATCGGGTACCGCTTAATTGTATCGGATAGACGTTTACTGATTGTGGAACATCGTTAAGAAACATTAACGCTGCTTGCTGTCCATTGAGAATGTTATTAAGTAACTCAGTCACGCAGTCATAGAAGCGTATCTGAGCACAACTGATGCGTGTAGCCATGCAGCTTCAAATAGGCCTAAAACTCTCGTGTGGCACAGATGGGCAATCATGTATAAAATATGGCATTTCAAAGCATAAGGCTTACCGATCTGCACCGAGCAACAGAGCCTACTGTTTAAAGCATAGCTGAAATCTTGGCAGTATAGGCTAATTCTGCACAACGTCGGCACAGCACTCCATAGCAACCGGCAACACGCAATTCAGAAACTTACCAACGACGAAGGAATGTTCACGTTTCCCAACTGAAACAGGCGTTCAATGACCGATCGTTGCGATCAGAGTCGACGAGTAGGAGCAGGGCAGCCAACATGATGGCGGTGTAGCCAGCCTTGTTCTGACGGTTGACGTCACAACAACCGGTGTCCAGAAGACGTCTGATGGTATCAGTGTTTGAGTAAGAGACGGCGTAATGTAGGGCGGTATTACCCTACAATAATATTAATTACCAATTAACGTGTTACGGTACATGTACAGTAGCTGCAAGAATATCTATGCAAAATTAACGGCAAATTAGTTAAGCAACAGGTGTTTGAATGTTTTCAGCATGGCAGCTTTACGTAATTGAGTAGATGATGTAATAAGGAAGTAGTACTACATATTCAAATAATATTCTGCGCAATCACGTTCTCATTTCTTCTCACAATTTACCTATTTAAACGACATTGAAACGCTTAAACAATATTCATTGGCTATTAATTAATATATCGAATTAAATAAATGTAAGACTTATACTCTTATAAAAATAACATATAATTGAATTTTAATTAGTCATGCACATAGCAATCGGATCAGACAGATCAAGTTAATGGTATATCGAAGACAGGGCAATAGGACAAACGATTGGATGCGATGCAGACAGGAGTTTAAAATATAGTACTGACAGTATAGATCATGGATGAAAGTTGTATGTCATACGAAGAGGAATGCAATTAAGTCAGTTTGACTGTAGGCCTACTACTAACATCAGAGTCTGCCATGTTGACAATGCGCTGTAATAGGGCGTCACTGTAGCTTGACGCTAACGACAGAAAGGTCTTGATGTCCGTCGCCGATGAAGTCTTACGACCACAGACGCCGAACCAATGCTTACGAACCGACTCTTCGATGAGAGGGACCTAACAAACAGAACATCAGCATTTGTCAACTGACATGACAACGATCGGGACTAGCTGACAATTCCCACTGACTGAGACAACCAACAGCATAATCTGGGCGTAGGTGTAAATGTGAAACTGGATATAATCATGATAGTCGCAGTAGGTTTTCGTTGTATTGAGCGTCAAAATATCTGAATATCATACAGAGACTCCACTGTCATCGATAATTATTATGCTTTCAGGCTTTTAGGAACCAATCTGTCATAGCCAAGTGTCCATTATGACTATAGAGCCGGATTAAGTTAATTGGGGAGAGGGGGCTAGTCCCTAGGCCAAATAACCTGAGAGGGCCCTTGGCTGATGAAGTGCATCCGGAGGACCGAAGTCCGAGGCCTGTGAAGGCGAATCTACTATATCCAGAAAAGGGGTCAAATGTACAGTAATCGATGACGTCACCGCATATTGCTATATAGCAATAAATTAAGCTATGTAATCAAACATATGCTGCAGTGCAAGCAGTATAACATTATTATAACATGTAGACACTAAAACGTCAGCTCGTTATCAAAGAATTGTTAAAACTTGGCGGTTTTGGGCCTCTTTAAATCTGGGACTTCAGTCTAATTAGCCCACTGGTTAGTCTGACCCTGATAACCATAGCGTTTGTTAAACGATTTTCAACTCTAAAGTCTGATTAACAATAAAGTGAAAACCTTTTCGAGACGCGTTTCCTCTGGACTCTGTAGCCATCTATTGTAGATCGCCATTGCTTCAGAAATGTCTCCGTCGAGTCTGTGGTCACAGGAAAAAAACAATCAAACTGTGAGAAACATGTTACAACCTCATTGGTAAAACATTCCATCAAAACCTGAGCTCCCAATTCCCAAAATATTCAACTTCTGCTTAAACTCCTCTCACGTTCGTCGCTCTTTCATTCCGAATTCTGTTGAATATCCTATTTGAGCGCTGAAATTTCTTCCCAATGTAGAAAACTGTTCATCTGCAAGACGCAGTAAACTAAATGCAATTTAAAAGAAATAAATACTTTCAAGTACTGTAAAATATAAAGAAGTACTGTAAAATATAAAGGCATACTGCTTCTCCGCATTCAGACAAGTTCCATTGTGGTCTTCACTAAAATTTTCACTGCTTTCTCGCTCCGCGTCGATTTCTGTTAAGTCATTCCTGTCGCTGCTGTCAGTCTTTCCGGGTTGAGGAAAGGATTGACCCGTTTGACCAGCTACTGTGCTCTTGTCGTGATTGCTGTTCGAAATGTCTTCTGGAGTCTGCTTTGTTACCTCAGGGGCCGCCATAACAGCAATTTCCCCTTCGCTTTTGTCAATATATTCCGCGCCATTCTCACTGAAATTCCAGAGAAGAAACTGCTACATGCGGTTTATAGTTGCTGCAAATGACACTACGTTAAGAATTTGATATCAGATTCACAATTTAGAAGTAAGAAGCATATGGGAATGCTGCGTTTATTCATTTCAAAGATGGCAAAGCTTAAAAAGCAAGGATTGCTTTAACAATAATTTAAAAACTAGCTTAATTATCATAAAGTATGACCTAATAATAGAAAATGATGCGGGCAAACTCATCACCAGGACATTTTACTGGCGCTGTGAGATGTTAAATAAAATCATAAAATCAAGATGTCAATTTATCAATAATACATACTCCAATAATAAAAATTAGAAATAATGAAAACATTGAGTCAGTACTTTTGCCTCAATGTCGCTGTAAAACCCGTGAAATTATATTTCAGTGATACGAATGCATAAGAGCAAATTACAGCAGTTACAGCTTTAAGCTGCAATTACAGCAATTGCATTACAACAGTAAGCCATTAGCGTTTGCATCAACAGGCCTACAGCATTAGTTCCTGTATCTTTCAAAGAGCTTCACATACAGACCAATAGTTTCATGAAATTGCAATTCTGCCATAATAACTGATAATCACATGACCAATGTTACTTTTAATCAGTAATTTCGCTTAATTGAAATATATTTATAGCTAATAACAAATAACAACTCTCTTCCTCCCGATTATGCGACAGAAAACTGGCACTTTATTGCTTTCGGCAAAGTTATATGCAGTAGTTTCACCCCTCCCAAAAATTTGTTTTATCTCCCTCAGCTGAGACAGCAGTAAGCCTATTTTCACATAATTAGCACTATTAGTTACCAGACAGATACATCTAAACATTTTCACTGAAAGAAAACAAACAATTTAAGGACAGGATGATTCACCAATGCGGCTACGTACAGTCGTGGCCAAAAGTTCAAAAGCTATACTTTTGGCCATCACTGTAGGTCACAAAATTTGCATTTCAGTGCTAGTAATACAGACAATTTCTTATTAAATTATCTCCATTGATTTCATGCCGATTATGGCGCCTAAGAAGTCCAGCCCTCGAATGAATCGTGCAAAATCTGCAATGAGTGGAAGGGAAATTGAATTTTTAGTTTTAATGGAGAGGCCAAGAAAGCATTTCAAGTGCATCAGTAGTATGTAGCCAACAAACCTCCTGGAATGATCATCATCATCATCATCTTTCAGATCCTCCGATCCAAAGGATCTGTCTTCAGTGGACTGTGTCTGGTCGTCGAAGGGGGATTTATCAATTCGTCTTCGCTCGATTAATGTTTCCGTTATGACGATTTTCTTTTTTGTCACAGACGATTCGACAATGTGACCGTAGTTTAGCAACTCAGGATGGTCATTTGACATTGCGTCATCGGAGGAGGACATCTGACTCCTGGACTTGATTTCGTCTTTGGCGACCGAAGGAATGCCTGTTACCTGAGGCTCTATCAGAGAAATGACACCTGGATTTTTCTGGTGTTTCTTCTGAACTTGAATGACCTCCAAGTGGTCAGTGACAGGAAACACAGACCGAGAAAAATAGTCGACAGTCACTTCGTTGACAGCTTCGCTAGAAAGATTGATGCGTTCATCGCAGGTTTTTCTCTTTGAAGGCGAATAAGACGAATAAGAAATGGAAGTTTCAGAATCTGTTTTGCAATTTACGGAACTTTCGTCGGATGCAGAATTTGCCAGAGACTGTATAGAATGTTGATTGCATTGATTGGTTTCAGTCTGTCCGTCGAAATTAAACGAGAGGATATTTTTGCCGGGTAATTTGTCGGCATTTTCAGCGTCTTCCTTAGTTGTAGGAAGCGAAGAGGTTTCGTCGATAACCAAAACGACTTCATCATCTTTTCCATCTTCGGCAAGGTTTTCTCCACTTCCGCCGTCATCATCATCATCAACGGTAGAATGTTCTTCGGCCGCTACGACCCCTGCGTCAAAATACTCGTCGACCGACTTGACTGCCATCGAAATCGACGGACTTTTCCCGTTAACGGGGATCACTTCGAGTATCGTCAGAGCAGAACTGTCCTCCGAATCGCTTGACGTTGCTGTGCTCGACTCGCCGCTGCTATCGTCTATGATCACCGACAGACCGCATTGAGGCGATTCGAGAACGCCCTCCGTCACAATACACTCGACGACTGGGCTCTGATCCGCTGACTCGACAGTAGTAGACGCCTGGAGTCTTCTGCACATGCGATGGAAGTTGATGGTTGCCTGGATCTTCAGCTCCGTTATGGAGTCCGGCGTCAGTTTCGCAGTCAGTCGAAGAAGTGTCTTCGTCTATTATTAAGCCGCCGTCGTCGTCGTCGTCGTCGTCATCAGAAATCTCTGTTTCAAAGATCGTCACTTCGCCGAACGAAATCCGCTTTTTTGAAGTTTCTGTCGATTTAACCACATTGACCGCGGGTCTGTCGTCTACGCTAGGAACAGTTTCATCGTCTCCAATTTTCACAGTCTTGGAAGAATATTCGACTATGAGAAACTTGTCGGTTTGTGTAGCTCTACTGTTTGATAGATGCTGGACACTTGAAATTGAAAGACTGAGGGTAGGTTGAAAATCGCTGTTTTCGATCGAGTCATTTCTACCCTTTTTATCTCCATCTTCGCACTGAGTGGCAACACTTTGAAATCTCTTTGCATCACCGACGCTTGATGTCGTCGGACTTTCCAAATCATCGAAATTTACAATCTTTGAAAGAACGAGACTGCCATTTGGCGGGTTTTTTCCATTTCCATTTCTCGTGGATCTGCTTTCCAGGTCCGCAGCTGTTTCACTTGGTGACTGAGGTTGTTTAGTCAGTTTGTTGAACGTATGATGATGATGATCATCATCATCATGATACAATACAATTTCATCACCTGTGCCACAGTCAACAAAGTCAACATCCGAACCAACACAAGAGTCACTCGTAGTTGCCTGAGAAAGAATTCCCACCTTTTTAGAATCTTCTTCAGTTTTTGCGACATCACTAACGCCCACACAGCAATACACGGTTTTGAAATTGGAATAATCTAGTGGAAGGGAAGATATCGGGTGAGAAGTTGACTTTAGCGAAACTGTACTAAAGCACTCCGTTGAATTCTTGCCTTCAAAGTCTGAATTATTAGAAATTTGTTCGGACGTCTCAACAGTTTCACGACCACCTGTTGATTGAGGAATTTCTGCTTTTGAAGGACCAGCGTCATCGAAAACCGGGAAATCGCCAACTGCCGCACTGGAAAAGGTGCGGTCAGGTGTCAACGTAAGAAGACTGTTCTCTTCTTTCAACATTGAGATGTGCGACTTCAAAATCGGAATGACCTTGACCTGCTCCTCGAGCTCCTTCGTCCTTCGAAGACTCAACACCAGCTGTTCTCGAATCGCCAGAAGAAAAGTTGGACTCATCCTTCCGCCATCCTCCACACTGAAAACCTCTCCAAGTGAAACGCTGCTCTCTTTTGAGGCGCTAGCATCGGCGCCATGACGCTCCGGCGGAGGAGTCACAGCTGACTTCAGCAGCTGTTCTGCGTTCGTCTCAGAAGTGGAACAACCATCGATGGATTCGTCCGATGTCGTCAAACACAAGGACAGCTCCAGAGCTGTGGCTTCGTCGGTTGCCGCATCTGACAGCTGATTGGCAGTGGTGGAGTGCTTTTTTGCAGGACAAGGCGGTTGGGGCTGAAGGCGGTCGTCCTGCAGAGCGAAGCGTCGAATTCGTCGAGTGTCTGGTGGGGCGAGACGTCGTCGCCGTCGGCAATGAGAACGACGTTTTCGGTCTCTCTCGTTCTCTCGAGATTCAACGAAAATGCGCTGCAGAGACAGTCGTCGGAAGAAGCGACCGGCGACAGCAGCGCATTCGATCCGCGCTTGAAGCGCTTCAGTTTCTTAAGGCTTTCCACATCGTACAGAGAATTGAGAAACTGTAGAAAATCTAAATCTATGTGATAGCCGTACGGGCAACAGTCGCACCGCTGGCTGGAAAACGAACAGCCCTTTCCGTTTGCGTCGACCACTTTCTCTTCAAAGAATTCTGCAAAGCAAAGAGAATAACGGCTTTGGTGGAAAGAAGTGCCGACCGACATCCGTTTCCGGGGGCAAATCAAATTATCGAAATCGTATTCTCCGTCTTATCGGAGTTTTCATTTGAATCTGTATGCATAACAGTCACGTGGCTGAACTATTTACTTTGCAAAAACAAATTATAATAATGACCAAATGATTGGGACAACATTCACAAAATACATCAGTTGCAGGCACACAGATATGTACACACACTCAAACATTATTAACAGAAAAAACTAGAAACCTGACTAGATTAGCCAATGATTTAAAACCAAGATAGAAGTGACAAAAATTCTACTTAAGCCCGTGTGCATTTCAACGTATTCAAAATATCGTGCATTTGCCGAAAATTTGTCGATTTCTGTGCTTAAACGAATTCTTTCATTCCTTCTGTATGAATGACAATAAGTAGATTCACTATGACTGAGAAAGTCTAGCTAAATATTAGCAATAAATCGAGGGTCGAAAACTGATATGGACCTGACTGCAAATTGCTTAAAGGCATTTAATGGGTTTGAATTGGTCCGATGTTCAAAAGAAAGAATCATGCATTTGAAATCTTGAACGCAGTGGGATTTGACGGTGACCGGCCTGCATTTGAACGAGGAGGGCAGTGAGCATTTTGAATTTGAGCGAGGAGGACATTTGACCTTTTGAACGCGGTGAGCATTTGAACGAGGAGGGCATGTGAATGCGGTGGGCTTTTAAGTTTACAAATTAACTATTAAATTAATGTAGTCATTAGACTCAGCCAGGGACATTTTTACACCCCTCTAACACCCCCTCCAAATTTGAGGTCGACACCCCCAATTTGGTAATGTGACAATGGCATGCATACAAAATGCACACTAATTAGCTCCAGACACCCCCTCCCCAATTTGAGATCGACACCCCCAAATTCACAATAGTAGAAATATCTCTGGACTCAGCAGTGCCGTTTTTAGAAGTGTGGGGGCCCTTGGCAGTTTAAAACTAGTGACGACCTTTTTTATTTGTCAGAAATTTCGAGAAGAAAAATCAGAAAATCAGGCACCAAAAAGCGGCGATGACCTTTTTTCGCCGCCCGCCGGGGCCCCTCTGTAGGCCTCTCGCGGGGCCCTAGGCACGTGCCTGCGTCTTAAAACGGCGCTGCGACTCAGCACTGCACACAAGATATTTAGCCTACCAGTCTTTTCAGACTGTTTCAGTTTAATTTTGACGCGCGTCTATTTAGTCCAGAGTCAAGTAATTAAAAGACAACTGATACTAGGGATCATAGCACAGACGAAATGAAATAGGAGGTGTTCAAATGAAGAAATTAAAAGCGCTGCCGAGAGTTTCAATGAGTCAAAGTTCGAAATTGAGGTTAATCCTATCTGACAAAGAGGAGTAGAGACCAACACAGCAGAAAGTAAGTATGCCTACAAAGTATCAAACGTATGGACGACCTTAAATTCATCATGAAAAGCTAACACATGTGTGGACAAAAGGCATTCTCGACTTGGATCGACAGCAGTTGACCTACTCCAAGATGACATGAAGGTGAAGAAACATGAATATGTATGAATTTCGGTGGCTTTTAAAATTTTGCAAATGCATTATTTGTCATTCTTCCTAGAAAGTAAGTAATCAAAATTCTCTAAAAGATGCAGCGCATAGACTAATAATCTGTTTGTTTGTAGTTATCTAGGACATTCATCGTTGTAAGATGTACTGTATTTTTAATTGTAAGGTGTCCTAAGGTGTTCTTGTACGATATGCCACCATAATCAGTTCATTATTATTATTATTATTATTATTATTATTATTATTATTATTATTATTATTATTATTATTATTATTATTATCAGATGACCACAATCAATGTTTGCCTTTTCATAGGAACTGGGTGGTTTCGTCCCACTGGTCAAAGCTGAACCCCCACCCACCCACCCCACTAGCAGGTAGTCCAACACCCACTGCCTTTTTGAACAACTCGACCACCACAGTGATCGATATTCAGGGATATTTGGTATTCAGCACACTCGTGCACGATGACTGCGAGTAATTCCTGCAGAAGAGATGATGGCTTAGCATACAATAACACTGTCAATAAATGCACCGTTTTACCCTAACAGCGCATAAATTCCTAGTGGAAGCCCTCGAACTAACAACTTCAAAACTGGTTCATCGCAACACAAAGAATAACGGAATGAGCCACGCCTCGCACAGATAAGGACATACTCGTCCATAAAAGATCTTACCGCTGCTTTCTGGTTCAGCAGCGGCAGCACTTATGAACAGTTCGGACGCTGTTGTTGCAGCTGGCAACACTTCGCTCTGAGCAGCGGCTGAGGCCATCCTGTTATTTCTGCTACATCATCTGCAAAAATCAAAAATAACCGAGGAATTTTATCGGTGAAAATAATAATTATGCGAACTGCTGCCCACCCACCACCACCACCACCACCACCACCACCACCACCATCATCATCATCATCATCATTATCATCATCATCATCATCATCATCATCATCATCATCATCATCATCATCATCATCATCACGCGCCAGAACCTAGGCGCTGTACACTTGTCGTCTGATCAATAAATCCTGCACTGCAAAGTGGCCGTTGGTGAGTGAAAACAACTCTGCCAGATGATGATAAATGGAGTCGTTAGAAAAAGTCCCATTACACCAATTCTGTGCTCTCGTCTTCTCTTAACATTATACACACGCAAAACGCGCACACACGCACGCACATTTGCACATCCTTTTAGAGGCACTATCAGACACACACACAGGCTCACTTTTTAGCCTGACATCACGTACACAGTGTCTTGTTTGCACATATTCAACTGATCTGTCAAGTTATTCCATTACGATAATTTTGGAAAATGTGGAGTTTCGCCAGATATTCTGACACAAAACCTTCAAAGCTCTGTATTAGAAATAACATTACTGTTAAGATGAAAATGCTTTACTGATATAGAGTAGACAATTTAATCATTAAATGAAGAGAAATAATTATGACAAAAAGACACTTGACATCCAACTCAAACCAGTGGCGTAGCCAGGATTCCGGAAAAGGGGCAGGACTGCATCGACATTTTCGTTCTTTTCATACTACCCATCCCCATATAACTACTAAACGGTTTTCAAACAGCTCCCACGACCGGTCCCAGCCTGAAGAGGGGAGTCCCGTACTCCCCTTGGATACGCCAAAGACTCAAACGGTCCAAGAACTTTTAGATTTAATCTAGATTTTTCACAATGAGACATGAACAGAGAATTCCAGACCAGAGACTGACAGTATTGTCAGGCAAACAGCAATGCTTAGCAGCATATTTAGCGCTGACAACACATAACCAACAGCCACTGAAAAGCAGCAGACTGAATACTAAATACTATCCGTTGCAAACACACAAACACACACTTAGCTTTGACGACAACAGCAACAAAAGCTAACAAACGTTTGTGTCAACTGAACTCTCGTTACTTTACAGCAAGAAGAACATTTCCATCGAATTCATAATCTCAATAAAAAGACATTCTGTCTTTTTATGAAATTTACTGAAACTTATTTTTCAGCCTTCTTCGATGATGAAACTATATTAATTGACTTCTTAGGGTCTCTGATGATACAGAAACAGTATAGGAAGGTTTATATACCGAAGCCATGCTTGTGAACCAAATGAGAGATAAGACTTTTGATTTTAAGGCCTAGTTACTTTAATTTAATCTTTAGCAAACTCCATCTCCTTGTTGATAACCCTTTGCGTTATCGATGAAGTTTTCATCGATGACTTAAACTTTATCTGATCTTCTGACAATGCAGACAGTCTCTGCGCGTTAATCGCTGATAACAACTAACAATTTTTACCGACTTATATGCTTAAAATGGATGAAATAGCAATACAAGTAAATGACAAAAATAAAATTTAATAATTAAACAGACGAAGTAGCGGAATACAGAATTCAGACGCGTTAGTGCTGCATAAGGGTCATGACCTTTTACCTAATGATCAGACAAAATGCGGGGTCAGTGCGAAATAATTATTGAAGGCATCGCGTGAACACTTTCGGAGGCAATTGCCAAATTCATAATCGTCATTTAGAATAAATGAAGTCTCTTTTGCTGCAGCCAATCATTTCTCAAATTCAATGTATGTCATTCCCATAATCCAACACCTTCCAGGTCACCGTCTGTGTCTGCATGGATGTATGTGTGCATGTCATTGTGTCAATCATCTTGCCTACAATCTGGTCGAGCTGCTTGTTCACTTGTCTGACTGCCTATTAGAGGGCAACTGGCTACAGTGCTGCGCCCTTCTCCCTTCCTCCTTCAGTCATGTCATCCTATCTGCCGCTTGATTTGTGTTCACCAAAAATCGACTTCACAGTTCACGACTTCACAGGTCACAGGTCACGAATTGAGTGCGATCTTTTCACAAAACGACGCAAATTAAAAGAAGCTTATAGTAAACCGTTAAAACAAGGTTTCAAAAATGCAACTTTTGCCACGGTCAATTTCTTTAATGTTATTGGATCTCTAGTGATCTTTAGTTTCATCTCGTCAGTCTGTACTATTTAATGCCCTCCTGTCTATATTTGCCTTCCTCAACTTAGCTGTCTGTCTACCTCATTGGCGTAGCCACGAGGGGACACGGGGGCCCGGCCCCCTATTCGACTCGGGAGCCGTTGTGAGATTCGTCCAAAACCGGTGAGTAGATGGGGGGAGGTAGGGTTAGTATAAGATCGAGGAAAAGGGACCCAGATTTCAGACTTTCATTAAAGCATTCGAGACAACGACCTTTTTGCTTGTCAAGACTTCTGGGCCGAAAAATGTCAAAGTGCCCCATATTCTGGAATCC
This sequence comes from Metaphire vulgaris, assembly GCA_018105865.1. Classification (NCBI taxonomy): domain Eukaryota; kingdom Metazoa; phylum Annelida; class Clitellata; order Crassiclitellata; family Megascolecidae; genus Metaphire; species Metaphire vulgaris. The sequence goes on from CM030846.1 coordinate 16,222,219, forward strand.
TGGCAACGCCACTGGTCTGTCTGTCTGCCTGCCTGTCTGTTTGCTTGTCCGTGCGTATGTCTGACTGAATTTCCCCACTGTGTTTGTCCGTTTTGTTGCATCTGTGCTGAATTTAATGGATGTTTAATTTAAATGCAGTAAATCGTCTGCAATGGGTGGACAGATATATATATATATATATATATATATATATATATATATATATATACCCATTGCAGACGATTTATATATATATATATATATATATATATATATATATATATATATAAAGAGAGAGAGAGAGAGAGAGAGAGAGAGAGAGAGAGAACCTCTGCACAGAAACCAAGTAGAGGCAGATGAACACAGCAGATGCTGGTCTGCACCTAATTCTGGCCACATCATCTACTTTGCACTGGACTCAATATGCGATGATCCGCCAAAGGCGAAATAAATACATGCATCACGTGATGCGAAATGACCCCGTTCAGATTTGACCTCCACAGTCCGCCGTTGACCTTCAGTACTCCTGGAGAAACTGATGCAAAACTCCTGAACCGCTGCACCCTTCTTTAAACCGAATGCGGGGTAACTTTTCAATTAAGTGAACAGGTGACCTTTGCAAAGATAGTACAAGAATGGGGAGCGGTCACTTGTGCTTCTAACAAAATGCCCGGAGTATCTAACAAGACCTGCTAAAGTCATCATAAGTCATGCCAAACTGTTGATTGTCGAACTTCGATCTGAAACAGGACTTTATAGAAGACGACAATTTCTTCACGATCAGTATTTATGTCTGCGTTTATAATTCAGTTCATTCAGCAAAATGGACCCTTTGGCTTCCTCTCCTTCTGAGAAAGGAATTGTGGTCCCAGTTCTTCTGGCGCAGAGCTCGCAAAGAATTCCCGATTCCCAGCAACAAATATTGCACCGCTCCAAAATAAAAAAATCGGTTTACCTCTCTATTATAACTCACAAAGATCTTGCCAACTATGATTCATGAACTCTGTTGATTAGCGTTGGGTGGAGAGGCGACCTATAATAGCTAGTTTGAGCTTTGAGGTTCCAATAGCGACGTCTGTCGCTGCTTGCACCAAACTCTATAGTCTACACACGCACATGTTCTGCTGTATTTCATTTTTCCTGCATAAAAACTTGTACGCTGAGCTGAAATATATTAGCTTTAAATGAGAACCAACATCATTGATCATCTCTCAGACAGTGCTTTTAAAAGAATTAACGTCAAAGACCTGGCAAACTCTTAAAATATCCTAAAGCAGCGAAAGAAGTCGTGCGAAATTTAAGTTTCTACGAAAAATTCTCAAAACTAAAGTCAAAAGCACAAGTGTGCCATTTGATTTTAATTACACCGTGGGTCCACATTATATATATATATATATATATATATATATATATATATATATATATATATGCTATTGACATTTTCTCTGTGCTTGGTCTGTGAAAAATCAAACGTATTTTAGAAGAAGTCAGACGTTAATTTAAAGCAGTTAACTGCTATCAAGCAACGTTTTTCCTCAACAAAAGACACCGAGTCAAAAGCAGAGTAACGGACGAGTTTTTACCAGTAGTTAATCAAGCATTCTCACAAGGCCTCACAGAGTAACAGTACAATGTGAATCACTAACAAATGAAAGATTTTTCCAAATAAAAACTGCTGGTCGTGCAAGATTTCAGAAATCTCACCCGGATCCAAATAAAATTTGTGGTGCAATGATAGTGTTGAATATCTGAATTTTGGTGTTGATCTTTATTTCTTTTGCATTCCAAATACATCTAAGTCTTCCCTTTGTCTGTAGTCCCTTTTCTGCTCTCTCCTCAATATCTTGTTCGTGTCTTCCATCAGTCCATCACTTGTAATTTTTCCTCCAACTTATGTAACATTCTTTACATGTTCTATGCTATTTCCTTCTAATGATATGTGTGTATTATTTTTACCTCAGCTGAATAACAGTTATATGCGAAGCGCCTATAGTATATACACGAGCAAAACTACAGAACAGCGCAATATGCTGTTTGGCGCACATAACAAACCAAACCCGGCAGTCAGCCACAGAACATTACAATGCACGCCCTTGTTATCCTGTATATTCTGCATATGATCGTTTAGACAATCTGAAAGGCAAATATATGAAAACCTCTGGCGCATAGGCCTACCTAGCAAAAAACTCCAACACTCACTTCTCACGAAGCAGAATCAGTCCTCGTTTACCTCAACACACCCACGCAGGGTTACCACGAGATCCATAAGACAAACAGCATACGCCCAATGGACGCACCGACGCGCGGCTGGAGGCAAATTGAAAATACTGTCGCTCGTAAACTCATGCCCGTCCAACCGAAAGCACCATCTACTCACCTTCCTACCTGACTACCTACCTGGCCGACTCATCTAAAGCCTGTAACACAAGTCCAAAAAAACTCACCTCAAACTTTGCTTGACCAGACACCTGCGCCCAGCATCTGAGAATAAGTGACGGACAGATCATGCTGCCAGGGATGGAAAGGGCGAGAGACGAAGACAGGACCCCAACGAGCAGCAGCTGGGCATCGTCACTCCAACTCCTCCTTATGTCTCGATCGACTAATAATATGTTTCACGTAAAACGCGCCTAGTAGGCGATTGAGGCCTACGCAGTGTCACTCGTTGCAGCAGCCCGGCTGTTTACAACGATAAAAGCATTCGCCTTAGCTTTTACGACCGACCGCCTGACTTAGGCAGGCCGCCGCCGCCGCCGCCGCCGTCGGAGTAGGCCCGCAGCCTGAATTGATATGCTGTGTACGCCCTGCTGGTGGGTTACGTTGTTAGTGGGTGCGGCGGGTGTGCTTACGAGCCACTGTATGCATCGGTCCGTGAATAAATACTTGTACATCGGTTAGAGGTCGGATGGATGCTTCGGCCTAGAAATCGTTCTGAAGTCTCTTTACGGGAAAGACAAGCGACAGCAGACAGATTGGCAGCGTCATCAAATGGCGACGTTACCTTGGAGTCCTTCCTGTTATCTACATAACGATACCCGTTGTCAGGGTTATTTCTAGGATTATCAATTTTGGGGGGTCGGTAAATTCTGGGGCCCCTGCCCAAAAAAGTCTGAGAAGCAAAAATAGGTCATCCCATAACTGAAATTGGGGGTGTCGGGGGTGTCGGTCTCAAATTGGGGAGTTTTGGGAGGTGTTAGGGGGTGGGAAAATATCCCTGCCCGTTGTAAACACAGTGGTCAGAGAGTGGCGGTTCAACTCCTGGAAAAATAGGATCCTCTTGGTCTAAAATTTCTAAATGAACCAACCAATACTTATCAACTAAGCGCTGCATCTTGGGACATGAAAAAGCTTTCATGCTGATGTTTTTCGAGCTTTGAACGGGCAGCTGCCAGATTTTTGTCTCGCTGATAAATTCACAAATACCGTATTCGACATAGTTTCGTATGTGGCGGTGTCATTCTACGTGTGGGCTAAATGTGTCTATTCTAAATTCTCTGCCGAGTACACGGATCGTTCGCTCGAGACTTTAGTATTCGAGGTCTGTTGTTGCGAAGGTTTTGTTGCGCCCTTGGGTCGATGTGTAGATGAACAAAGCTGACCCCAGTGTAGAGAAGAGCAGTAGCAGCTGCGCTACTCTCTTCTTCTCATCTGCCAACGTATTCAGCGAATGCGCAGTTGCTCCACTCCGCGTATATTCAAATGAGCTGAATCCGATATTCTTAACTGAAATTCTAGAAGCAAACATAGTTCAATGCACGCACGAAGTGATAACCAATCGACTTTTTAAAGCCCCAAACCCTATAAAAAATTAAGGCGGTAAATTAAAGGCATAGGAAATAATACCAAGATTGTCCACCAGTGCTGCTGCCCGGAAATAGGTGCCAATAAAAGTGCCAAAAACGGTCAATTTTTTACAGAGGGAATTAGAGAGAGATGTTCTTCAAGTTGTGATTTAAGGTGACACCGGCAATGACTTATGAAAATTTTACTTTCGATTAGAAGAATTGAGCAGGTTGCCTTAAGTTCGTCCAAAATTGGTTCGAATTAGTAGATTTTTGCGTTTTTGTTGTCAGATGTGTCTTGTGGCATTGACAAAAGTAGGTGCCAGCCTAGGGCGGTAAAATCCTACGGGGACGATAAAAGTCAATGTTGCCTTTCTTTATTTGTTGAAATTGTTGTTTTGAACTTGTATTTGTTTGATGCCGGTAAACAGTGCGCTATATAAACGATCACTAATATGTTAGCACGATTAAATGGTCGGCTGCGGCGATTATCATCATCAGAGTCTCGCAGTGATCCGGTAGCAGCTTTGAACGTCGGTCTCTCGGTCAGTTATACTTCGGAATTGAATACTCGCTCTGATTAAAATAATTGCAGACGCCGTCCCAACTAACCAGCCTCGGGCAGTTGAGTAGATTTATCTGCAGTCAAGCCAATTACCAGGCGTGAGAATCGCAAAACCCAGAACCGAACCGATTCCATGATTTCCATCTGTGCGTTATCTTGTCAATTAGACATTAATCGCTGATATCTTCCCATGCTTGCCGCCGCTTTATCTACTGGCCAGCCTCGCTCTCATATCGGCCAAACAGCTACTGCCTCGTTGTAGCTCACAAGCCGCTTCTTCGCGTGCATGAACCTCCGTCTTACTTACTTACCAGCCCGCTGCTGACCCGTTGGGGTCACGACCTTTTTACCTCGACCCTGTAGACCCATACATTATATTGGCAGTGAGCGCTGAGGTAAATGCGTAAGGTATTTAAACGTTATCTTCACGAGCTCTGATAACCAATCGCTATACTAATACTATAAGCAACAGTGTATCAGGGTTTAGACAGGTTCAGTAGGATCTGTCCAGCGATTTTCAGTGGTTTCTAGCAAGCCAGTGTTCTATCGCAGATTCTTCGCGTGATTCATTCGACTGCCTGGATGGGTAGCTGTATACAACGCAAGGAAATGTCGTTGTGTATGTGTATGTGTATGTGTGTGCGTGTGCGTGTGCGTGTGTGTCTGCTTCTTCGTCTCGTGGCTTGTTCCACGAGTTGCTGGGTGATATTGCACGGCGATATATTCGGCGAAGGAACTTAAGTGTAATTCTCGGTTAGATTCAAAGAGAATATTAGTTAAGGGCAACCAGATGAACTGGACAGTTTCATTTGATGGACAGTTTAATCGTTGTAGTTTTTACATGAAGGAATTTCGTGGCGCAAAGCAACGTTGAAAGATCCGTTAGCCTAATATGCATTCCGTCTAAACTGTGACTCCTTGGCGCGTGCACAAAGCAACAGTCGCAAGGAAAATGCCTGTGATGTCGAAAACAGAGAACGCTTTAAGATATTCATTTCCTCTTGGTCTCCTTTCCCCTCCACTCCTGGAGTTCGAAAAGTTTGCGGTCGGTGTAGTAAAAATTCGAATCCCTTTGAAAAATTGAGCGCTAAGCACCTATCATTTTGTTACTTGATAACACTGTCAACGTTCGAACACGCATTTAAATATCCCAATATCCAAATACACGCGTTCAATGTTTTCGAAAGAGTATTTACTTTCGAAGAATAATTAATTAATCAGCCAAACTGTTCTGAAACGTTTCAGCTGAGAAAGGCACAGGCACATTGCCTTTGCCGGGGATAATTTCCAATTAACAACAGTCTGAACGCAACATTAAAGGCTCATTTTAATCGGTTGCGCCTTCAGTTGAACCTTACAAAAAGTAAACGGCTTTTGTCGAGATAACACATTTGTGACCCTGGACATGAAAAGGGTCCAGATTGTCGGTTTGGAGTTATGTGTCCTAGCATACTGCTGGGTATCACAGCTGTCGAAATTTAGTCCATAAAGCCAACATTTACCACATTTTCATTATGAATTGCACTGTCATGGATGAACCCTTTTATATGCAGAAGGTGATGGCCTCTGTTTGCAATAGCGATTGATATCGATCTACTAAAGGATGCTAAAGATAGTCGTAAATATGGTGCCTGAATTTGATCTCTAACAGGACGAAATAACTTTCAATTATGCGGTTGTATTTGCACAAATCCTGTGCATTGTTAGCATTATGGAATAACGAGGGTTGTCATGGATGAACCGTTTTAAATGCAGAAGGTAATGGCCCATGTTTGCAATATCGATTGATATCAGTGTAGTAATGGATGCTAAAGATAGTGGAAACCTACTGACCCGTCGCGGTGGCCGCTGAGTAGGCTTAGGCCTAAGGATAGGTAGGCTATAGGCCTATAACCTATTTGAAGCATATACCCGGCAACACGTCGGCAGGGCTTGGCCTGTGGCTGTAACTCTCTGATCGAGGTCGAGCCAGGACGTAGGTCGAAATTTGGGGTTTCGCTGTCCCATCACCCCTACTTCCCACTTCCACCAAGAGTCAAAAACTTTCTGATGGATGTAGTCCGAAAGCCATGAATTTAAAAAAATGTATCTCTACTGTGGCATAAGACTTACAACGGGCTGTCTCGTAATGATTGTCCAATTAGGAAACCTGTTGAAATTGCAAATTAATGCAGCCCAGCATTCCGATGTTAACTTTCATGTTTAAAAGTGAGCCTGTCTCCAATCAGTCAGTCGCAAGCAATCGCCTGCGTTCGCTAGAGGGCCTATTTAAATCAATCCATTCGCTGGAGGCCTTAGGCGCCGCGCAGTCTACGACAATACGGAAACACTTGAAACAACTTTGCCTTGTACGGCGCCATAAACGCCAAAGAAACGTTTTATGCACAAAAACTGGAAGTCAAGTTGTTGAGATAAACAAACCACTTTATGCTTTATTCATTAAACCATTAAGCCCAAATGACGTCATACAATTGACTTAATTATTGTAGAAGGACGAAATAATAGTCTTAAAAGTAATAATGGTATAAACAAAATAATAGAAAATCTAAAGTATAAATAAAAGTTAACGCTGTGCTGTTTCGTCAGTCCTTTAGCTCTGCATTGGTTAAGGTCATAGTTGGTTACGTTCAGCCAAACTTTGTTGTTAAAATCCCGCAATGAATTAGTCTAACAGTTTCTTGAAGCTGTAGCAAAGGTAATCGCTTGTAGGTTGAATGGATCCAGGTGAGTCTTCGCCTCGACCAGGTGCATCGACGGAGGAAGCGCCACCGGAGATTTCCAGGCCTCCGGTTCCCAGACGGAAGCGCTGGAAAGTGCAAGTATCGTCTTCTCGTTGTTAATCCGTTTCCCAGGTTCTTTTCCAAGTCGACCGTTTCACGGAAGATGACAGCTGGTGGTCAGATGGTCGGGTCGACCGGACGCTACGACGACCAATCTTACTTCGATGCGGAAAGGAACGGCATTTCCGGCGGACAGACGGAGTCAGTGCATAAGGGACATCGAAGACCGGATCACCAGGAACGCAGCGCCGGAAGGCCCGAGCCTCTGGCGACGAAGGAAGGCGCTGAAGGGGTTGAAGCACGGCTGAGGTGTCCACCTGTTATCCAGAGAGGCTGCGACTCGGATTGTAAAGAGAAAAGTAAACGACGGACCATCGACTGCTCTCCGCAATATCTGGCCTACAGGAAACAGGTGGCAGCTGAACTTGGTAATGCATTCTGCTGTTTAGGCCTATACTGTGGACATATATTGCATAGGTCTGTCTTAAATACCCGAATGCTGTTATCAATTAATTATTGCTGTCAATTAGATATTACATTATTACTTGTTGGAGCTCATGAGTTCGTTCGATGGGGTCAAATTGTGCCAATTGATTGGGTCAAGTGCTTATGTTATGCCGTTGTATAACTGCAGCCGAGAAAGAATCGCATTCCGTTGGAAAAGATCTTCTCCATCTTAGACAAGGAAGAAAGGAAATAGTGAAGCAACTGCAGGACTTTGGATATCTGGTAAACTCTGAATGCACCTTGTCAGTCAGTCAGTCAGTCAGTCAGTCAGTCAGTTAATCGGTTAATTAGGCTGTTAGTCAGTCGGTCAGCTCGTTATGCGTGATTAGATGCTTTGGTAGAATTCGGATTCGAATGAGATCGTTGATGACGCCGATGTCATCCGTGGCTTTGATCACCTGTGTCGTGACGTCGCTAAGTGGCGTCACGAAGCCATCGTGACGCTTCGTCAAAGACGCGAGCGACTGAAGGAAGGAAGCGATGCGGAGAAACAGCTGTTGCAACTGCAGTCAATGCGCCAATGCGTTGACAACTACAAGAAACGAATCGACAGGGTAGGAAGGAAGCTGTACTGAGACAACCACGTGCGAGAAATCATTCACTCTAACAAGACAAATCGCCGAAATACGCAATATAATTCATGCAGTTGGCGGATTTTAGAGTTATTCGTTGGTCACAACCAGGTAGAGAATGTGAGTTTCTTTTCAGGTTTTAGCGGCCAGAGATCAGGAAATCGAGAGTTTGAAGCTGGAGTTGAAAATGGCGAAAGAATTATGCTCGAAAATCCAGTGTCAACCCCTTCCATCTAACGATGACTCGTTGTCTTACAAGAGGGAAGTCAGTTCGAAGCTGTTTCGCGGCTGCCTAAGCTCCGACGACACCTTCTGGGCGAGGAAAACGGCCATTTTCCCGGAGCTTCTGGCCCAAAAAATTCGCCAAAGAATAGAGTCAGAAGCCAAGAAGGTGGCAGCCGAAGAAGCAGTCGAGACCGAGAAAAGAAAAGCGAAAGATGAGGACGACGACGACGACGAATCGGAGCTTAAAAGACGAGTGGAGCTTCAAAGAAAACTCGAAACGAATTTTGTGATCGAAGGTGAACTGAAAGAATACTGAAAATAGAAGAAATGGTGGTTATCTTCTGGATAAATCTTTTTTTAAACGTCAGTCAACAGCTCATGCATAGAAAAAACTATATTTGTGAGATGTTTCTATGCAGTGAGAAGCAAAATATTCCGTTACATTTTCTTTCATAATTGTTTTTTTAAATTCCAAAATAAAGGATCATTTGAAAGATACGAGAAACACTTTTACATTAATAAATCTATTACCTTCTCAGGTAATAGATTTATTAAATATTAATTTATTATATATTATAATATAGATATTAAACATTCAGATATTATGACAATTTAAAGATAATATCACGTTATTATCATTAGGCCTACAGGTTCCTTGATTGACAAGGTTTTGGTCGGCGTCGTTTGGGCAAGGCAGGTGCCTCTTCGCTTTCAGTTTCACTTTTTAAAATTATTTAATTACTGACTACGGAACTTAAAAGCATAATTACCGTTTGCTAAAAGCACTGCCTATGACTTCTGTCCGTCTCTTTGTCTCCGTCGTTGTCCCTTTAGACATCTAAGTTATCCAGTCGTGTTTAGGCGTGTTTTGCTGACGAAAAGCTAAGAGACTAAGCTTAAACGAAGTACGAACACAAATCCACTGGTCATCGAATTTGTTGAGACATGCAATCATTCGCCAGACGGCAGAGCGCATGACGAAGCGACACGCACGACAACCTCAACAAAGGTTCCAGCGTGCAGCAACAAATGACGCCAAGACCCAGATGCAGAGTGACAGAGTGACAGCGCCAATGTATACAATGATCGCTTTGCTAGTCACGGGGGAGAATTATCACTCGAATAGGTTGGCTGATTCGTTGCCAAATGTGCCTACAATTGGACCAGCACTCAGTGGCGGCTCTAGGATTTGGCAAGTGGGGGGGCCGTTGGGGTGGCAACTTCTAATCATGGGGGCCAACCATTTGTTGTTTAATGTATGTAGCATTAAGTATAGGGTCCCAACAGGGGAGGGCACTGGGGGCCAGTCACTCAATAGGGGCACGGGCCCCCTGGCCCCCGGTGGAGCCGCCACTGCCAGCACTGCAACTGGCGAGAGGGTTTTTTCTTCTGACATTCTGTCTTGATGTTTACTCAGTGTGTTGCAGTTATAGAACACAAATGCTCCAAGAACTCGCATTGGGACTGATAATTATGCACTTCTGTAGCACCAGTTCTAGCACCCAAGGGCATCAATCGATGGTACGATGGTTCCGGGACATTCGCAACTATTGTTGATTGAAGTTTCTCATTCGTCTCTATGAAATAATCGTGATGTTGAAATCAATTTGCCACCAGACATTGTTTTTCACGCCCTTGGATCGCACTTACCTATTTTCGGCTCAACAAAACAGGCGCTATATAATTAGCTCCAGTCTGCGAAGTAAAAATAATTGCACAAAGATGAGATATTTATTTCTAATTTTTTACGTCGAAAACAGGAATCAGATCAGAACGAAGCGTTCGATGCTGTTTTTCTTTCTCTTTGACACCGTTTTGCTTTCAAGGAAAATCGAAGAATCGTAAAAATGCAATTAAAGAATGGATCTGCTTGCAGTTTCTTTTAGGTCGATCAGTCCAAGGCGACGTCAGTTGGTTTATTCAGTATAGGAATAGAGATCATCAATGTCTCTCAAATGGGATTAAAAGTATTTTATTCGGCGTGAATCGTTTCTGGATCCTATCAGCTTCAATAGAGATTGCTTTTATGCTTCTTTTTTGTTGTTTTCAGATAAAATAAACTTAATAAAGAGTAGTTACGAGGTTCAAAGGACTGAAAGACTATTTGATCTTTCCCGTGTTAATACGAACAAGTTCTAGGCCAAATGCCTAAAGTAATTACTTACTTTTTATTCTAGAAACGGGTCATAAAAGGCTTGATTTAATGCTCGAGAGAAATTTGAATGGGGTTCGACAGCAACATTACAGAATAATGTCGATTACATTGCAGGCAATTTCTTAGAATATCACACATACGTTGATTAACATTATTAGATCCAAAAAGTTAGAGGACCGCGATTAGGTACATAGCAGTCTAATCTCTCTCTCCCTCTCTCTCTCTCTCTCTCTCTCTCTCTCTCTCTCTCTCTCTCTCTCTCTCTCTCTCTCATATGGCAGATTTATCCAGGCTATAAATGCTAACGCTGGTGTTGGGCCGCATGAAAAACAGCAGTTCGCGATACTTTTGAACACTAAGTGCTGGAGCCCAATAATACAATAAATTCCACAGAAGCACCAAATTGTTTGTTATTAAATATATAATGACATCATGTTGCACCAATAACGCGCTTTCGTTGTCAACACTATCACGTGACCTGAGTTACCAGTTCGCTAATTGATTTTTCCAGATGACTCTATATTACGGCGCAGGAGCTAAAGTGGCCAGAATGCGGTGCCACGTCGATGGCGCCATCACCCGACAGAGTCAAGAACAAATATTTATACCACGATCGGTCATCGGTGATCGAATAACGATGTGGGGTCTACAGTTTGGGTCAAAAAACCATTTCCCTGTAGCGAAGTCCTGTCTAGAGTTCAGTCTTCCATTTCAGACATTTGCAGCCAGTTTTTACCTCTGCAATGCTACAATGAAGCGAAATTTTATGTATTTCCTCCTCAATAATTGATCGTCGTAACTTCTACTTCCACAAAAGGATATGAAACAGAAATAATGCATATTGAAAGTGTGAACCAAATAAATGTTCCCTAAACAAAGAACTTGAATTCTTTATAAACGAAAATAAGACATTGAGCAGTAATTTTGTTACATGATATGATATATATGATATAAAGTAACCTTAATGATGTTAATATATAAGTTATTATAATAAAGTTAATATGAAGTTAAGTATGATTGACAGAACACCGTGTTCCATCAGTTCGATTTCTTCGGTGGTGTGTGCCCACAGTGACTGCGATCTCTTTTTCGGTCCACTGTGTATTTCGGTGTCCTCAGGTGTACCGTAACTTGAGTGCAGACTGTAATGTGAATTCTCTTTCTCGTGCACTCGCATTCAGTTGAAGACATTACCGTCGGTGGATTTCGCCTCCGGCATCTTTCCATTGGACGAGAATCTCGTCACCGAACATGACCGCACTAGACTACGATTGTCACGGAAGAAGTGTTCACCTTCACTTATCTCTCGCACTTCGTCGTTCGTTTTTGTACATTTAAGAAACTCCAAACGCTCTCATCAAGAAATGCGAAAGCACGGTTTGCTGGAGGACAGCCACTCAGAGCAATTGCAAAACGCCTTCTATAAAAGAACTCGACATTCGGAACTGGGTGCATGGAATTTGTTCGAACTACAGAAGACAATCTAAACAGGCAAACTGATTTATAGAGAAACGGGTTCCTAAATTGTTGGCAGTTAAAGTGAAACACGCTCACAGTAACCGAGTTATATAGGCCTACTTGTATAATCATCGCGCAACTGGCTTCATTCGAAGACATATGGAAGTAATGGATTTCGACCTGCATCATGTCTTTCGTCAAATCCAGGGACGCGACAGAAGAAGTGCAGACTTCCACTTTAAAGCAATCAATCTTCAGGGAAGTGCTGAGCCAGGATCACTATCACGGCGATCGGCAGCCTTTCGAGTGGTGTACAGCGAGCTGGAACGGAGTCTCTTCGACCTTTACCTGGCTGTTTCGATTACCGTATCAACCGTCCTCAACGTCCTCGTTCTGGTGGCAATTCTCAAAGATTCGCGTCTCTACAAACCGGAAAACGTCATCATCGCACATTTCTCTGCTCCTCAGGTGGAGTTTTTCTAGCTACGATGGCCAGTTGTCAGTCTAAAACAGCAACGTTGACTACTATAATTTTCTTCTGCACATTTGTGATACAAAATCTTCTCGTAATCATCTATTCTGTCAGAAAAATCAAAGGACTCGGATCGAGGTCTGTTGCCATGACGATTGGTAAGCAACATGCTCGTCAAGTATCGACCTCAAAAACGATTCTTCTCGTATCCGGAGCTTACTTCATGACTCTTCTTCCGATGGGAGTCCTGCGTCTTGTGGTCCTGGCCACTGGAATTTCCGTCCTTGACCTTGAGATGCGCAGTTGCAACCATGTTTGGCCGGTTCTGTTCCGGATCGCTAACCTCATCATGGTTACTACCGTGAACTTCATTAACCCGATCCTCTACCTGACGATGAGAAAGAGTCTGAAAGCCAGTCTCGGTTTGAATTCGCTCAAAGAAGGACCTACCTGTCCGTTTTTCCAGGTGGCACGATTGAGGCGAATATACCCATCCGAAGTGCCAAGCATCATGAAATAGATTTTGGAATCGAATAACGGCTCTTTAATGCAGTCACGCAGATCTATCCATCGAAAAATTAAAATACTTGGTATAAGATCTTATGCAATGGAAAGCTCATCTCCTTTGAATTGCTTTCAGTTTATAATGCTACTCACCATTAGATACCGAGTACGAAAGATAAACATAGAATTGACAATTAACAGGAAAGACAGATATATATCCCTGCCATTGATAATTTGTCGTCCGAACTTTTAGCAGATGACAATTACGCGCGCTACTTACACCGATCTGCTCTAGCAGGTGTCTCTTCCGGTCGAAAAGTCTCGATAAAACTTCTAAAATTCAATGAGCCGACCTATTCGTAACCGTCAGCAAAATACGTTTCTGGCGCTGACGTCCAATGTTGTATAGACTACGGTAACTAATAGAAGCTTGCGTTGATAAACTGTGAATACAATCGGAGCATTGCTACTATCGGGGATGTACAGTATTCTTACATCAGGCGTCTTATACCGCACAATGTCTCTCTGTTAGCAATGCAGCAGAAATACAATCAATGAGATCGGATGCAATTACAATTTTCTCCAATTTAAATTGGAAATTTCCCGACGAGTCTAATGACTTGCGATGAAATTATTTCACGATTATTTCTCTGCTTCAAATTACGCGATTGTCGCAGTGAATGCAGTGCGCTTAATTAACTTTCCTCTGGTTAAGGAAAAAACTCAATGATACAAAGCGTCTTGTCAAACGAAGTGATACTTCCTCTTTAATTCTTCCGCTCTTCGGTATTTCAGCGTCGTCATTCCTGGTGGACACGTCAATCAACTGCTGATTTCGACCAAACGTCACAGGTGGTTTGGCGCGTATTGCGATGATTGCGACTTATATATAAGCGCTCGATTACCATGACATTTATCTCAGACCTGAGTAATTTGTGAATCTCTGATTTTTTGCTAAGGAGTTGTGTATTTGAATCTGCTTTAAAGACAATTCGTTTTAAGATTACAGGAAGATTCTTAATAGACTGAAAATGGAATCGACCGAATTCAGTTTCTCGAATACGGATTCGTGGCAAGATGCTGGAGAACAACTATTGATGGAAGTTTCAGAATCGACAAATTTCGGAGCTCTTGTCCCATCTGCAGCTTCAGAGCAGCAGACGCTCGTCTTTCAAGTGGTGTACAGCGAGCTGGAACGGAGTCTCTTCGACCTTTACCTGGCTGTTTCGATTACCGTATCAACCGTCCTCAACGTCCTCGTTCTGGTGGCAATTCTCAAAGACTCGCGTCTCTACAAACCGGAAAACGTCATCATCGCAACGGACGCAATCAACAACATTCTCGGCGTTATAGCCACTCAGCTGTACATGGTCTGGGCTCTGAGCGTCGATTATCCTGTTCCTTCTTATGTCCTATGTCAGATCCAAGGGGACTTCAGTTCTGCCCAATTCAATTTCACCGGGTACATAATCTGCGTCTACGCTTTGGAACGAAGCTACTTTCTCTGTAGACCTCTGGAGTACAACAAACTGATCACCAATCGACGTGTTGTCATCGTGCTTCTTATAATTTACATATTTTTGGGGCTTGCTGCGCATTTCTCTGCTCCTCAGGGTCGAGTTTTTCTAGCTACGATGGCCAGTTGTCAGTCTAAAACAGCAACGTTGAGCACTGCTATTATATTCTGCACGTTGGTGATACCTACTCTTTTTGTAGTCACCTACTCAGTCAGGAAGATCAAAGGCCTTGAATCTAGGTCCGTAGGCCCGGCAAGTGCCCCCGGGGAGTCTGCTAAGAAGGAAAAGCAACATGCTCGTCAGGTGTCGACAACAAAAACGATTCTTCTCGTATCCGGAGCTTGCTTCATGACTCTTCTTCCGATGGTCGTCCTGCGTCTTGTGGTCCTGGCCACTGGAATTTCCGTTCTGGATCTTGAGATGCGCAACTGCAGCCATGCGTGGCCGATCCTGTTCCGGATGGCTAATCTGATTATGGGGACGACTGTGAATTACATCAACCCGATCCTTTACCTGACGATGAGAAAGAGTCTGAAAGCGAGTCTCGGTTTGAATTCGCGCAAAAGATGACCTAAACAATTCCGCTGTTCTGTAGAGCATTAGTATTCAGCCATCGAATTGAAATTCCGTCTGTGAATGAAATCTTTTTATCACGATACTCCAGGTTTAAAAGAAATCGGAATTTTGCACGAAATCAAGTCCAAAGATGACGCACGGTCTTTGAATTTTTGAGGCCACACTGAATGATCTGCAAAATCTGAGGGGGATATAGATAATTAAATTAGAAACATTTTATGCTATTTCATAAGTGCTATCATAATTGTTACATAATTGTTGCTACGAGCCCTTTCAACCTTTAATTTGTCTGACTAAGCTTCCGATACTGAAATAGACATACAGTAGAACTTCGTTATAACGTGCTTAGCGGGTCTGTAAAATTTAGTGCGTTATATCCGAGGTGCGTTATATCCAATACTATCCACCACGGTAGCGTATTACACGGGACCGTACATTGCGGTACTTTTTAACTGGATGTACGTTATAGCGGAGTCCGTTATAACGAAGTTCTACTGTATATTGAAAATGTCGACAACTGCGTAGCTTAAGTCCCTAGTCCGTCATTCGTGTAGACGACGATGCTGTTGTGGATTGTGAACAAATACAGATGCCGAGCAATTTGTTTGTTGTGTTCCTAGACACACAGAAGACTGGAGGACTTTGAACCTTGACACGATGCCCTGTATGTTAATCAGCCTCTCTTTGAGATTAGCATCGCTCAAAGTAGAATATGAACAGATTGAAGGTATTCAAGGTAGAAGTCGTATTAAGGGCATCTATTTAATACACACCTGAACATTCTGATTTTTTTACCCCTCTCTGTGCCCAGATATTTATTTAGCGCCGTCGCGAGTATATCGCTGATAGATAATTCTTTCCGGTTGGCGATTTCACGGCTGATTATGTCCGTCTCGTTTTCATCTGAATGGCGTGAGTGTAATGACTTGCGTGACATGCTCCCTAATATTTTCCTATTCTGTGTTTCGAATTGATGCCATCATAGGGCGACAGGCAGCGTCGGGAGTAGCGCATCAATGGCATCCAACTGTTAAAAATTTCATTTAGCGAAGTCAATTATAAAGACATGGAAAGAGTCGCAGAACTTGCTTCGGTTTGAAGTCGTACGGAGTTGAAACGACGAGATATCGCCTGTTTAGCGTTATACGAGCCGTGGAAATCCATTCGCCTAAAATATTTAGAGTCAGAATTTAGAAAATAAATCTCTATAATCTCTCTACAGTTTTTGCTTTTTCTGTTCTTGTCATCAGTGGAATCTATCGAAAAGAGACAAGGGACAATTTGAAACAGTTTCGGGTTTAGTTTAGAGGAAGAATTGACAAGTAATGCCGAAAGCAGAGACTAAATGGCTGCGGCTCATCACACAGAACGTCATTCGACTTTTTCACAAGATATAATAATTAGCCTTTACATGGTGGCTGTTGGCAACAGGATTTATTTGTCTCATCAGTGATAAAAAAATGGGTCGAAGTCGGAATTGGCAATACAAAAAGTTCATGCGATACAGGCCGGATATTTTTTTCCCATCTATGATAATTAATTCCATGAATAAAATTATCTATAATATAGATAATCTAATATCCACATTTCTAGTTTTTGATGGCAACGGACTGGTAACTAATTTCATGTTTGTGCAGCGGGCAACGGAACATGTTATGTTTGATTCTCTTTATACAATGATTTATTGACGCGCTTAGGCATAAACATATCTACCTACAAGTTCAATTCTACAGGTAGATGATTGCTCACCTGGAACACTATTTCTGTTCGTCGGTGTTAGCACGTTATAGTTTCAGGTGAAAGGGACTGCTTCATTTCTTTCAAGTCAATCTGACATTCCAGAATTCAAATAGGCCTACGTACTTTCGGCGGTTCCAGTCATGACATTCTGAATTCCAGTTTTGATCTAACTGTCAGGTGTTCCCTCTTCGTGCCTTCCGTTCATTTTGAACCAGGCGAATCAATTTACTCAAGCGTCATGACAAAGCAGCCACGCACCATTAACAAAACAACAGGATTGAGGATGAAAAAGATGGATAACAACCCAACAGGGGCAGTGAGGGGCGCGCTATTTTAGTAAGACATAGGCGTATCGATATGATATTTCCAAGGCATAGATTTATCATTTTAATTAATTAATTATAAAGAGCGTTTCTTCTATGAAAACAGCGAGACACAGGCTCCATTGTCTGTTGTGCCTCCTCCAGGAGTGGTTTCACGTTGGGGATGACTGGAGATGCATCCCCATCGGCCCACCAAAAATGCGTCTAAACGGATTAGCCTTGATGTATATCCACAAAGATATGAACATATTCATAGACAGTGTCGTCGACAAATTCGCTTCCAGCAATAGAAAGCTCGATTTTGCAGTTTGCACTACCGGGTATATGACTTTGTACAACCAGACTAAAATTAATTTTATACATTGTCAATTCTGAACATTATATTCTATAAATCAAATATACAGATTTCTTCTAGACCGTTTACATATAATTCATTGCATCCCCCACCGACTTCCTAGAAATTCATTGCATCCCCCCACCAAAGAGTTCTTGGAAGCGCCACTGGCATCTTCGGTTCAGGAGCGCCATCTGCAAAAGTAATTCAATTTTTATATTCTATAATAACTGACTACCTAACAATTTCTTATAAAAGTATTTTTGTATTAGGGAGATGTGTTATCCTTTGATCTTCGCGTAGGAACAATGAGCTACTTCGGTGCTGCTTTTGAAAGCTCTATAGAAATTAACAAGATTTTACTTACGTACTAACTTACTCCTCCTCCTCCCAACCGTCACTGTTTTAATGAGAAATCGAGCGCCATGGAAATTGGCGTTTCCATAACAAATATATGTGGATGCACCTGCGGCCTTTTAGACCCAATGGTCTGCATGAGGCCTTTTTAAAAACGCCGATGCGTTCGCAATGGACAGAGATGTTCGTCTCTTCTGTGGCCATAACTTCGACAAATTACGTCTTAAATACTTTTACTGTCTGGATCCTACCGAGTGGATGTGATTAATTACGTATCGCCTCTGATTACGACTTACGCTGTGTAATCCTATTCGCTACCGATGCTGCAGAGAAGGAATCGAATACAATGTATCGATGGAACGGCTGAATATTTCATCTTTTCAATTTCCAATCGATAGATTACTATTTACGGATAAAAGAAGAGGACGTGGCATGAACAAGCGGTCTTAACTCTCGAGTCTGAAGCAGAGGCGTAGCTAGGGGCGGGGTATGTATGTCCCGGGCGCCGAGGTGTGGGACGCCAAAATCTGGTTCATGGTAGCCAAAAAGTAAAAAAATAGCATCAATATAGTTGTGACGACCTTTCTTTTGCTTTTCAGGGTTTTCACGAAGTCGAGGGGACGCCATCAGTATTGTTTGTTCCCGGACGCCGGACAGATTAGGATCAATATAGTTAGTGACGACCATTTTTGCTAGTCAGGGTTTTTAGTTTTTTGTGAAGTTTAGATTTTTTAACTTTAGGGGGTGCCATCAGTATGATTTGTCCCCGGGCGCCGGACGCCCTAGCTACGCCCGCGGTCTGAAGACATGCGCTGAAATCAGTTCGTGATAATTTCGTCATTCCTAATTGCGTGACAACCTTCATCGTCTGCCACTCGAAGACAGCAGACGACTGAGGAATACGACGCAGGCCATAAGGGGTTAATTGACGTCCCGCTGAAGAAGAGATCGATGGACGGACGGATAGCATCTCGTCCGACAAAGCGAGACTCGGTCGTTAACTTCTTCCGCTCACCTCTCCTTCTGCATTGTCATTCCACGGGACTCTATCAACCGACTGCTGGTTTCCATTAAACCTGTCACGTGATTGTGCGTGTTAGGAAGACTGTCGCTGCCATATAAGAGCGCCGATGCAGTCACTCGGGACTTGTTTTCTTAAAACTGTCGTCGTTGGTTCGTTTGTATTCAAATCTGGACGAAAACAGATTTTCAAGCATTCCGAAAAGGTTCTTAGCTTAAAGAAAATGGAATCGACCTTTCTCGACAGTTTATCGAATACAGATTCGTGGGAAGATGCGAGGGAACAATGGATGGAAGTCTCAGAATCGACAGACTTTGGAGAGCTTACGACACCAAAACATCCAGCGCCTCACCAGTTGGCAATTCAAGTGGTGTACAGCGAACTGGAGCGAGGCCTCTTCGACCTTTACCTGGCTGTTTCGATTACCGTATCAACCGTCCTCAACGTCCTCGTTCTGGTGGCAATTCTCAAAGACTCGCGTCTCTACAAACCGGAAAACGTCATCATCGCAACGGACGCAATCAACAACATTCTCGGCGTTATAGCCACTCAGCTGTACATGGTCTGGGCTCTGAGCGTCGATTTCCCCCACCCCGCTCCTCTTCTCTGTCAGATCCACGGCGACTTCAGCGTTGCGCAGTTCAGCTTCACCGGTCACATCCTCTGCGTCTACGCGTTCGAGCGAAGCTACTTCCTCTGCAGCCCACTCGAGTACAACAAACTGATGACCAATCTACGGGTGATGGTTCTGTTGTCTCTTTTGTACGTCTTTGCGGTTCTCGTGTCTCATTTCTCTGCCTATCAGGGACGCATCTTTCTCGCCACGATGGCCAGCTGCCAGTCGAGGACAACCGTGATGAACACCGCCATGGTATTCTGTGTGTTCGCCTTGCCTTCCGTGATCATGGTCACCTACTCAGTCAGGAGGATCAAAGGCCTTGAATCTAGGTCCGTAGGCCCGGCAAGTGCCCCCGGGGAGTCTGCTAAGAAGGAAAAGCAACATGCTCGTCAGGTGTCGACAACAAAAACGATTCTTCTCATATCCGGAGCTTACTTCATGACTCTTCTTCCGATGGGAGTCCTGCGTCTTGTGGTCCTGGCCACTGGAATTTCCGTCCTTGACCTTGAGATGCGCAGTTGCAACCATGTTTGGCCGATTCTGTTCCGGATCGCTAACCTCATCATGGTTACTACCGTGAACTTCATTAACCCGATCCTCTACCTGACGATGAGAAAGAATCTGAAAGCCAGTCTCGGTCTGAACTCGGTGAGGTTCGGTCCAATTCGACGTCTGTTCGGCGGTAGGCGAACGACCAAAGTCCATCCCTCTGAGTTGCCAAGCGTCAGTTACTTCACCAATGCCAAGCAGTGACAGATCCAAAGTCTCGCCAATTCCTCATTTCCTGTTCATTCGATTTCACCCACTGACACTCTGACGCTGTTCATCTCGATGCCTTCGAAATCGCTTTTTCTTGAAGAGTGAACACACAGTAGAAGAAGCAGAAGAACATTTTGGAATACCATCGATGTGTATGTACTCCATGGATACGATGTTTCCAAGTTCCACTAGTCGCCATTGTGACAATTTGAAATGTAGGCCTATAGTTTCGTGTCATTTGTGGTATAAGCGCTAACTGATTTTTAAGAAACAGAGAATGCTTGCAATCGTAGCTTCGCAAGAAAAAGATGACGGGGCCTGTCCACTGATTCAAAGTGCCTGCATCTGATCTTCTCTTCTCAGGCAGAAATCTGAGCTGCTCCGATGAACCAGCCAAGAGCGCGATAGACCAATTCTGTTTAAATTAATAGGTTTTGCTTTTAAACACTATGCAGATGCAGATGCAGCTAATTGATGCAAAAGACGCAGTGGAGACGAAACTGTTTTATACGCGTAAATGTATTTGTTGTAAAACTGAGCTTTCAAAATAGATGATGTCCGCAACTGATGCAGTTAAGTAAAGGAGACGATTCATTAACTATTTATATAAAAAGAACTAACAGCTGACCTAAGTAAATATCAGAGATGGCAATGGGTCACTCAAAATTACCCATGACCCATGTGACCCATTGAACCTTTGACCCAAGTGGCCCATTGGCAATTAAACATCTATAATATTTTGCAAAAAGTTAAGTCACGTCAACAACTAATCTTGATTATATTGATGGAGAGTATAACTATTTTTACCATAAAATGTCACGGAACAAATCAATCAACAATTTTTTTGTCAGTACGACAAGTAATCAAGAGTGACGTCATTACCTTAGAGCAAAGACAGCGAGACTGCATTAAAAAATGTATTTGTCAATGAACGGGATATTAAAATGTCATGCAACCGCAGTCTTAAAAATTTGATGGGTCATAGAACAAGACTCACTAACCAATAACACATGTGATCCATCTAGTAATTATTGACTCATTTGACGCATTGCCACCTCTGCTAGGCATTGTTCCTTTATGCTTCACATAAAGAATTTATCTCCACGTTATGCGCTGCTTGGGCAGAATGACTTTGGATGACAAAATTATGAACGAAATGTCGTGCAAGGTGTCGTCAAAATGAGGCCAAGGCAACAAAAGAAATCGAGAAATGAAAAAATCTGGTTTTTATGGCACATGAAAGATCACACGTCAGCGTATGTTGACATCCAAGTGGATTGCATACGCATTGGAAAGCGCGTTCGTGCTGCAAGATTGAAACACCTGAAAGGTACAATTACCTTGAAGCAATGACGTGACAAATTTTTGTCACGTGGGATAGTCTCTCTCTCTCTCTCTCTCTCTCTCTCTCTCTCTCTCTCTCTCTCTCCTTGAGATATCGCCATGGCCGCAGTGGCGGTTTCAGGATTTCTTGGTGAGGGGATGAAATGAATTCATAGAAAGTTGGTGGGGGATGAAAATAAAAGGGGAAAAAGTCTACAAAATTTGCCGAAAAAGGCTGAAAAAGGTTTCACAAGAAAAACATTGTAATTCCGGAAGTCCGGTGGGGATGCATCCCCACTCAGGAACTGCCACTGTCTGACCATTTATATAGAGATTATATATACATTATTTATAGAGAGAAAGAGAGAGAGAGAGAGAAATTTGCGATTGACAATATTTGATGATCTCCCCCGAATTGAAGGAGAGAGAGACAGACGAATGGATGAATGAGTCGTCGACGTCGGTTCGTTGATGGTCAAATGAGTGTCAAATGAGTGTTGTCATGTCCGCGTTTAGAACACGGCTGCATGCAGGACGCTCATACGCTTGATCCCTGAGACGAGAACTGTCTGCCTCAGGTTTACCGTAGGGTGGAAACTCCCCCCTCTCCTATACACCGTCAACTGTTTCCACCTCATTGGACGCAGACTCCCAGGACTGCACGGCCACATCGGCGCCCTTTGGCGGCGATGGCAAGGGACCGTCGGGGAACCGAGGTGGAGGCCCACTCAATCCACCAGTCCGTCTGGTACTCGCTCCAGATGGCGCTCTATTTCAAAGACTCTTTCTATCGAAGCGACGTTCCGATTGGCCCACCGTCACCATGACAGCGATTGTGTCGACGTCAGTCTTGGCAGCGATTGGTCAGTCTCGGATGCAATTAAAATACGAAATTACTATGGCAGCGATTGTGCTGATGTCGGCGTTTTGGTGATTGGTCAGCTTAGTTTTGTTTTAAAGTTTGCGGGTAACCATGGCAACGGCTGTGCATTTTGTACTCTGTTGGAAAATCATAAAGAAAAACAAAGAGAGGCCAATTGTTTTTACATCTTTTATGGTCTTTAGTTATAAAATTATGTCATTGTAAAATTTTGAAAAGAAACACAATTTTATTGGAAAATTAATGTCACGTTCTAAACAAAAGTCAAAAGATAAAACCGATTGTTGAAAACAAATTAAGCATTAAGGAGAGAGGGAGAGAGAGAGAGAGAGAGAGAGAGAGAAAGAAAGAGAGAGAGAGAGAATAAAGAGAGAGAGAGAGAGAGAGAGAGAATGAATAAAATTTTTTCTTGCTGAGTGAATTCATTCACTGAGCGGCGTATTCGAGGCGACATTCAATGAACTACAAAGCGACAAAACGTCATTGCTCGACACGTGCACAGCGAATGCATTATCCAGAACAAATACGACAAAATCGTCATAACTGTTGACTCTTATTGAGGTGGGGTGGGTGTGGTTGAAGACTCAAATTTCATTTTTAGACTACTTAAATCTCTGACCTTAAGTATGCCTTCAAGTGGATCCTATAACCGTATACTTATTTAGTTCCTTTACTTATTTACAGTATTATAGGCCTACAACCTAATCTAGAAATGCAATTCTATTTCACCCTGCAGTGGTTTTCACACAGGCTTATTAAGGGTTGTCCATTATTTAGGCCTACGTCAACTGTCAACAGAGTATAGGGGAAGGGGTTTGAGAAAGTTTGACAGTTGTTGACAGGGGGAGGGGTCAAAAGAAGTTGACGTCAACAGTTTCATTTTTTTGCAAATGACAAGAAATAGGAAATTTCATGGATTACTATTTAATACAGCAGAAAAAGCCTGACAACACACGAAAAGGTCATCGCCGCCACATTATGACACTTGATGAACAAAAAAGGGAAAATGGTCATCACCACAAAAACAAATAACCGTCTAAGCTTTGGGGGACCCGTCACTGATCTTAGTGGGGGGGGGTCAAACGTTTTTGACATAATTTTGTGGGTCAGTGAAAAAGTTTACAGTTGTTGACAAAGGAAAAGGTTCAAAATTGCCCAAAAATTGTTGACGTAATTACTGGAAAGACCCTTCCTTAGACTCCTAAACCACTTTAAATCACATTATTATTATTATTTATTATTATTATTATTATTATTATTATTATTATTATTATTATTATTATTGTTGTTGTTGTTGTTGTTGTTGTTGTTGTTGTTGTTGTTGTTGTGTCTGTTTGCATGTTTATAAAACCAGTCGTGATGAACTGTGATATAAGATGCTGGTCGAAATTCATCCGCAGAGAGCAAGTAATATAAGTCAGTGTGTGGAGAGGCTGTGTTGCAAAATTGTAGACATTCGCAGCTATATGTAGTCGCTGTCTGCGAAGTTCTTGGCAAAGTGAAAAGTCGAGTTGTTGCAGCTTTCTTCGAACTATTTGAAAATCTAAATTTACTGCAAACTATTGACCTGCATCACATTTATTTCGAAAATTAAGGACCTGCCTAGTACTTTACCTGATGATATCTTATCTAGATATTCGATTAGGAGCGATGATGGTTTAGATATTCTTTTCTGTATCCTTGACTGTATCCCTTGCGCCCTCTAATTTCGCGGCTCCCCTCCCCCATGCGGTCGGCGTAATTAGAGGGTTGCAATGGCCCCAAGAGGCCCCTCGCTAGTCGATGTCAGGACCCCTCTTGGACCAGAGGCCCTGGTTAGAGAGCATTCTTAGGACGATGCTTAACGCACTCTGGGGTTTCTTATTAGACCCTATTTCAATGCAAATGACATGAGTTGATGATGATCCGTTATGCTAAGTGATTTCCGACTGCAAATGCAGAGTAACGGGTTAAGGAGTTTCGCCTGTTTTCGCAGACGTCAGTCGGTCGGAGGTTAAACGGTCGAGAAGATCACTGCGCTATATAACAGATGTCACCGTTCAACGGATAAATGCGGGATCGTAACAGGGCGCTATAACAATCAATTGGCAGTCAACGTTCCGAATTTGCGAGTGTCAGACCCCGGTGACTCTAACAGGTTTTCTGTTGGAAGCGATATAACCCCTCCCCACACACATCCACTCCTCCAACCCCCCCTCCCCGCCCATTTTCTTTCTTAGACTCAACTATTTTGCAAGGTTATATCTGTTGTATTTTCTTCGCCTGGCAGTTTCAAACTTTTAAAACAAATAAATTATGCCTGCATTGTATATTATGAAATTATAAATGGCACTCTAAGCCAGGAGACGAGATTTTGAATTTGTTTGTTATATCGCAGTCGTATACGACCACGTGCTTTTCTACGCGTATTATATACTAGATTTCCTGAATTCCTCAAAGGTCTATTATGATGACGTCATCAGTTGAAGTTCGATTTTTTTGCTTTAGATCGCCGCCTTGTTTATATTTGCAAAATAGTTGAATAAAGTGCAGAAGGAGTTTTATGGCTTTATGTCTATTGATATTTTAAATTAGATTTTAATGCAGTTCCAAACCTCAACGGTAGATTACTAGAAATTGATTCTGTTAAATTTATGCAGTTTGGTTGTGATATTTCTTTGACCTGAATCATTTTAACTTGATTGTAATAATTATGTAAAGTTTATTAGTAATTTTTGTCAGCAAACTTCAATAGTAAATCTGATTAGATGATCGTGCAGACGACACAGTGCATGGGGTAGAGGAACATGAATTCCGAAGTACTTGTATAATTGTAAAGCCAAAGTGTCTTCGTGGATGGCTGGAACTGTGCCGATTACCTTCGTTGCATGCACCGCCCATGCAGATGAGAAGACCCAGCTGTCAGTTTCACTTCGTTTCCTTGTCTTCAGACCCTTAATGGCGAGGGTGTAACTGAAAGGACATTGCATTCCGGGGACTCCACTTGCTTGATAGAGTCCGAATCGTTATCCGTTGATTGTATTTCCTTGTGGACAACATTATGATAATTTCTTCGAAATGGCTTCATGGCCCGAGGGCAAAAAGACCGGTTGTCGACGACGACAACTGGGATCTCTGTGGCTAACAAGACTCTAGGGTCGATCGTCAGAAGAACTCTATGGTACGCTTTGGACAGAGAATCGACTGTCCTCTCTTCTGTCCCAAGAGAGAGAGAGAGAGAGAGAGAGAGAGAGAGAGAGAGAGAGAGAGAGAGAGAGAGAGAGAGAGAGAGAGAGACAGACAGACAGACAGACAGAGACAGACAGACAGAGACAGGGACAGAGACAGAGAGAGATGAAAGTAAAAGCGAAATGACAGATTCTAACAATTCCTTCCATGGCAGTTCCTATTAATTGGTCAGCGTCCGGGGTTCTGCTTCTCTTCCGTTGTCTTCATCCGTTGTCTTCCTCGGCGTTTAGAGCTTTAGGTCAACAATTTCCTCAGAGAGTTCAAACCACCTTCCAGCCAAAATTTAATCATAAAAAGCATCGGTCTGCAACTAATAGGAAAGACTAATACGAAATAGCAAAATTTACAATTAAAACCTTGACACGTTTATAAGATAAAGTTAATAGATGTTCAGTGTTCTTTGCTTGCTCAATTGATTGATTGACTGATTGATTGATTAAAACACCATATCATCGGCGAGACCCTTCATGTGTATATAGCGTAGACAAATTAGATGCATTGATGGCTAGCGTCTTGAAACCGGTTTGTATACGCCATCTGCTGTATAAAGAAATGAACTGAATGAGCAGTGTTTTTCACCCTAATTATTATATACATTCGTTCTAAGAAAAGACGACTCCTTTCTACACGAAGAGACATTTGGAATTCGTAGCAGATGAGGGTTGTGTGTGACTTCACTTAGACAGCTCTCGTACATAGGGGCAGAGAAAGAAAAAGTTTACCACAGAACCACGTCGATAAGGAGGTCCCCCAACCACACCTCTTGATCCTAAAGAAGTTGACTCTACAGGAGCAAGATGTGGACTCGGATGAGTCGCGAAATTGAGCCCTCATGTGTTTGGTCGTTGATATTCGCTCAAATAATTGCAAGTTTACAGTCCAATTAGACATCCGTCCAGGTATTGAAAGAACTTGCAACATCAATTAAGTCATTTAAACTCGGGACAAAAATAACTGCGCGTCCTTCAAGTGGAGGAAGCAACAAGGATAAAAGGCAGAGGGGAGGTGTGGGTGGGGTGGCGAGGGCTGTACGGATGAAGTCTGCCAGGTTAGGGCCCACGTATCGCCATAATTCAAACCATTGGCAAAATGCTTAATTCTTCTTAATTCTTCTCTAGGAAAAAAGTCTGCGGCTGCTCCCTTGCGGATCTACTTTTATTCCTCCAATTACAGCCCCACGCGCCTGGTGGAAATAGCAAACATAAAAGTATATATATATATATATATATATATATATATATATATATATATATATATATATATATATATATATATATATATATATATACAAGTCACCAATTCTACAACTTGTTTAAGACTCGTAGGACCCTATCTCAGCTTATCTCAGCTTATCTCAATGCTTTCACTTTTACCTCAACTATTAACATGCAACACTTAACGTGTAGATGCAGGGAAGATATATATATATATATATATATATATATATATATATATATATATATATATATGTGTGTGTGTGTGTGTTTTTTTTTTTTTTTTTTTTTGTTATATTGCCCTCGGCACTTCGTTCCTGAGGGACTTATGGCAAAAAGTGTCTGGAGACATGTGCAGATAGATATATACTTTTCACCTATTATGAATGAATATATATATATATATATATATATATATATATATATATATATATATATATATCGAAGTGTACCTTCGTGCCTTGTAGCATCCGAGGCCCAATCAGCCATGGAGGATGCCCTCTGTTTCCTAAGCTACCTCTGACGACGTTTGGCACAACATTCGCAGACAAAAGGGAAAGGCAGTTTCCATTTCCAGCGTTTGTCGGTCACACTATAGAACGTCTCAACGCAATCGCCTTCCGAGGGTCTTTCTCACACCTCGGACTGCTGGGCGAGAACTAATCACACAATTTCTCTGTCTGCGGTCAATAATTATTTTCATTCGTTAGTTCGAAAGTTCCACGGGAACAAAGTACGGAGGGCATAAACGCACGCACCCCACCCACCCCACACACATATATATATATATATATATATATATATATATATATACATATATATATACATATATATGCATACAATGGGAAGATATATATAAGGACAGTGTCTTGATAATTGTTACACTCAGACATCAGACGTGTCCTTTTGTTTAACTATCGATTAGGCTTTGATGAGGTAAATTATTTCTCAGATTAATTATAGGAAAGTTTCTGTTTGCTAAGACATTATAAGACTTCTCCGCAGCCGAGCATAGGCCTATATGCAGGTGAATCCATCAAACCTTCGATCACGCACGCAAGGGAAAAACCGCTCGGAGTGTGTGTGTGTGAGAGAGAGAGAGAGAGAGAGAG
Source organism: Metaphire vulgaris (assembly GCA_018105865.1). Lineage (NCBI taxonomy): Eukaryota > Metazoa > Annelida > Clitellata > Crassiclitellata > Megascolecidae > Metaphire > Metaphire vulgaris. The sequence goes on from CM030846.1 coordinate 16,250,221, forward strand.
AGAGAGAGAGAGAGAGAGAGAGAGAGAGAGAGCAGTCACTAGGAAAACACCGTATTTAAAAGTCACCATTTACGACCCTATAGGAAACACTCTGCTGTATGCTCTACAGTCTACAGTACTGTACATTTCTAAAACATCCTGCCAAGTTAGAATTTCGACAATCATGCAGAGACTAGCCCAAAGGAAAATGCGTGTGTGTGTGCGAATGTGTTAAGTCTACTGTGCTACCCTGAGATTGAAAAAGCTAGAAAAAGTTTAATATGTCGAATCCGATTGCCCAATGTCACTGCAAAGACAGCGGAAGTTTCCTAGTAAAATTTATGGACATCACAATAATTTGGACTGAACGCGTATAAATGAATTCTCTAGAATTCAGACCTGTCTGATACCTGCACCTGCATTCATCGAAGAGACCAGATCAGTGCACGAGTGGAAATCCCGATGATTTCCTGCTGGAGGAAAGACATGAAATATGATAACCAGTTATACAATTCAATCAGTGGCCATGCATTCTAATTCAAATGTGTAGGCCTACGAAGGTGAATTCCTGATTTTTTGGAATTCAACGAACAAACTGAGGCTTTGGGAAAACCGGAACCATCTACCATATTGCGAAGGGGTCTACAGCCCCCCGTTCACCTCATAGTCCTTTCTTGGCACTTTGACAGCGATATATTGCTTAATTTACTAGTGCATGGTATTCGTTAATTATGGTCGAATCCAACGAAGCTCTCGATCGTTATGAAAATACTGCCATATTTTTAACTAATAAGGAAGCAACGATAGACCGAACCTTCCATCCGTTATGCCCCCTCTGTTTCTCCCGTTCTTTGGACACCTCTTTTCCTCTCTACCTTTTCCTGTTCGGCGTATACATGTATACCGCTGTCTGCATTTAAAAATGCAAAAATTGTTCTGTAGGCCTAATCGGTGGCGGCTTTATTATTGCAGGAAGCGACGTTTTGTTCGCGGAAGTTGGGGTTGAAATTGATCGCCGATTAAGCGTTCTGTCGATGTCGCAAACAATGAACCCGTATGGCTGGCCCCGTCTTCCATGCAGTTGTTGTGCATGGCCGGTAGGTGGAGGGTGAATGGATGGGGAGGGGGTTAGAGAAATGGGACGGCTAGTGGAAGGTCCACGAGTGTCGAACTCGGAAGACTTTCCATCATGGAGTAATTTCGCTGAGTCATCAGTGCTTTCCACTCACTGCACGATTACCATCCTCCCCCCACCCCCTATCCCCAACACGCTGCAAATATCTGGGACTTTCCACACAATTTCAACAGAAAAGAAATTTCCATTTCCACAGATAGCATTTTCCCTCAGCATTACGCCTAAGTAGGCCTATATAGGCCTACAGAAGATGCGCTTAATTTGTGCATTTTGTCCTGCTGTCATTAATCGTTCCGTTGTTCGCATTAATTTTTTTCACGACATTATCACATGTCATAAGAATATTTGAGTAAGATTAATTTTCTAAATTAGATGCCACTCACTGTTTATGCATATACGGGTTTATATAGGTACACGCCTGTTATTAGTGCTAATATATATATATATATATATATATATATATATATATATATATATATATATATATATATATATATAGACAGACGTGTGTGACACAATGATATATCCACTTTAATCCTGGGCCCTACATAAATGAACCAGTTGAGAGATAGCTTTTTTATATAGGCCTATTATACTCACGTGTTAGACCACTTCAGAATATGATTTTTAGCCTACTGTATAAATGCCTGTATTTCTTTGGACATTGTCTAATTCTGACTTTTCTCGTTATTAAGATATTGACTGCATAATTGTCATTTTCTTCATTTTAGTATCCTTTTTGTCGACTTCTTTTGGCCTGCCATTATGGGATCTTCGCCTCGCAGTCGACTACTCTTAAACCCTCTAATATTTCATTATAAACATTACGAATGTCACTGGGACAGATTCCAACAGGACAGTAGCATCCATATAGATATAGGACCTAGCACCGAGCTACTGAAGCTAAAGCGGAGGGCCATCTATATGTTAGATAACCGGATAACCGACCAGGGCATACGCCAGGGCAATCTTCGACGTAATTACCGTAATCAATTGAATGATTGAGTCTCTGATGCGCGCTGGGGTGGGTGGGTGGGGAGGTATTTCCAGGGCACCATCTGACGAAAGAGCGACAGGAATTTTTGGGATCTGGAAAGCACCCAACGCCAGGGCCGGCCTAAGATCTTCGTAGGCCCTATAAGGCCTAAGCACTCTCATATTCTGTAACACAGCTCAAGTGCTTATCATTATATACTGCTTACAGTTTTACAGTGACTGTTGGAGTTATAGACGTTATTAAATTTGTATCTGCAAAGTCTGCCATATTTTCTAGGTGAATTATACTGTATAGTCGTGTTTTCAATCGGCCTACATTATTTTCTGGCTTTCGTGGATCCTCAAAGCTTCATAGCCATATAGGCCTATAGGCCCTATAGGCACAGGGCCTACCGTGCCTAATGGATAAAGGCTGTCCTTCCATACGCCTCATCAGTGCAATTGACCCGTGAATTTTGTTCTGTTGAATTAAGCTTTTAAAACTGACCTTGTAAGACCCTGTGATAATTCAAAATGCAACTGGTGAAAATAGACAACAGAAATTGGAAATTGATCGGTGAAATTATTTTTAGGTTTTTCTATACTCTTGACTGCCCAATATTGTTTCAAATTGTGCGATTTTCTCACGAAATCTTCTTACACTATATACCAGCAGTTGTTCTAAGTTCATGTTTCGCTGTGTTAATATCACTGAATGGTCAGAAAGGTTGAAGTTTTTATACAATTTGGTCTGTACTCCAAAATTCGTATCTTGATTTCGGGAGACCAGGGATTTGTCTGCTATCACCAACTGAAATTCTGCTGAACCTCTAGCGTCGGTGGTCTTTTCTCTATGCCGGAGATGTTTCCAGCAGTTTCTATAGAGTTGCAAGAAACTTTCGTGATAGGGAATTCTGTGATGATCAGAACCAACATTCGATTGCACGGAGTGCTCCAAAGGCCGTATAGGCCTACACATGCAGACTGAGAAATAGCAATGCAAGAGAGCAGACCTCCTGACCAATTCGTTTTGCAAATTACGTTCAAATGATAATCACGCAACAAATTGAGATTCCGTAATCACTGCAAATTACGAAGAGGCGACAACAGCAGCTCTGCTGTAATTTAAGCGCTGCTCTGATTGGACGCAATGCTCCTCCGACGATCTCATTACAGTAACTGCCTTACAGCTCTCCACCCGATTCACAAATCACTAGGTCTGATGATACATTTACGAAATGCTAATAGATACACACAGATATATATATATATATATATATATATATATATATATATATATATATATATATATATATATATAGGTAAATAAGTCTTTTCTGAACGCTGCACACGGTTTATCAGACAAATGACAGTTATATAATTATATATATATATGCGTGCGTATATATATATATATTTATATACACATTATGTATGTGTATATGTCATTTGGAAAATTGCTAGTAATCAAAACACATCTCGACAATTATTTGCTGACGATTTTGTTCACAGCTACACGCATTTGTTCATTGCAGTTGAAATATTGCCGTATGTTGCTGATGTTGTTGTTGTTGTTGATGATGATGTTGTTGTTGTTGTTCTTGTGGGTATTCGTTGTAAACGCCGATTGCTGGTGTTGTCGATGTTAATACGAACAACGGCAGGAGATCTGAGGAAGAGGAGGAGGTGGAGGAGGGGGAGATCGAGTTGTTAAAGGGGGAGAGGAAGGCGCTGTGCTCGGTTTTCATCGATGTCTGTTGTTGTGGACGGCACTGCAGAGACTGGTAGTAGGGGAAAGGGGTGGTGGAAGAGGTGGCCAATTGGTGGACAGAGGTCATGTGACCGGAAGTCGACCACTTCGGCGGCAACACCGTTCTCGAGGAACCGTCGTTGAAGTAGAAATCGTCTTGCAGCGACTGCTGTGAAGGTCCCATGTTTACCGCGTCTTCGAAGAGCATTTCCCCGATGGGGTATCTGTACTGGCCGTCCGCATGAACGACCATCCCCTGGTCGCACAGGATGTTCGACTGCGCGGACGGAAAAAAGAGCGAAGCAGCCGGCACAGGGCCTGGGTGCTCCACCGCAGACAGATCCTGGAAGTATTCCGAGGCGGCGGCGGCGGCGGCGGCGGGGTTAACCATCATCGAAGCGCCCCTCAGTTCCCCAATCGGCAGATAGGCGTCTCCTCTGCAATGGACTGTCCCGTCGAAGCCAGTCCCACCGGGCAGACCCAGACCTAGGTCAGGGCAATCGGAGGGCCAGAGGGACTGGGCCAGAGGCTGTGACGTCTGCAGCTGATTGTCTGCTGCGACAGAGGGGGGCAGGCCCCTCAACACTCCTCCCCCGGAGCTGCTCCCGTAGTGGTTCGTCATCTGAGTAAAATTCCGATTTATTTCTGCAATTGAAAATAAACCAATTCCCATTTTATATCTGATTTTCTGAATTCAGACAGCAGCTTGAAATTTCATGCATATATATATATATATATACATTGCTAAATACTTTCAAAAATTGCGCTAGATCAATGAATGGCTCAGATATTAAATGATTTTGTTTATAATCATCTTTATTCGTGACAAGCACAACATAAAAAAGTAGTACACAACCAGTAGGCCTATACCTAGTAGTTTCTTCTGCTTGAGAAGAGAAAGATTATCGCTCGTGACCTGTTTCTTCTTGCTGCGTTTCTCTTTTGAATCGTTCGACCCTGTGAAAGCAAAATCACTGCCTGCCATTGGGACGCAAAAGGCCAATTACATTCAGTGGGAAAGAGTTGCTATCGTATAAGAGGGAAATAGAAAGAGACAATTCGCGTTGTGAAAATGGATACAAACGATATATCAATAACATAGACGCACACCTATACGAGGCAATTAATGAGCGAAAGAAGGAAAGAAAAGAAAAACGAACGAATTAATTAATCCACAACTACTATATAAATAAATAAATAAACGAATGAATGAGCAGATGAATGTAAGAATTATTATTTCGATCAACGACGAGTGAATTAATTAATTAATTGGTGAATCAGTGATTCAATTAAGTAGGCCTATGCCTTCTAATGATGGCTGGTGGGATGCATGCACTTACGACGCCCTGCATCAGACGATTCTTGGAATCGATCATTCTTCTTGCATTGATTGACATTTTGGGCTTTGGTTGTGGGTGGTCGTGCTCCCCTCTCGCCTGGAAAAATATGGTCTTGCCCTCCATTCGCCAGATGTGGGTCACCGGTTTGCCCGAATGACCTTTGCACTTCAGTTGAACCAGTCGCCCCTCGCAGCCCTTTGTGGGGCAAGGACTCTCTGTAGGGGGAAAAGATCCAGAACAGAGCGTTAACAATAGAACGACTGACAACTCAACAACAACAACAACAACAACACTGTATCATCAACAACGCAGAGATGAATGCCGAGTTAAACGGCGCTATAAAATGTCGGCTGATCCTCAGAATTATTAAACCTAGAATGAAATTGTAGATTTCGTATATAAAATAAGCCAGACTGGATCAAAGATCAAGGCGTTCGACATGAAAGGATTAAGCATATAGGTTCTACGTGTATATCCTGGACAGAGAAAATAACTAATGAATTGGTATTAGAAAAGGTATAGGCGTTGCAAAGAGAACTTTTGGAATCCATCAAAAGAAGAAAACTGTCGTACTTCGGTCACACAATGAGGAAAACGGACACCTGTTGGGGCAAGAAAATGACACAAGGCACAACCGATGGAAAAAGAAAACAAGGCAAGTCCCAGGAGTAGATGGACGGATAACATCATGCAATGGACTGAAAAATCGACCTGAACGACAGACAACAGAAACCAGTGGAGCAGACGAATGAATGATACGCAGCGAGGATAAGTGGAGACAAGACTGTAACTATATATGAGAATGACTGTTCTGCTGTACGGTCGTTGTCCTACTCTCTTGTCTTCGCCTGGCCTTGTCGCAGATGAAGGGTCGTACGTGGACCATGAACCCGTCGTCGCTGACGCAGTTGCGGCTGCAGACCATGACCCCGAGACAGGACTTCTTCAGTCTCTTCGGGTCGTGGTTGTTCGTGTTTCGCATCGCCCATCCGCTCTGGTGGCTCCTGGCATCTGGGCAGCAGGCGCCGTACGCCTTGTGCACGTATCCGTTCGGCCACTCCTCGAAATCGTCGTGAACAACGATCTGAAAGTCGGATCAACAAACACAACAAACACTGTAATGCGATCAACGCCCCGACCTCATCCCAGTCCCCCCTCCCACCACAAAAAAGTTTCCATTGCATGTCTGTCGAGTAGAGGGCCGTATCTACTATTTTCGATACTTAAGCGGACGGGTCACAACGTTAGGAAATTCTACAATTTAGACTATAGGCCTAATATAGACTATTATGATCCGGGTTCCTATGGTGAAAAATCGATTCGATATACATGGAATCTAAATGTTTGCAAAATTATAGGATCTAGACTCTAAAATACTATAGATGGCATAATATAAAAACTTCCATTTAGTCATTATTTATTTATTTTAACGTCAATGCGTTTTTACATTATTAGAAAATACGTTATATATGAAATATTGAGAAGGCCCCATGAGGGTCGCGGGCCACTCTCTGAGAACTGATGGGCCACAATTTGCCCGCGGACCGTGATTTGGGAACCTCTGGTGTAAAGGGGTCGTAGGGGTCAGATTTCGGGCCGACACTTTTATTAACAGGTTGAACTCAAGCTAATTATTCGCCAGGTGGCGCAAATTCCTTTTCAATATTCCGGGACAAAATTCAATCACACAATCGCGATTATAAATGATTACACTCGGATGAAGACTGACGGAGACAGGGTTACTGCCATATTGGGAGGGGGCGGCAAGGATATAGGGTAAAAGGTACACTCCATAGGCCAGCTCGGGTCCGTCGGAGAACCGAAGGGTTAACGTCTTCAGTTTTTTTACACTGCAACGGCTGAATGAGGGTGGATTGTTAGCCTCTACCCCCAACGGTCAAATAATACCCGATGAACTAGTGATCACAGCTGAGTCGACTGGGGGCACTTGGGACTGAAACAACCGAAGTTTCTGCCGCGGCCGGGAATTGAACCACAGACCTTAAGATTGGCAGACGGTCAGACCAGTGCGCTAACCACTGTTCCACCGCTAAGATATAGCACCATCTCAATCTTTTGGCACATCAATAAAACATCTGCCTGCGTTGGCATTTATCTGCATCTGGTCAAAATATGGATCACAAACGAAAGACGAGCGCCTTTGGCATGCGGACACTTGACCTCTTGACCTTTAAAACTGCAGGCGTCTTTACAACCGCAGACGAGGAAATAAAAATGACGAAATACTGTAGGAGAGAGTAGAGAGGGGAGAAACCGACAGACAGACAAACAGACAGACAGAGGCAGAGACAGACCGAGACACACAAACAGACGGTCAGAGAAGGAGATAAGGAATTGCGTTTAAAATTTTACTTCAGATTTCAAATGCAGAATTTCACTTTTAGTGTTCTGTGCCATTGGAGACCTGTCTAAAATTGTACAGCGCTCTCGATATATGTTTATTAATTATAGCGCTATATAGATTGCCAATATAATTATAGATATTCACATAGCGCTATATAGATTGCCACTATAATTATAGATATTCACATAATCGTGGCCGATGCATGATGGCTTTTCTGTAGAATAAGATTCTTTAAAGAATCGAAACTCACTTGTGGCAACACTTCGTCTTTGATGTGCCAGGAAGGCGTCTCGTGGAACGGAGGGTGAAGCTGGTGATGGTGGTGGTGATGATGATGGCGATGATGAAAGTGACCCCGGACCAATCCTGGATGCGTTTCGTAAGGACGGTTTCCGTTGACAACGGTGCCGTTGCTAAGGGAGCCGTTGCCAATGGCACCGACCATCAGCGTGCCGTTCTTGTCGTCTCTCAAAGGATAGTTCATCGTCTGTTGCCTTGGAAACGTCTTCCAATCTGTTATCCAGAATCTGGAAAAATGGAAAGATGGCGGCGAAGAGGAGAGGTTGGAGAGGATTTCCCGCCTCAAAAAAGAGTCATCCAACAAGTCTCAGCTCTTCCTCAGACCGAAGTGCGTTACAGTAGTCCATACTCCAGCAACCCGTTCGTTTTTAAGGATCCCTATCGCCTGCCTTGTCGAATCTTGCCGCTTCTATAGCGCCTTTATTATACAACACTACTCTTTTGGTGTGCAATGTTTCCACTTCTCCGGTCAACGAGAAGTTCGTCTGCTTTGCCAGCATTCGTGAATTTTTATAGCGCTCGTCTCTGGCGACCTCTGACCCCGACAGCCGAGAATAGGCGACGGAGGCGCTCTGGTGACGGTCACGTGGGAGGCGTGACTATTAAACGGTGCGTCCTGGTTGGTTGACGACGAGATGGTCGTCGAATCTGATTGGTCGAGCGCCGATTCGTTCTGCCTTCTCTCGAGACGAACCTAGCTCATCCTCCTCCTCTTTCTCCTCCTCTTCCTCCACCTCCACCTCTTCTTCTCATAAGTAACAATGAAAAACCAAGTCACCGATGACCGAATGGGATCTATTTAAAAAGTACAGTTTTAGACCAGTTTTCTGATTTCTAGAATACGAATGGAAAATTCTGTATCCGTACATGAGTATATCATGACATGTATAGGCCTTATGTAGAAATACTCTCCAACTGGTCTTGTGAGTTTAGATTGCTAAATCCTGACCTACCAACCATGAACTATGTAATGTGTTCAAGCAGTCCTTCTAGGACAATTTACCATGCACATAAATCTTAACTTTCGATGATGATGATGATGATGATGATGATGATAATAATAATAATAATAATAATAATAATAATAATAATAATAATAATAATAATAATAATAATAATAACTGCTGGCGTTCCTTTGAGTGCAGTGGGTCACTTACCCTTCGTTGACCTAAATGACGATTCTCTGCTGTTCCTAAAAGCATTGTCTCTAAATCGTTTCTCTAATACATCTTACTAGCTGTAAACTCATGAGCACCTATTTATAAGTGAATTTCTGGATTTGTATGTTATACTGCTCAATGTTATATATGCTATCGTTGTTGTAAAGAGAAATAAAATGATTGATATTTATCTCTCTGATAATTATATCTCGCAGATATATCTCGCAGATATATCTGTATATCTGTCTCGCAGATGACCGTCCTCAAGGATTCGCCGACTGATTTTCTCCACGCGGAGAATTTTTCCCAGCATCCATGCGGTCCTTTAAACATCCTTTCTGTGTTTTCGCTGACTCTTCGACGGAACGTCTTCTTGCGGAAGACCGCCTTCTGAAGGGCTCACTGCCCGATTTCGACACGGCAGCGACTTCTGTGCCATCTGAGGCGGATTTTTTCCCCAAAACCAACATCTACCGCTCCATGTTGATTGGTCAGCGTTGTTGACAGCGCCTTTGACTTTGGCCTTCGCCATGCTACGGCGCTATAGAAGTTGTCAACAACCATAACCATAACCATAACCATCGCTCACGAGTCAAATGCCCGTGGTCACCGGAGCTCCGGTCTTTCCGTCTCCAATTTGGTTTCGATGTTGGGGGCAGAATATACATTTAGAGAAAATTATTTTATTCATGTATTTTATTCATTTATTTATATATTTTACTTCTGCCAGCGAGAAAATGCTTTGCCCGGCCAAAGTCTACGAAGCCACGCATCGCAAAAGGAGTCCAAGTTATTCCGGAGGTGATTCGACGGAGTCGGACAGAAGCTTGTCCAGGTTGGGATAAGCAGCTAGTGCACCTTAACCACCTCTGTACATTGAAACGGCCTAAGTCCGTTTCGGCGGTTTGCCATATATCCCGTCTCTGTCTCTGTCTCTGTCTCTGTCTCTGTCTTTGTCTTTGTCTCGCTGCTTGTCCGCCTCTGATACCTGCATCGGTGTCGTCGGCAGCATCGCAAAGGAAAATGCAGGTAGCAGTTTACTGAACTAATTTTCATCTAACTAAAGATAATGACCACAAAACATAAAACGCTTGCATCTGCCTTTATAAAACAACCAAACAATCAAACAATCAAACAATCAAGCGAAATTCCGTGTTTTACGCCACACATCCGGCCATTAGACGTACTCTATGTCTGCCTGTTTTCCTGTCTGCCTATCTGTCTCTGTCTCCGTAGTAAATTAGTTCATGCATGATTTGCTTTTAAGCGCATAAATTATAATTATCATCGAAATAGTCTTTCGTTCAAACAGTGAAATAATTAATTGCACCTGGCTAATATTTGCCATCCGAGTTTAACAATATTTAAAAACCGCTCTCGAAGGAAAGCGGGTCACCTTAAATTGCTAAAGTGAGGAAGACAAAGATGACCTCAGGTGACCTTTGCTAAATAATAAGGAAACTGTATATTCAGTAAACGTTCGTTTTACATGTTCATGATGAATTTAGTGCATCCGTATGGATGGAAATACTGGTCATCGTCTGTTTTTTAAAACATGGGATTTTTAAAATTTTCGAAATCTAGCGACTCAAACGAATGCCGAGTAAAACATGTAACGGTGACGTCATCGTTGTTTCGAATGAGTTCTTCGCTTGTCATGACGTAGAACGCTCTGCAGTGAATGCGATATTAATACGCGATAAAAATATTAATGATTTGTATAGCGCCTTGATTAAATAATCGAAAGCCATAGGAGTTTCTGGTTGACTAATCAGGGAAATTGGATTTTGGGATTATTTGTAAAGATTTTAAAATTAAGCAGAGATAACCGTCATCGTCGTCGTCGTCGTCGTCGTCAACATCATTATCATATATTACATTGGGTGAGGGTATGTAGGTGTAAATATCTTTCAATTATGCTGTCTTTAGTGGATTACGCGAGAGTTGCGTTAACTGCGGGTGACATTTGACCTCAGAGCGTCACCGGCATTCCCGGCATGCAATGCGACGCGTCAACGGCGCATGTCAGTCGACCCGAATACATGACGGACGAAACTCCAGACCAGTGACCCGGTGGAATTGGAAAAGATCGCCCTCTGGATGAGGGTGGAATTGCCGCAGACGCACGCGCCGTGGAAATGACTTCCACGAGGCGCACGTGACCAGGGCGGACCGATCGGCGGTGGAAAGGAACGCAGGAGTGACGTGGTAGACGGCATATTTCACCGGTGACGAAATCTCTTGGCGGTCAGCCCTGCGGCCAGACGCACGTCTCTGCTATGTCACGACCGACGGCGTCATGGATGACACCACAGTCATGAAGTCAAGTGAAATGACTCAGGTACGACTGACATACCTTAGGAAGACTTAAAAGGCGGAAAGAGAAGACAAATGGCCACTGTGTCACGTGTGACATGTCATTGATTATTATCATACCTACTACTACTGTACTGATACTACCACCACCACTACTACTACTACTACTACTACTACTACTACTACTACTACTACTACTACTACTATCATCATTGCTACTACAGTAATGCTACTACTACTAGGCCTACTACTTGCGCTCATTAAAATATTCTTAATAAAATATTCTTAATATTTAAATATTAATATTTGTTGTTGATACTTGTTTCAATTATTACAATTATTACAATTAGGCTTATTACAAATTTACAAATAATAAAGTATTTATGACATATTAATCATTGTCTGTCAAGTTACAGTAAGTCATCGAATTTCTCTTGATGCCGACAAACATTTCTTTGTCTGCCGAATGAAATGGGAATTATAGCGAAGCAATAGCGCCCTCTGGTGAACTCGAAGTAATAATTGCAGGTGTCTCACTGCCCGTTCTTTATAACGAGGCTACAGCTACCAACAGCGCCGTTTAAACCATAAAGACGAAGGACCCAAGTGGCGCTATAGAAGTCAAATATGACCTTCAGTCAAATACGCCAATGATGTTTTATATACAGACTTATTATAACGAACCTTGTGGCAGTTTACGACTCTTAGCACTGTCCAATCATTTAAAAAAATTAAACCCAAAATCTGACCAGTTGCACCATCTGCAAAGAAGGGAAAATGGGAAAATATTGAACAGAAGTCGGAACGAGCTTCCTGGGAAACAGTCGAAAGCACATGACTCGCATGATCGATAGAATTCCGGAGAAGTCTTACTAAAGGAAGTCACGTGACTGCACAGCCCGTGTTCGAGCGACCTGTTTGTTTGTGGGTGTGGCTTCGTGTGCTGAACTCAATGTCTAAGACTTAATCTTCTCTATCTGCGTCGAAACTTAATCTCGCTTTCATCGATCGATCTTTCAATGGAGAAGAATTCTAAAGCTAAATAGCCTGTCTCTCTCTCTCTCTCTCTCTCTCTCTCTCTCTCTCTCTCTCTCTCTCTCTCTCTCCGTCGGATCCGAGGTCGGTCGTTCATGAGGCGTGTGTTTCCAGGTTAGTAGACTCTGAGTAAAGCGATGGAAACTGATACTCTGCTCTCTGCTCTGATTACGCATCTAATCTAATGTGAATCTAAGTAGATCAAATAAAAGATACGAAAGAAAACACAGTTCGAGCATACTTTAAACATGTCAATGCCGAAAGTGGAGGAGATGAAGGGGAGGGGATAATGCTGGTGACGATAATACTGACGATAGTAGGCCTATATGCGCGGCTAGACAACAACAACAACAACAACAACAACAACAACTACAACTACAACAACTACAATAATAATAATAATAATAATAATAATAATAATAATATGATTTAAAGTGGTTTAGGAAGCTAGGTTAACCTGTGTAAAAACCACTATGACAGATTGTGAATGATGTCCATATAATTCTTTGCGTTGTATCCATGGAGGGCGCCACAAGCCAAATATTGGGTGGGCCAACATGGCCTGTTTTAAATTGGACAATGCAAGGACTAGTGCTAAAGTAGGCTATAGATATGCAAATATTCAGAAGAGTGATGAAACGAATTAAAACCACATATTCTTGTGTCCCCATCTTTGCTGTGTCAAACCGTACTAGAATTGTCAATATATTCTGTCTCAATTTTTTTCTAGAGCTTTCGAAATGCCACGAAAATTAACGAGCCATTTGAAACGACACTATACAAAGTCTTTCAGAAATCTATTCTCTGTCAAATGTCTACAAAATCAATCGAGAGATAAGATGGCGCTTAAGAGAGCTGGTTTCTTCTATTACAGGTTTTATAAACCACAAAAATATTATAAAATTAATATCATGTTTGAAATTGGACAAAGCAAGGACTAGTGCTACAATAGGCTATAGATATGCAAAAATTCATAAGAGTGATGAAACGAATTAAAAGTTGTATCTACTGTAGTTGTTCGTAATATTTTATAATTCTATTATGATAAGGTCTTATAAACTGTCATGTATATCCTATCATACTGTACATGTTTGTGTGTGTGCGTCTGTGTACATCCTCCAAATTTTATCCACATCCTACAAATTTGCACCAAATTTTCATCAATATTTCAGTTCCTTATATAGGCCTATGACGAGAACCGCAAATGAAAGTGGAAAGTTGGATACACACATGTTACATGCATCTTGCAAATGGAAAACAAGAGGAGAAATTTCAACAGCCTCACGTTCTAATGCATAGAAGCATCAGCCGATGGCACATGTCACCAAATCTCCATCGCACAAGATCCAGGTCCAATTGATATATATATATATATATATATATATATATATATATATATATATATATATATATATATATATATATATAATAGTGGATAAAGGGTGGAAAGATTAGTTTTCAGCCTTGTTCTATTTCCATATAGCATTTACGAAAACAGCATTTGTTTGTGATTACATTGACCGGTAAATGTTGATCTGATTTTTCGTCTCCGTTTTGACCTTTCTTGCACTTCGTAGTGTGTGTGTGTGTGTGTGTGTGAGAGAGAGAGAGAGAGAGAGAGAGAGAGAGAGAGAGAGAGAGAGAGAGAGAGAGTCCAGAGATTGAGCAGATGAGCAGGTGTGAGTGAAGTTCTGTCGACGCATTGTTTGTGCCTGCTAGATCTTCTGGTCTTACAAAAGGCCATCCAGATTGTATTCATCATCATCATCATCATCATCATCATCATCATCATCATCATCATCATCATCATCATCATCGTCATCATCATCATCATCATCATCATCGTATACTTTTCGCATCCTGGTCGAAATTCTACCTCTTCTTCCATTCTTCATTCCTCATAATCATCGTCATCATCATTGTTTCTTCTCATTCCTTCTTCTTTTCCTGCCTTTAATACTCAGTATATTCTTTCATCTTTTCTCTCCTCCTCCTCCTCCTTCTCTCCTCCTCCTTCCGCACCTCTCTGAATTCTTCTTCTTTCCTTTCTCTCTCTCCTCTCACTCCCTCATTTATTCCGTTTCTTCTCTCTTTCCAGCTGTCTATCGAACAATTTTTTCTCTGACTTTTGTAGTTTTCGATATATATATATATATATATATATATATATATATATATATATATATATATATAATATTCAGATCCTAATTTCGGCAAAACAAAACAAAACAAACATTGTTTCATTTTTTCGCAAACCGGCTAAATTCCTTTCACAATCTTTTCCACCATTTTTCTTCAGTCGTAAACTTCGACACTTAAACGAAACTGACGTCCAAATAGGTAAGACGAACTCCTTCTGTATGCCATCAAATAACCCCCCAGGGTTCTTCCAAGAACTTCGCTCTGTAAGTCACTCACCTGTTTTTACCTGTCGAACACCGTCATAAAAGCGTCTTCCTCTCCTCCTCCCCTCCTCCTCCTCCTCCAATCATCATTCGCCAGAAGAAAAAAAAACAGTTTTCGAAAGACTGGAAAAATAGTTTCTTATCAACGGTCAACAGAATATGCTGGTGCATCCTCTTGGATATTGGTAAGACATTGAGAATGATGTGTGCCTATATTTGTGCTTGTGGGTGTGCGTGTAGACGTGTGTAGCGTTTTGGAAATCCGCATGATGGAGCTGGAGAGAGAGAGAGAGAGAGAGAGAGAGAGAGAGAGAGAGAGAGAGAGAGAGAGAGTTGGATTGAACAGAAAAAGCTCTCTAGAGACTGAACTAAGGGTTAAGAGCAACTACTTCTTTCTCTGACAGGGCGTCGGAAAGCACTGACATCATGCTGACATGACTGCGCTGTCGGCGGACGACTCGAACCAAATGCCGCCAAAATAGAACGCAGACGATTGATTCATCAGAGTTCTGACGACGACCTAATTAGTGACGTCACAACACGTCGAACGTCTACGCAGAAGAACTCTGTGCTTTTGCTTCGTGCAAGTGAACGGTTTTAGCGCAATGTTCGTTTAAAGGGGTGAGAAGTTAGTGGTAAGCAGCGTTGGACGATGGAGCAGAAGGTCGCGGGTTTGAGACCGCAGGTCGACTCAGCCTTACTCGCTAGAGGGCGGTGGTAAAATGAGGAGCAGTGGTAAAAACCTGCGATACGTCAAACAGGTACGCTACGCGATGCACTATCCCAGTATCCGTAGCATTGCACGCCTGGCTGAGGGCTATAGAAACGGAGATCAGCGCCACCCTATGAGCCTATGAGCCCGTGAGGCTCGCGAAGGACTTTGACTTCGTCTAAAACGAACACTGTTTTTCTCCGCGTGACATTCTGCGCGCAGCTCAGGTGGCCACCGATGGAACCAAATATCCAAGAGACTAGAAAATGAGCAAAATTTAACCCCTTAACCGTGTATTTAACTGTAACTCAATGTAAAATGGACGGATATATCCGGGATTCCCAGTTAAGGGGTTAAATATTCTGATTATATTCTATGTTTTCGCAGTAAATACTTGAAAGGCGTGTCGTGTGTCAGTTGCTCATCCGAAACTCTGCATTACAAGAATTTCGTTATATAACGGACTCGTTTATAACGTATCCTCTGTTATAACGTACCGCAATGTACGGTCCCATGCATGTGATGCGCCATCATATTTGATAGTATTGGATATAACGTACCTCAGATATAACGTATTGGATTTTACAGACCCTCTTAAGTACGTTATAACGAAGTTCTACTGTAGCAATATTAACAATGTCTAATGGGGGTTTGTGACCAGACACACAGAAGATGAAACTGTCCTAAATGCATTTTGGCGTTGTTTAAAAGGAGCTTTGTTTCCTTTCCTCCCTCCTCCTCCTCATCCTACCTCCAAAGGTATACACATGAGCACCTGGAATTTTAACACAAATAGTGCCTCATCTGGACTGGAACCGGACCAATGCAGGGTCTGGCAATTGAAGAAGCACGCGGTGCTGGGGGGAGACGTCGTTCCAGCTTCCACTGTGGTCTGTGGTCCGGTATCGAGGTCTTGTTTCCTCTGCGGTGGGAAGCAGATGGGCGAGGAATATCCGGATACTTAGGGGGAGGAGGGGAGAGGGGAGGAGGGTAGGGCGAATAAACTGCTGAAGACGATGCAAGTAAAACCCCTCTCAGAGAAATAAACAACAAGAACGCAGACCAGCTATAGACAACAGAGCAACAGTTTAACGAGACAACAAAACACGAGTTTAGCCAACATTTCTGTGAGCAGCAGCAGCAGCAGCAGCAGCAGCAGCAGCGGGGAACTGGCGAATACTCGAATACTTGGAGCGGTATATTTTAGGAAGAAGTCGCAACTAAAAGGGCGGGGAAAGAAAGGCCGCAGAACATGAGAGAGAGAGGAAGAGAGAGAGAGAGAGAGAGAGAGAGAGAGAGAGAGAGAGAGAGAGAGAGGGGAGAGAGAGAGAGCGTGGAGCGCAGCAGGGCCTTGATCGGGTCGTAAATCAGTGCCCCCTTTGGCTCTAAGTGGCCCCTTGTGGCCCCGTCGATTGCGGCGTCTTGCCGAGAGCAGCGAATGGCATATCCCGGCGTGCCTTGCGCTCCTTCTTCTTCTAAGGCACCTTCGTCCGAAGTACGACTGAAACGGAAATGACGACGGATCTGTCGATGGAAATGTCGAACTCTGCACGAGCGAAGACCATAGATTAATAACGAGATTCCGACTGAGATAGATATCTCTATGCACGACTGCGGCGGCCGAGGGAAGACGATTATTTCTGGAAAGCGTTCTTCAGAGGTTGAGAGCCTAAGGCTAAATTACGCCCGTCTCTCGATCTCTCCATCTCTCCATCTCTGCTGTGCACATACTTACTGTTGCAGATGTCGACGAAGGATCGGAAACACGCGAAACGATTTCGTTTAATATGAACGCAAGTATCATTCGAATTCCGACGATGCTGATGATGACGACGACGACGACGATGATTATGAATGTAATATTGAGGGCACCGCGAAGATAACGACTCGATGATGCTGCTGCTGCTGATGGCGATGACGATGACGATGATGATGATATTGTCAGTCGTACAGACATGGAGAGATGTGATACATAGTGTAGCCCAACCTCGCATCGAGGATGGCTAAAGAACAGAACAGAACAGAACAGTGTTGCCACAAGGGAAGTGGCTGGGATCCCATTTGGACCTAGGCTGGTCGTGAAATTCGTGCAAAGCGACAAGAAACTTGTATGGGGTGGGTATAGAGGGTAGTCCATAAATTACCACACAATATGCAATATTGCTTTAGTGTTCCGAATTTGAATCTAATGTAGTTCTAATTTTGTTGGCAGCTGAGGTTCTGTCCAGGGGCTCCGCTGGAAATGAGCACGCAATGGTCCCTAGTCCCTAGGAGATGGGGCAAAGTCGGCCAATCTAAGTTATGGAGCCTCCCCTATTCTGGTAAACTGGCTACGCCACTATTGGTTGGCGAATAACAAAAAGGAAGACCATAAGGATGGGGAAAAGTATTTTTCATTATGTTGATGACGGCAGCGACGATAATGACGACAACTAATGTGATGATGATGATGATGATGATGATGATGACGACGACGACGGCAGCAGCAACAGGCGAAGGAGATGATTCGGCAATAGAACAGTAACACGCTCTGTTTTAACCTTTAAGGTATTTAGCAAAATCAGCGGATTTCAAGTGACGTCACCAGCATTGCGTCAATTATAATCGGGTGAAGAGATTCTTTCCAATGACGTCATCCTAAAGACGCCGTCTGCTCTTCACTTTACGGCATTCGATGAGCGACGTCACGATGACGTCATCGCCTGTCTACAGCCGATCGCCACCTAGCGATGTGTCGTCGAACCAATGTAACCTCATAGTCAACTACCTGCCTCATACGATGTCTCAGGCGGAAATCCGAAGACTGTTCTCTCGCGCGGGAACAGTAGACACCTGTAAGCTCATCAAAGACAAGACAACAGGTACTCCGCCAGATATACATTTATATCGTCTGTTGCTACAGACTATCCACATAAAATCATACTGTTTTATGTCGGCCGTCATTAACTCTCACCTACACCAATGTCTGCTGCCTGTCTGTCCATCCGTCTGTATGTCTGCTTGTCTGTCTGTCTGTCTGTCTGTCTGTATGTCTCTGTAAGTCTGCCTGCACTCTGTCTGACAGCGCTGGCTAACAGTCATTTCAAGAAGAGTCGATTATAATATTAACGTTTATATAGAAATATAGATAATATTCAAAAACTATTCTAATATTCTTTATATCACAGATCATCCAGAGACCCTCTTCCTCTCATTTCTCTCTCCTCTCTGTCTGTCTGTCTCTATCTCTGTCCCTGTCTGTCTGTCTGTCTGTCTGTCTGTCTGTCTGTCTGTCTGTCTGTCTCTCTCTCTCTCACTGTAGGTCGGCGATTGTGGCTATTACAGCATAAATGGATGCTGAGTGGGGGAGTTGATTTCGGGAAATTCGTTAGAGGTGTGTGTCATCGTGGTGGCTGTGTTGTTATTGATGATGATGATGATGATGATGATGATGATGATGATGATGATAATGATGTTGTTGTTGTGTTTGAAGGGCAGAGTCTTGGCTACGCCTTCGTTCGCTATCAGACTCCTTCGAACGCCCTGAGAGCGATCCAAGCGTTCAACGGACTTAGACTTCAAAACAAAACCATCAAGGTGCAATTACACGGTTCGACCGGTTCACTGCAGTGGCGACTCCACATGGGGGGAGCCCGTGCCCCCTTATTGAATGCCTGCCCCAGTGGTCCTCTGTTGGGATCCTATACTTACTACTACATACCTAGCAACAAATAGTAGGTCCCCCATGCTTAGAAGTTTCCGTCCCAACGCCCCCCCCCACTTGCCAAATCCTGGATCCGCCACTGGTTCACGGGTGCACAATCTTTTTGGGTCAGACATTCAAATTGAACATTCCCAGACTACTGGAGGACTGTATTTCAGGAAATGCATGTTCTATAATTAATTTATAATATATTTTATATAAATCTGCAACTCAAATAAAATTGCCTTTAATAAGTGTTGCAGTGAACTACAGTTTGACACAAAAAGATTTGATATCATTTGTCCAGTCAGCTGATATAGTAGTTCTATAACAAAATTGCTGTTTTGGGGCCAGTTTCTGTGTTGTTTAATTTGCTCCGATGGTCGGACAGAACACTGTGTGTACCCATGGACTAATTCAGTCTCAGCATATATATATATATATATATATATATATATATATATATATATATCTATATATATATATATCTCCTCTCCATTCGCCAATAAAATTGCAGGGCATTCGAGAATCTGTGTTTGACATTTGGCGGAATTGAATTGTGAGTCGGTGGTGGTTGTGGAATGGGATGAAAACCATTCATGGAAACGGAGAGAAGTGCTTTGCATAGTTCACCAGGTCATGACAGTCTCTCGGGTCTTAAATCGAACGGGCGTTTGTAAAGAGTCCTGAATTTGAAAACGAGGCATGCGGCCGCAGGGTCTGTGAAAATGTTCTTTCTGTCTTCTGGTTCGTGTTCGAATGACTGACAGGTGTCAATCGCTCGTCCGAGAAGCAGTCGCATCAAAGGCGCCAACGTCTACGTCAGCGGATTAGACAGTTCGATGACGTCACACGACCTTGAGGAACTGTTTTCTCCGTTCGGGACAATCATCAGCTGCAGAGTTCTATGTGACGAACGCACAGGTGAGAATCTCGCTGTTGATGACGTCATAGGGTCTTGTTTGCATTCTGCAAAGGTAAACAGAAGATCTGCTTTGAAAATCTGGACGACCTACGCTGGCAGGAACCAATTAGATATTTCTAAGGGATGGTGGGTGAGTAGATCTGAGTATACAATAGCTCCAGATATTCACACAGTATCCGACACGTGCTGATGTTGTTGGCATATTTTTATATTTGGGGCTTCTCTAGACATTTCAGGTCGAACATCAGATAGCTAAAATTTAGTTGAAAAGTTTTCATGAATTTCTGTTGGTCGGGGGGGGGGGTGCAACTGTCCAATAAACTTCTTTCGTGAATAACATAGATTAAGATGTTAGGCAAGCGAGGTATTCTTTGCACCCAAACAGCTGTTTACCTCATGTCACGTGGTCGATAATTTTGCGTTTCTTTCACATAAACACCGACCTGTTGTAAATTGACTGCATGCAACTGTTGCATGCATATGATGACGAAGACAGAATGCTCGTATTTCCCAGTGCACATTTCACTGTTTCTGATACAGCGATTGCGAATAGGCGCCGATAGGATGGAGTCAGTTATAACCATTCAGTTAACTATTTATCTTCTTCTGGAAACTTTCCTCCTCTGATGCTCTTCCTCCTCCTTTTCCTTCTCTCCTTCCTTCTCTACACATTGTCTCTTGCTCTTTGTCTTCTTGGATTGATCGGTTGTTGTTAGTGCTTCTGGTGGGGAGAGAGAGACAGAGAGAGAGAGAGAGGGGGATGGAGGGAGAGAGAGAGAGACAGAGAGAGAGAGAGGGGGGGATATTGCTGTTGTGACGGATAAACTTTGTCGATGCGTCCCAGAATGCAACGCTCTTCCGTTTATTGGTTTTTAACGCTTTCGTCTGCTGTTATTCGGCGCCAAGAAGTCTTGCAGCTGGTCACGTGACTCGGCCGGAGTCAAAATAAAAATAGAAAAAATGCTAAGAGTATTCGCACTGGGAAAACTAGGAACTGAGTGAGAATTGAAGGAAAGAGGCAAAAAGTGAGTTACAATATAGATACAATTTGTTTAGTATAGGCCTAATGTACAGGGTGTTGCAAAAAACCGGACTATATTAAATACAAACCTCAATATGACTAGTCCGGTTTTTGCCCCACCCTGTAGATAGAAAAATAGGGGTTGACTTCAAGTAGAGCAGCGCAGTTGTGCAACTGGCTGTAGGGCGTAGAGCATTAATAATATTGTGCAATGAGGGAAGTTAGAACTATAAGAATTTCGAACGAAGCTCCTTATTTTAGCAACGATTAAGAAAATCTTGAGAAATTTCTCTCCCTTATTCTGCTCTTTTGCTCTTGAAGAAAAGAATTAGAAAATTGTGTGAATTTTTTTAAAAGTTTTGTGCCAAACGAGGCACTTGGGTAGTCAGAATTTCTGAAAACGATTCCATATTATTGCACTGGAATCTGCATTGTGCTGGATATTGTAAATCTAGTGCTTATCTGGTTTTCTTTGCAGTCGGCGCCACCAGATAAACCAGTGCAAGTATAGGCTCTTATCTCTATTCCACTGAATCAAAAGATGCGTTGCATTAAATCCTCCTCTGTTTTGCAATTCTTATCTTATCTTGCTGATGTCAGAGACTCCTATCATATCACGTCTTCCAATTGACCCATCCCGACGTTTCCCAGAATTCCCGCGCGTTCTGCGAGAACTCGGAACAAGAAGGGGTCGAAGGAAGCGCAACTACAGCCGCTGGCTTATGATCAAGCAATTCGCGTGGAAATTATTTTCGCCGATGAACTGAAGATTAAAGAGATCTTTCAGAGTGAGAGAGAGAGAGACAGACAGACAGACAGACAGACAGACAGACAGACAGACAGACAGACAGACATTAGAAACGCCAGAAAGGTCCCATTTCTGCACACATTGACGGGGAAATTGTAGCTAACTGATCATTTGGTCCTCATTTGAGTCCTGTCCATGATCTACTCATTTTTTTAAATTCTTTTTTTCCGTATCTTGCTAGATTCTTCGCAAATCCTTACACGGCCGTCAGAGTTTCCAATGGCCGTGAGCCTCAGCCCCCCAGTGGACCGGATTCTTAGCAAGGGCCTGTCCCACTATAGACTATACTGTAGAAGTATTGCCATAAGCTTAATGCTCAGGTTTTTCTGACAAAGAATTCGAAGCGTCATGCGCTGATGCAAACCGCTAATTCGCCGGAGCAACTGAGAACTTCATCGCCTGCCTTCAACGGTCGATGAAATTAATTGATGACCGGGGAATGCGTGAGAAGAACTCTCTTCCTCCTCCTCCTCCTCCTCCATCCATCTCTCTCTCTCTCTCTCTTTGTATTTTTACTTTGGTTTTTCTTCTCTTTCTAACGGCGGCGTTGTAGAGCGCCTTTCGAATGTCTGTTCTTGTTTTTCGCTTTGCGAGTAGCGCTGCCGATGATTAACTTGCCGTGCGATTGATGTCTGGTGCAGGGCTGTCGAGGGGAGTGGCTTTCGTTCTCTTCAACCTCAGAGCGGAGGCTGAGGCGGCCATTTCCAGTCTCAACGGAGTCGTTCCCAAGGGTTGCCACGAACCGATGCGGGCAAAGTTCGCCACCCAACCGACGATTCCCCCTCCTCCTCCTCCTCCGTCGCTGCCACCCCCCAGTGGATCGCCGTAGCGGTGCCCACGACGGTGGCCCCCGGGCCAACCCACGTCGAGATCCTACCCTACCAACTTCCTGCGATGTTCGACGCCTCTACGGGACTCACCGCTGTGATTCCCGTTAATCGCCAGATGGCGCTCTTGACTACGCGTTGAACGATGACTGGCGGCGCCTAGCGAATGTAAGACGAACGACAGCACTCGGTAATAGCAATGGCCTGACGCTCTTCGTCTAAGTTCGCCAATGGAATTGCCTTCGTTTTAAGAAACTGACCTTTGCGACAACATTCAAGTTGAATGAATGAAGACAAGAAATATGCTTAGGTCCAGCTCCTCAGTTTTCGAATTGGTGAAGGGAGAGGACTCCTCTGTGGTCGAGGGCGACCCACCCCCGAAGTTCCGGAAATATTGGCTTTGGGATGCTCGACCCTACCCCACTCAAGGTAGAAAATCTAGGGGTGTGAGTAGTGCGATTTTCTCCCCTCCACTGCTTTCTGAAATATCGAACAGTGGTCTTGGTCTCAAAATCGGAGCAAGGAAGGTTATTAACACAATCGAAATAATATAATACATATATAATATAATAGAAAAATATGTAATATACAATAATAAAAAAATGCGAAGTTGTCTTGTGCTGTATATACACTTCCGTATTCTGATACCCCGTTTGCTCTGCTGGTCGATATGATCAGTGAATTGTCGTTTCGATTGCGATACCATAAGTTAATCGCTGCAACCGATTTATACTCGTCGTCGTCGTCGTCGTCATCATCATCATCATCATCATCATCACGGCTGCTGTGATGTGGAGAAGTGACTTGACTAAGTCTCGATGTTTATTTAACAGCCAAAGTGTTGTACGATCGCTAAAAAGGTAAGAGAATTCGACGAGAATAATTTTAATAACAAGACAAACACCAGAGTTCAGTTTTGTTGTTAAAAGATAATCGTAAAATATAGAATATGACGTAATTTAGTCGTTTCCTTCAAAGTTTGGCCAAATTCGCCAAGTGCTTAGTAACAGAGTTTGTCCTCAAGAAAAATCAGATACATAGAATCATTAGAACGCTTGATTAACAAGGCCGGCGACAAAGCCGACTGTTAACTGGGCAACAAGAAGACGGCTCTTATGAAGCGCTACATAAATACTTTGCCATATTACATCAGTGTGCAGACCGTGAACGAAATAATAACAATTTCTAAGCCTTTGTTAGATTTCAACTGGTCCACTTAACACGCTAAGCACCGTTGACTGTGGTTGTTTAAGATACAAGATCAAGGTTACAGACGCTATGAAGAATTTGCGTTGTCTTGACAACTGCAGCCGACGCCAGGCACCTATCAGAAAAACCAAGTTTTGTATTTACATCTACACCCCACGCCCCCCCCTGCCCCCCACACATCCTCCGTTTTGGGGCGGGGTGGGGAGCGGAGGTGTAGCACAGGTAAGTCCCGGCCCTGAGTTGTTACATCTGATTAAGCAATATTTCATACTAAAAATATCAACTGAAACGGACTAAAAGCGCCGGTCAACTGAACGAAAACCTTTAACAATATCAGCGATTGAAGAAAATGACCTCCTCTTCCGGCGACAACTGACAACGCAGATGTCACATTCCGCAATACACGAGTCAACGACGGCAGCACAAGAATAACGAATTATATACTCTCTTCGTTTTACCAGTCGCATTGCAGAGAAGCTCTTTATTATTAAACGCGGACGCAGTGGCGCAGCCAGGATTTCCGGAAGCTTAGGGTTTTTGGTCTTGACGTTTGACCGTAACCAACTTTCGAAAAATCTTGACAAGCAAAACAAAGGTCATCCTATTTATCTATCCTATGCCTTTCCTTCTGTAATTTTTCCTTTCAGATGCTGACAAGCAAAAAAGGTCGTCTCACGCTTATGGCGCTTGAAAATTTGGGTTAGCAGCCCCCCAATGAGGGGTTTTGACCCTCAAAACCGCGTCCGATAATTAAAAATGCATGGAAACACATTTTAAAAAATTTTCGTCGGCGCTCAAGAGGGGGGGTTAATATCTAACACACCCACCCTTGGCTACGCCTCTGCGCAGACGTATACACCGAAGTCCTTGGTTCTTATCGCTGGAATCCGCCACTGTCCACCTGTGCTATTATAGGATTCCATTGCGTGCCTCTTGCATCGCCAACTAAACAGAAACTGCATTTAAAGTTTTTGGGGGAGGAGAGAGAGAGAAGAGAGATAAAAAGAAAATGGTCGGGTCATTTCGTAATGGTATCGTCCAGTTTGGTCGACCTCGAATATGACCGTAAGAGGACGACGTCTCACTCCAGATATCCGGAGGATGGATGACTGGCGTCATCCGTGACGACTTTCTACAGGTAGCCAAGGTCAAGGGCGTGATGTAAGGCTGCGAGGTCAGAATGATTCGATATTCGCCAGAACGGCCACGTCATCTGGAAGATCAACAGAGAACCTAACTGTCAACGCTCAAGCATCGCTAAACTAAAGAATACCAAAGAACAAGCACATGTCAACAAAGGCTGTTCAGCTTTGGGCTAATTAGAAAATATCAGTATTATTATTATTATTATTATTATTATTATTATTATTATTATTATTATTATATTATTATTATTATCATCATCATATCATTATTATCATTATTATTATTATCATCATCATCATCATTATTATCATCATTATTATTATCTACGACAGCCTATATAGCGCAGTAACATAACTGGAGCTAAAGTCAAGAGCGCTTTACAAAGGAGTCACTTATAAGATATGTTAATATAAGTGTGTCTTTAGGGAGCTTCTCAAAACAGCCAACGGAATTCGCATTAATCACATCGCTCGGCAGCGAGATCTACAGGGCTGGATTTCCCCGCGTGAGTCAGTGTGCATATTTATAGCATCCTACCCCTAGTCGGGCTGTCGCCAGGTGGCGCCGCTACACCTTAGAATTCGAAAGAAAAACTGAAATGGCTGCATTATAAAATAATGATATAAAACTACTGTAGAAGTGCTAAGTTTCATGCATTTTGACGCAGAGGTTGCGGAAATATCCAAAGTGAAATAGGGGATACCGGCTTTATTGGCCCACTCTACAGTATATTACCAACATCATCATCATCATCATCATCATCATCATCATCATCATCATCATCATCATCATCATCATCATCATCATCATCATCATCATCATCATCATCATCATCATCATCATCATCATGGAGGTTATCGACAAATTAAAGAGTCGATTGGTTTGATGTTTAACCTGTTTAGCTGCGGCTTCTTCGTCTCTACCGTCGCCCACCACGACGTACGTGCATTTGCGACCGAATCGAGAGATGATTCGCTCAAAGCAGCTTTCCTTTCCTATAGAGAAAAAATATCGCCGATAGAGCAATCCAGAGATACCGCTTCTATATTATAATATGAGAATTTTTATTAAACGGAAAATATATATATATTCAGTTGTCTGGTTTGTTAGTTTCTAGTTCTAACGTGCAGGAATGTCATGACCTGAGACCCTGACCTATTTTTGTAGCGCTGTAGATATTCTCAATGCTGAAGACGCCGCTGAGACCGTACAGAAGGACCTTGGCCAGCGCCGGAACCAGCTGCGTTGTGGTAACCAGGACATTGACACACTGCGACCTACACACAGATAGAGACAACAGCTGCATGTCAACGAGAGGAAGTAAACGCGGAAGTAAATACACTAGTACTGCTTTATAAAGCCCAGTAGAATATCGCGAATCCTTGCTAACAAACGTCGTTTGCCTCTGAAATTCGAGTCTGAATGATCTCTCAAGCACTGCACTGTTAATGACACTCAAGCCAGATGTTATAATAGTCAGTCCTCTTAAGCATTCGCCTTACGTAGATAAGCTGACTATAGGACAATTCAATATGGGGAAGTATGCATAAGAACAGTGATGAGCAGAAAAAGCATCATATTTGCAGACATTTCAAAACTTCATTCTGTCAGAAAGCAATCTTAGGAAAAGGGTTTTACAGGCATAATATGTCATCATCATCATCAGTTGTCAGCAAGGGAAGGGATGAGGCTTTACGTAACGGTGAGAAAAAGATAATCACTCATAAACTGTCAACAATCAAGGTGTCAATCTGACAGCACGATTTCCTAATATGTTCCTCTAGAATGTCCCATTGGCGGGGGGAGGGGTCATTGTGTCTAAGGGCGGGTCAGAGGCTAACAAGGTGACGCATGTTGCAGGGGTCCGGGGGAGGGGGTGGAAAGAAATAAACCCCAAGTCCATCCCACTGGATTTGAGGGCGGAATGTGACATGTGACCGCAGGGGCGTATGTCTCTTCCCCTTTCGCGTATAATGTCTCTGCAAAACTGCACAAGACATTAAATCCATATTAGAACCTAATTACGCCGCTGATAAGTCAGCGCGGATCTAAAATTGAAAATTATCTGAAAACGTCTTTCAATTGAATCAGAGGATCGCATGCATCTCCGCCTATGTCTAATTAGAAACAATTTATCGCGGCCATTCACGCTGCGCCTAATTGGTAAAGGGATCGTTGTAGGTCAACTAACTCATTCCTTTTATAGAATGACCTTCTGACCTTTAATTAAATATTCAATCATAGGCCCCAAAAAGGCTCTCACACTCCCAAGGTCTTTGGTGACTTTTTTTGTAGGGCCTATATTATTTTTATATATATATATATATATATATATATATATATATATATATATATATATATATACGCACAGACATTTGAATTCTAAAGAACTAATTTAGTTTTTTTAAATTGTATACTGAAAAAGTCCCTCGTGTGCACACATTGATAACAGGTTTGAACTTGTCTTTAGAATAGAATGAATCGTCGATCAAAACTACGAAATAATCAGAAGAGGAGCAACCCTCGTTAAAAAGAGGAGGAGAGAGATTAATCTAAATAATTTACTAGACAATAATATCATTTAAAGCTGAAAAGGATGCAGTCAATGCATTTCACGCGCTGGCCTCAGAACAGACTCTTGAGGAGAAAATGCAAGGGTCATGTCGTGACCTACTTTATCTCAAAAGATCTGGTCATACATACACCCACTGCTAGCAGTCTAAGGCACGTATAACAAGAAGAAACACCCATCCTCCTCCTCCTCCTCCTCTTCTTCTTCTTCTTCTTCTTCTTCCTCCTCCTCCTCTTATTCCTCCTCCTCCTCAGAATTTCCCATGTCCATAGAAAAATAAAACAATTGGAGAGACAGAGACAGTCAGCGAGACAACCAGAGAGAGACAGATGCAACAGAGACAGTCATATACACTGGGACTTCTATCTTTGCACTGATCATTTGCACATCTAGCATCAATGCAACTGAGTTCTATACATTCGCCTCCTCTCCCCATCCACAAACGAACGCACCAACGCACAGCCGATGAACGAAAATTCAAACAAATCAAAGAACTTAGTAAACATGAGATGGAGGAAGAGACGAGGAATCCCAAGCAAGTTTTGACGGGGTTAACGAAAACTGACAGATGTCTTCTGATACCAGCATAACCAATCTCTCTCTCTCTCTCTCTCTTTCTCTCCATAAATACTTCATAGACGTTGAGAACTTATCAGATCAGAACTCTTAAATCCTATTCGGTGAATTTAACGAGAGAGAGAGAGAGAGAGAGAGAGAGAGAGAGAGAGAGAGAGAGAGAGAGAGAGAGAGAGAGAGAGAGAGAGAGAGAGAGAGAGAGAGAGAGAGACTGAAGAGCAAAACAACAGCAGACAGCTTTAGACTCAGCTGATGAGATATTGAAATGCGATGGAAACTAAGAACGCAGCGAATCAGCGTCGCAGAAATAATAACTAAAATATCAGAGTGTTTGTCTTGGCCAAAAGCTTTCTTACTGCTACAGTGATGTCCTGATTAAATCATTACATCAGAGACGGTTTGAAGCAATTTTCTGTGTCAATGAATTATAACTGTCGATCTTTAAGCGCGAAAGTTGACGGAATAAGTTTCTGTTTAGTCTGAAGAAATGGATCCAGGTAATTTAATGAGGGAGTGGGGAGGGGGTTATAGCCAGGTAGAAACGGGGGGCTGCTTACCGAGAGTTAATGATTGACAGCGATTTATGCGCCAGTGACAGCCAACCGTCTGTAAGAACCTCTATTTCTGATCGCAGCTGATGCCACATGTCCCTCTTCTGGGGACCGATTAGACCTTAACACGTCACAGATAACATCGACTCAAACAAAGAAAGGCGAAATACAATTTTTAATGCGGCGCTCAAACGATCAAATCAACCGTCACATAATCACATAATGATTAAATGATAAACTAATCAGAGATGTCCGTGGGTCCATTTTTTAGAACCCAACCCAGCCCATCAAATCTCCAACCCATTCCGGGTTGCTTGGGTTACTTGACCCAACCCAACCCAACTCACCGTAATACATAGCAATTTCTTACACTATGTATGACTTATTTTCTGACCCAATCCACCATAAATAGGGTGAAGTTTGACCAAACTCGGTCCAACCCAACCCAACCCACGGACATCTCCTATGCTCTTATTCTAATGACTATAATATTTTATCTCTTTATTCGAGGCGTCATGGAAATCACAAGAAATTTCTAGCCATAAAACTCTTTTTAGGAGTGCGTGTTGGATGGGGGGGCGGCGGGTAACTTACCGCCGACTGAGTTACGGTAGGACGTGTAGATGTCTTTGATCCGTCGATACCTGAACGCCAGTTTGCGCATCCAGTCGACCCCACCGCGGACCCCAGTGGCCAGGCAGAGGTTGGCATTGTTGGCCGCTGCATGGAAACCATCGCTGAGGAAATTATAGTTACTGAAAAACAACATCCGCATACATAACTCATCATACATAACTCACGCACAGGTATACACTCCACAATTATGCCATCAACCATTCTTTATCCGATATTTGTACTACCGTTATTGTTACTATTACTGATTAAATAATAATAATAATAATAATAATAATAATAATAATAATAATAATAATAATAATAACACAATAATAATAACAATGCTCTTATAAAACACCAATTTCAATACACACAGCTGTTTACCAATTGTTGGTGCAACACATCCATGGAAACAAAGAGAGAGAGGGAAACAAAGAGAGAGAGAGAGAGAGAGAGAGAGAGAGAGAGAGAGAGAGAGAGAGAGAGAGAGACAGAGACAGAGAGAGAGAGAGAGAGAGACAGAGACAGAGACAGAGAGAGAGAGAAGAAGGAAAGAAAGTCGACAGTCTGAAATAAGACTTGTAACTTTGTTTTATGTTACAATTGGTAAATGGCACCGAGTCCTATGCGCTGACAGCCTGGCATCATCACACAGAAGACTAAATTGAGTGAGCTTACTTCAAGTCTTGTCCGTTGTCGTCGGAGGAAACGTCATCAATGTGCACCTGGTCGCACTCCTACGTCATCAACAAAACAACCACGACAATTCAGTGACGCAGTGGCATTCAGGCAAAAAGGATCTGTCAACTGTATGCCATGGAAACAAACCCCATGAATGACAACACTCCATTGAGGGTTTAGCTTTGCTATTAAAAGTGTAACAAGCGTTCTAACTACAGTAGCATCTCATTCTCATTCACTTCCTTAATCGAAAGTCCGAATTAACGGGGTAGAATTGTATCATCGAATAATCACTCGGTAGGTGGCAGCAGATTTACACAAAATGCTCTGAGATCAGAGCATTCTAAAGTACAGTACACTGGCTTAATATTTAAATCACCGATAAAACAAACTGCTCATAAGACAACGTTTCAGTATTAGAAATTAAAATAGGAGAAATTCAATGGCAAAAAAGAAGGCGAAGTGACAGACCTCAAGATCATTGAAGAAGAGGTGATTATCAGCCACACTGAAGATCAACTCTTCCATCCGAAGTCCAAGAGTCACAGACGCAGGAGGATCCTAAACACAACATTCATTCATTCATTCATTCATTCATTCATTCATTCATTCATTCATTCTAATAAAAGTTTCATTAATAGATAGATAGATAGATAGATAGATAGATAGATAGATAGATAGATAGATAGATAGATAGATAGATAGATAGATAGATATAGAGTCGTTGACGCCCATAATTAGCCTCGCCCTCGTGGTGTTCTTGTCTGCCTAATTGCCTTCCTATCCTCTTTTCGCTGTCCATTGTAATTAACAGCCATTTGGCTTAACGGGCGAACAGAGGTTTTGTCACGAAAGTCATTCAGTTATTTACTTTGAAAAAAACAACTTTTTAATTACGTTCTCTTTCGTCGTCGTCGTCGTCGTTATCATTGTAATGGTGATGCAACAAACTTTCATCTCCTGTTGTTGTGTGATGTCGTTGCGTGTCATCGGGTCTTACTTCGTTCCATTAATTTATTCGCTATTTCACTGCACGCATCCAGTTGCCACCCCCCACCCCCACTTCAATTCAGTACTCTTTTCATCTTATCATAAAGCCTAATCCAGTGGAGAAGAGACAGACAGGAAAATAGACAGACAGACAGAAGGGGTTTTCTTCGACAGACTTTTTGCTAACAAGATAAGAAATAATGAGCCTCTTTGAATAAGGCTTAGAAGGCGTCCGGTTACCTTGCCGAGGTGCGACCATTGTCGGACGGGTGTCGGGGGTCTGTCAGGCGCCCCCCTCAACCCCCACCACATCCCACCCCGACGACGGCACTGCTGTCCGTAACAGCTACGGACAATGCGAGAGGGTCGGGTGACATCATCATCATCATCAGCAGCAGCAGCAGCAGCTCTCTCTCAAG
This sequence comes from Metaphire vulgaris, assembly GCA_018105865.1. NCBI lineage: Eukaryota > Metazoa > Annelida > Clitellata > Crassiclitellata > Megascolecidae > Metaphire > Metaphire vulgaris. Next base: position 16,281,715 of record CM030846.1, read on the forward strand.
TGCCTGTGTTCTCTTCCTGTGTGAGGTGCTGATGGGGCAGGGGGGGCACAGAACGCAGCAAAATAGAAAGGAAGAGGCAGACGACAAGAGCAGACGAGACTCTGTCACGATTGCATGAAAGAGGCGTCACGAAGGAGGAGGAGGAGGAGGAGGAGGAGGAGGAGGAGGAGGAGGAAGGCAAAAGGCAGAGAAAAGAAAAACTGATGGATGAGGAGTCGACGCATCTTCTGCGCCGCTGACGACGGCAGCAGGAGAGTAGTCCACCGCCAGTCAGCCAGCCAGCCAGCCAGCCAGCCAGTCAGTCAGTCGTTCCAGAGGGCAAAAGAAAATGAAATCTTCTCTGGCTGAAGCTCAGATTTCGTTGTTGATTAGATTTTCGTCGAGGCAGTTTGTTGGCGAAATTGCTTATAAAATTCGTTCGCTAAATGCGCCTCTAAGACATCGTGAAATTCTGAGGTCGAGGCCAAAGCGAAGGGCAGAAACAGAGGACAGAGGTCAGGAACGACACGTCTATAAGGTCTCTTAAACAGTGCTTCCGTATTAAAAAGCGTGTGGTAGGACTGTTAAAAACCAACATTTTCCACCCCTTCGAGGGCACCGTCCTCCAACCCCCCCCCCTTCGCCATAAAATCGAATACTGTTGCGAAAAGATTTCTTTAAGACTCGATAGACATTATTAATTATTCTTCAAGAAACACAAGACAATGCCAAAATTAAATCTAACCGAAAACCAATTTAATTATTGATTGTCCGACGAAAGAGCAAGACAACGCATCAGAATTAAACAGGAATTCTATTCGATTATCTAGGAATTCTCCGAGTAACGACAGCATTCTTCTGGTATGACGATGAGAGGAGATTCTGACGCCTTGGAAAGAAAGAGAGACAGAGGAAGCGATGATACCATGCAGTCAGACCGCGGGTTCTTTTCTGGTGGGAAAGCGTTACGGGTTTAACTACTGGTTGAGCGTGAGGGCCAAGAGTTTCACTGAGATCGAAGCTTGTTGGGGTGGATTAGTCCGACCCTATAACTGCCTTTCCGAAAATCTACCTCTGCAGCTGCAAATGGAGCTGAATAAGCCTAGGAATAAAAATTCATCTGCACGAAGATTTAATGTCTATAAATTTACCTACAGCATAACCAGGCGACGAAAGGCAGCATAGACATAAGGGCCAACCGTTAGAAGAGCGACCCACAACCGCTCAGTATTACTACTGCAAGTGACCCATAAGCACTAATTATGCTGCTTTATGGCACCGTGCATGATTGCATCAACCGACCGGCTTCTATAAGAAGAAACAGGTGCCTCAACTATATCAGACGTCGATCCACGACCACCCCCAAAACGTCTAGTTTTATGGTGATTAACTTCACCGAAAAATTACTTTCTCTATACAAAGATCGACTTGAAGAAGGTAATTGACAAAGGCCTTTTCCTCAAACGAAATTCCTCCCTCGCCCTCACCGCCACCCACCCCCGCCACTCCCCGCCCAAGAAAACACTTCCCGCTCGTCTTAGGGGGAAAGAGGGGCGTGTGGAGGTGGGGGTGGGGTGACAAACAGCTACCTTCACTCAACGCGCCCGCTGCTGCTGCTGCTGCTGCTGCTGCTGCTGCGATTGCAGTCGACTTGACAGTCTTTGTTTCTCTCCGCGTAACTCGTCCGCGGATCTTCGATAATGGTTTCCAGATTGGCCACTGATTGAAGGCGATGCTCTGCGTCTAGCAATACGCCGCCGCAACACAGGGCCCTATGCAGCAGCAGCAGCAGCAGCATCATCATCAGCCGCCGCTGACCGAACAGAGAACGGCAAAGTTATTGTCAATCCATAAATACTCGCTGCTTCTGACGCTCCGTGCGTTTAATGAGAGAAGAGCATTATCGTTATATCATGGCCATTAACCGCTCTGGTCTAAATGGTATATACTTTATTCTGATCAACACGCAGAAAGAAATGTCGCCGTCTGATAACATGGAACTGCATGCGGTCGAACCGGTTATGAGACGTCACGTGACTTTATTCTGGGTTGCGTAGGACACGTGACTATTAATTTGCACGACATTGCGACAACATGGTCATCTGACTGAAGTTGCTATTGACGCCAATAGACGCTACTTAGCTGCGCAAAAGATCGCGTTCAATTGGTTGTAATCGGAGGAACTGAGTCAAAATGACCTGGGAAAAATAATGACTGGTCAGACTAAGATTCTCTTCTGAGGCGTCCAATCGTCGACTTCTCCAACCAGGTGACGTCATCTCAGATGTTGCCGCCAAATCCGGACCAGGAATTACGCTAGCAGATGGACGGCAAACAACAATAGAAAATACCGGATGGATGGAAGCAACCAGCCGATGGCGACGCAAAGTACAAAGTACTCGGACCGAGTACTCGATGACCTTTAAGAAGTACAGGGCATCCAGTACAGAATAAGTCTGTCCATCTTCGGTCCAGAACACCAGGAAATGTCAAACGAGTGACTACGTCGCTATATGAACTAGATATGGCGACATGATACAAGACAGGAGTGAAGAGAGAGAGAGAGAGAGAGAGAGAGAGAGAGAGAGAGAGAGAGAGAGAAGCGAAAAGCAGGGAGAGGTATTTGTCTTGTTGTCTCTAGTATTACAAAACTAAGTCAGACATGTCAAAACAAAATTATTTTTAAGATCCATTTAGTGGAAACTGAAAGAGAACGGTTTTCTACGCGTCTGGTTTAGATCTAAAAATAGCCATTTAAAACTGAATACGGAATCAATTATCAAACGAAGAGTTGAAATTAGCAGCTTTGTCAGGTCACGGCGTTTGCCGCTGTCATGCAAATTCAAAACAAAAACGAAACCAACATGTACAATGTAGCATCCGATATTTGTACTTTCAACAAGTGAATAGGAATCGTCTCTATTAACCTCTTAACCGTGTATTTAACTGTAACTCAATGTAAAATGGACGAATTTATCCCGGATCCCCAGTTAAGGGGTTAAAATGCCAGCCTGTTTCCAAATACTGTAATTATATGAAACCCAAAACAGTGGACTCGCTTTGAACGGAGCTGCTTGTCTAACACTGAAACCAGTTCCAGATAACTTGTAGCATTCGGGATTCATACGCAATTAGTGGCCAAACTCCGTTGTTCATTTGCTTAAGCGATCAGAACAGAAGTGATTGGCTGCTCTAATCGTCACGAGAATTCATCACAAGACAATCAACGGAGAAAGAGAAAGAAGAAGAAAATGAAGAGGAAAGGAGGAGGAGGAGGAGGAGGAGGAGGAGGAGGAGGAGGAGGAGGAGTAGGTAGTAGTAGAACGAGGAAGCGAGATGAAGCACAGGGAAAAGGAGATTGTAAGTTTTCCTTCATTTATTCGTTTGATTCGGTCGATAGCTTCGACCAAGGAGAGAGAGGGGAGAGAGAGAGAGAGAGACAGACAGAGACACAGACACAGACAGACAGAGTGCGACGCAAAGGATAGACTCGCCCCTGGCCATCGCCGGTAGCAGCAGCAGCAGCAGCAGCAGCAGCAGCAGAGGCCGTGGCAGGGGTCGGCATAAAGCCAGTGCCAACCCCCATGCCCTGCGCTATCTCCTCGAGACCAGACGTCAGCCAGTAGAGCACTGACTACATCCATTTGTATCTGTCAGCCTTCACTTCCTGCCCGACCCACCGTCAACCTGCGGCGCCGACGGCGGCGGCGGCAGCGGCGGCGGGCCCGCCCGGCGCCCACCAACCGCTGGCCCGTTGAGAAGGGTCGACGCGGGCCCTTCGCCCTGCCGGTCGGCCTCAGACAGCTCGGCTACCGTCGCTGCCGCCTTCGGCCGCCGGGGAAAGAATACGAGAAGAAAACTTATCGCAAACGAAATGTTGGAGATTTCGTTAAAGAAATCGAACGGACGCCTATAATAACGCCAGCGCTCGATGTGAGATAAGAACACAGACGCTTTATCAGGCACACTCGGGCACACAATGCCCCCCCCAAGTACCCCCGCCCACCCCCTCCACCCCCACCCCATTCTCACCACCGAACAGCAATAGAGCTCTCAATCACCAGCCTATTAGAATCCTTCTTCCATCCAACAACTCAGATCAAGACCCGTCACTTATTTCGTTTGCTTGTTCTTATCGCTATAAAATGTTACAGCTGTAATCGTTCAACCTCGGCATTAAACTGCGTATTATGTCTTAAATTGATAGTTTTTTTAATAGAAAGTATCAATGCGAGGACAACAGTGGCATCCGATCCAATATGCATGCAAAGCCCTGGTTTAGCTTAAAGAAGGCAAGTTTTATGGGCAATAATTACTTCGTACGGTCAGCTCTACATTGCATACACAATGGAGCAATATTATGACGCTTATTTCTGCCAAACACTTTAGCTATGTCTTGTCTGTTCACGTTCGAAGTTATCTGGCGTGGTGCTGTTTGACGCTGACGTGTTAGCATAAACGGCACCTCGTGGAGACAGGTCATTGCGAAGACGGAACAAACGAAGGAACGCTGAAAAGGAGCAGAGAAAGACAAAGAGACAAACGGACGGCTGAGTCAGGAAAACATTTCGGAAATATTTCCCTAAGGATTATCCGCAGCAAATCAACCTTCATCCGGGGAATGGCTTTGAAGGGACTGCGAAGAGGGAACAGAACTAATTCAAGGGACTGTTTGCTCGTGTACGAATGAGACGCTGCGATTGAATGACAAACAGCAAAGCACAGATGTCCAAAGGCACACACGGACACACAGAGAGAGAGAGAGAGAGAGAGAGAGAGAGAGAGAGAGAGAGAGAGAGAGAGAGAGAGAGAGAGAGAACGCGCACTGCATACGAATTCTGAAGAAGACGCACGCGAATTTTCGCACAGACAGCGAAGGCATAGAGACTGACAGAGAGTGATGCAGACTGCAATTGAACAAGATGCTCATCCTTACAATTCCACCCGACATCTCACAGGCATAAACGAGACTACAATACATTCAATCCATCCCATAAAATTCAACAGGATATATACAGCTAGTTTCTAAACAGTAGTATCATTTCTAAGAATTTCTGTTGAAAATCTGTACAATTTCCAGCGTTTAGAATGATTTTTCATAATCTTGTTTTTCAGATATGAAACACACATCACCTCTCAACGATAATGATGATGATGATGATGATGATGATGATGATGATTTTGCGTAGATAATATGAATGAGCGAAACGAGAGTAAATTCACAGAGTCTGAATGACTATTCCCGCCCTTTTTCTCCTCCAAAGCCCTTATCTCCAGTCTATTCGCTTTCTTAGGCCTATTTGCCCAGAGATCATTAATCGTTGAATTCTAAAACCGTGTGTCCGGGGCTCTTTCGGTTTACGAAGATCAATCGGTCTCGAACAGCAGATCCTCGATACGGCCTGCATCAGTTCCCTTGCATGCTGTGACTGCTTCTTCCTGTCGCTGTATCCATCGCATCATGGCTTGAGGCAAAATACAAGAGACAGGCCCTGATGGCCGCGTTCTCGCATTTCGCATTGTCCGTCTGGGAGGCAAAGACAACGAACGGCCTGACGGGAACCCGGTCAAAGGAGGCAGGGAGGAGGCGCGACCGGCGCGAGACACCGTCCCTTCCTCCCTTCGACGCTCTCGATCCAGGTCAGCAACAGATTATTCCACGACACCCCAAGGCCATCGGGCGGAGAGAGAGAGAGAGAGAGAGAGAGAGAGAGAGAGAGAGAGAGAGAGAGACAGACAGACAGACAGACAGACAGACAGAGACAGAGAGACAGACAGAGACAGAGACAGAGAGGTGGGAGGCTCTCAGTCCCTTCCTGTCCCATTCGAGTAAATAAATTTGTCCGATTCGTCTTCTTAAGTTTCGTTGAGATGAAAAGTTATAACAGTGAACAGAGCTATTCGTTGTTGGCGACCGTCATGACCGAGGGCGCTCGGATCTCCAAGAAGAAGAAGAAGAATGGACGACTGTCGGCCAATTAGGAGACCCAGCAGACCGTCAAAACCGGAAAGAATTTAAGAGCGGAAGAGATTTGGCGGCAGAGAAAGAGAAGAAGTCGAACAATGCTCTGGGCGTCGTAGCAGTTGTGACGTCACATAGAATTAACAAGTCAATTTCACTCCCATTGAACACAAAAGGAACGAAGCTTCGGGCTTGAAAGATCACGGAATGATCGAAGTATTACTGAAAGTTGCCATGGCAACACACAGATGCATAAAATTACATCGAATCTCTGTGACCGTTGTATTAATTATTATCTATGCGTTTCTTTATGCGCCTTCGTGTTGGCAAATAGACCCACCAAGGCAACGCAGTGAGATAACAAGGACAGAGGAAGAGTCGCTTAAATTCTCTTGAATGCAATCGCCATTTCCATACAAAGAAATCATGCTGGCGATTATATTCCCTGGTGATTTCAGCGATAAGATCTCAAGCGAAATCAGCAGTGTAGCTGCGATGTCAGGTCGTCATCAGATCAGCGCCATGTTTTATGGGGGAGGGGTGCTGACACCTTCAATCAACATATTCGGCACATATATGCCGAGGTCTGAGATAGAAGGTGGTCAGACTGTTTCGACCCATACCGTCCCTAATGATCGCGTTATGGTCCTCAGTCCTTGACCAGATTCAGGTGCCACACTGGCTTCCACTCGAGTAAAGATCATAAACAAGTCGTACCAGGAACAGCATGTAGAGGCCCCCTCGAGGTTAATGAGACGCCCCCCTCCCCAGTGCCAACACCCAATAGAAAGCCATTAAGTTTCCGTCAAGGCCAATTGCCGTTATACAGGAAGTGCCTCTTGCAGGGCCACTGCACCCTTCCTTCTGACCCCGCTATGACCTTTTCTCCCGGAGGGGCGAGACGAGTGGAGAATCGAGAAGTGTCAAAGCATTAAGTGGAACCAGACGGCGGTCTTCCTCCCTTAACACCCAGGGGGCCACTGACCGAGACATCGTCAAGAGCGCCCTCTCCCTGCTCTTTTAACACCGCCCCCAACCGTACCGTTTAATTACCACACTCGGTAAAGAACTCGTTACCCCACCCACTCCCCCACCCACTCCGTCGCCAGATCGTAAATATGTTACAACCGTAATGATCAAGATGATGGCGCAATGAGATCTACGGATGCTCAACTGGGCGGACATCGCATCGAACTCAACTCAATCAGGAAATTAAAATCTAATCAATTTAAAAAGAAACGGAATTTCTGTAACGGCTCTTACTTCTGCCCCTCCCCCACCCTCGATTACAAACTGATTTCGAGTCTCCTCCTTCCCTAACGATTTCTTCCGATTTCTTCCAACGGTCAGATTCTGAAGACAGTTCAGATGAAGACAACGAGAGAAGAGGAAATTAATTTAGAATATATAGGAATATTATATATTATATATATATATATATATATATATATATATATATATATATATATATATATATATATATATATAGAGAGAGAGAGAGAGAGAGAGAGAGAGAGAGAGAGAGACGTACCTTTCCGTATCGCTGAGCGTATGCTCCTGTGAGTAGCGAGTGGAAGATGATGATGGTCTCATCGAGGTCCCAGATGAAGACCCTTTCGAGGTCGGAGTCTGGACCGGGCGAAGGATTGTTCTGACGCCGACCACGAAGTCTCCCTCGAGAACCTCCTCCTACAATCCAACCCCTCATTCGCTCAACAGAAGCCACCAATAGGCCTATACGTCTGCGCAACACTCACTCTATAGGGGGCCTATATAACAGCGCGTTCAGTTCATTTGCAATGTCTCTGACTGACATGATAACAAAATTCTGTTTAAAAATTTCTAACAATATCTAGAATCGGCTATTGTCTTGTCCTGGAGGGAGAGAGAGAGAGAGAGAGAGAGAGAGAGAGAGAGAGAGAGACAATATGTGTGTTCGTGTATTTTTAATAAAGTTATGCCAAACAAAGCTAATAACCACAGAAAGAAAAGAACAAAGGATAGATATAGATTCCGAAAGATGTTTCCCATTTTTTACCTTTCTCTTCTGGAAACCATGTCTTTCCGGAATCATTGGTTTCCGTTTTGACTGTAGGCGAAGGGGTCGACAGGCCAGACGAAAACTGACCATCTGCTACAAACAGAACATCAGAAGGGCGTTACAACAACAGAAGCAAAGAGCACTGATTCTTGCAGAGGGCTTAATACAGTTAAGTCGTCTTCGTCTTCTCTTCCTTACAGTTCCTCGTCCATAACGTCATTGCCTGAAATGCTTTGACCATTTCCTTCTCAACCACCAGTCCACTTGACGCAGATTCAGACAATCAAGTAAAAGTCACATTGTAAATAATATAACGAGAACACTTCTTTAGAGGCGCTATATATAGACCAAATAAACTCAACATTGGCCAATTCAAAGACTGCGTGTGACTTTAGTATACAGCAGGGTACAAGAAATTCTAAATACTGTAATTGGGATGGAATTGAGAGTTCATCTCCCCCCCACACACAATTTTCAATAAAACCCTCAACTGGAACTGGATTAAAACACGATCTGAGGTCAACATTCGACAAAATCTGTGGCCTAGTTTTGTGCAAAGTTTGTTTAACCAACCCACAGTAATTATCTTCGTAATAGTTAAAACTGACAATGTGCAAAAACCGATGACAGTCATTATCTCATTATCTTAATTATTTCATCAACAACACGTTACATAGAAATCGAAGGTTAATTATAGCATGGGGCAAAATTTGGGTACCATGCGACTCGTACCGTCGTACGGCTGGCGAGCAAAGTACCATTTGACGTACCGGTTGTTGATGGAGGCAGTAGCTGATATGTTTGCGTAGATGGTACTGTAGCTGACGCCGTACCACAACCGAGAGGCGCTGTTGCCATAGAAGGCATGTACGTGTAGTAGGAGTAAGGGTTGGCGTACGGCGACTGGCCGTAACCAGCGTAAGAGCTGTAGTCGGCCGTTGGCTGCAAAAGGGAAAATTAAGTCAAACGACAAATTGTCACTGGTTAAGCGAAGCAACGGAAAATGCGATTTCGACGATAATTATGCAATCAGTGTTTTAGCATAATTTCACCTAGGGCGTTGTTAGCACCCGCGGCTCTGGCTGCGTGGCCGAGGGGCGCTCATTATACAGTATAGGCCTAGGTTGCCACAGGGCGTTCAATGGTTCGTCTTGTGCCCATGCAGAGCCAAAATTCTTTTGGAAATTCGAATTATTGGTCTTAAGACAATCTAAACACAAGACTGTCTAATCTATTCTATGATTTCTGCATTTTCCGTTAATCTCTGGAATGACCTGATCTTTTGCGGATGGATTTCAAGTATCATCGATTGATTCTAGGCCTTCTTAGGGGGAATTCCCCAGTTTAAAAATCCTCCCAATTTTTTATATGTTAGATGGGTGGATGAAAATCCCCCAAAGTGTGACGATGGGGGTATTATTTTTTTGGAGAGGGGAAAAACATTTCGGCACGTGAGTGGAGGGTAAAAAAGAGTAGCAGGGATGGATTTGCGACACGGAGATAACCTTTTTTTGCTTGTCACCACATTTTGGAAGGATGAATAACCTTTTTTTGCTTGTCAGCATTTTCGGACACCAAAATCATTTCCCTTCCCCCAAACATGTCAAAATCTCCCCCAATGTCAAGGTGGCTAGAATAAACATTGGATTGATGCCCTTAGGTATTAAAAATTTAGAACTGGTGCTATAGAAGTGCATAATTATTATTAAGCTGGGTTCAGAAATGAACTCCATTGTAGTTATTGAGATGCAGAAAAACCAACGAATGCGTCCAATTTGGCGCCGAAAAACCACTTGTTTAATCGCAGTTAATTATGACCTACGCAGATCCGGAAAGGAGAAAGCGAGGAAGAGAGGGATAATGAGGGGTGTTTCGGAAGAAAGCAACAGACCAGATTTGCGGATAATATCGCTATAGAGGAGCCTGTCGATGTGGTAAATATAAGGCAATGAACGGCCTATATACAGATGACTGCAGGTTTAAGTCTGACCAAAGACGAGCGAAAATAACTTGAAGAAATTCAATTTTTTAAAACGTCATCGCCAGTCGTCTCTGCTGATCCCTTCCCCGTCTAAGTCAAAAGTGAATTCCAAAAATTCACCTTCACTGCCCTCCTCTCTCCCTCCCTCCCCTCGCCCAAACTTCTTCGGGTGGTTTTGGTAGAGCGCTGAAAAAGAAGGCGTCGAAGAAATGCAAAAACAGGAATAATCAATAATGTCTTCGTATATGCAAAGGGAGGAGAGTTAGAATCTAAGACAATGACGTAGATGTAGAGGGTAAATTATCAGCAGAACGTCTTTAACAGTCGGTGGTTGCTAAGACAGTCTCTGCTGCTTCCGTTGCGAGGTGAGCGCAGTGCCGCATGGGAAAATGTTTGTCAAAAGGCTGAAAAGACAGAAGACACGAAGACGGAGAAAGAAGCTCAAAAAGTACACGTTTAATGGTCATCCCGTGTAATACCCTTGTCCACCCCCTACTCCCGCGCCCCCACCCCATCTCCCCCATGGACTGACGGACAGCCAGCCACTCGGCTGAAGCGTTCCCTTGTCGCGTCACTTGCAGCTGGTGGGTGGGTGGGTGAGGGGAACTGAGCACCCGGTCGTTCTCGGTTGAGTCTCACTGGGCGATTGCATGGGCAGATGGGACAGCAGTTCGTTCCCGCAACCGCTGCTGGCCTCTCTGCACTCCGGAGTCGGGCGGGGGAAGGGACGGGGGTGGTTAAATCTATCGTCAGTAGGGAGAGAAACGTACTCGCTGAACTCTCTCTCTCTCTCAAACGATTTTCTAGAGAATTCGTCTTAAACACGGAACGTCTTTTGTACGAAAACAGAGATTTTCTCCCAAAAACAAATTCAATTTCGATCAGCAGAAATTTCGACAAACTGCTATAACCACCGTCCTAGAATAATCGACTCCATTACCGACAATTATTTACAGCTACTCTCCGTTATTTACGTTTTAGTATTACAATTATTTACAGCTAGTCTTACAGTTAGCATTATAATTATTTCGGGTTACTCTCACAAGTATTTGCAGTCAGTCTAACGATAAATATAATTTCGTTAGAATTACAATTATTTACATTTAGTATTACAATTATAATTTCGTTAGAGATACAATTATTTACAGTTAGTATTACAGATATTTGCACATTTTGCAGTTGGTCTTACAATTCTGTTCTGATAGTAAAGTAAGTATAGTGATGCAATTCATTGCGTTAATAAACCAGAATTTCTTCGGTCGGAAAGTCCGTTTGCTTTACAATGGGTGAAGCACAACTTAGTTTTACGCGTTGAGTCAATGACAATGTACTATGTATGTTATGATTACAGGTCGCAAATGCGCTTCATCGTATACACTATACACATCATGGGTCACAGATCAAATGACGCGCATACGCTGCCATAAGGCCAAAGCTATATACTATATAGCCTATCGCCGCCTCTCAAAACATAACATCCTAGAAACGGAACAGAGCAGGAGGAAGAGGAGGAGGAGGAGGAGGAGGAGGAGGAGGAGGAGGAGGAGGAGGAGGAGGAGGAGGAGGAGGAGGAGGAGGAATGCCCTTACAAAACACTATAGGGAGGGAGACCGCGAGCAGCGAGCAAAAGCGACGAAGGCAAAACAGCAGACAATCCAGACAGAATTTACCAAACTTCTGGAGTCAACGAGTGCACTGCGTGACCAGCCTATAAGACAGACAGACAGACAGACAGACAGACAGACAGACAGACAGACAGACAGACAGACAGACAGACAGACAGACAGACAGACAGACGGACGGACGGACGGACGGACGGAGACAGAGAGAGATTTTGCTTCGTTTTCAATGGAAGAAAGATAAACGAAGGTTGAACCGCAGATTCAAACGTTGTTATGAGTTATCGAAAGGAAACAGTAAGAAATTCAAGAGTAAAAAGAGAGAAGTCAAGAGAGGAAGAGAAGAAGAGGGTGGGGCAATTGTGACGACGATGACGACGACGATGACGACTGAATTTCTAAGAAATAAAGCCTAAAAGTAACTTATAGACAGGACAGCAATTGAGCGAGTGTTTCTTATAGTTTCTGATTATGTTTAGGAAACTGCTTTTGCATCAGTGAAATTACGAATGAACGTTATCGTAAGTTATTATACGAGTTCGCAAAGTTTAATCAAAACTCTGTCACTCCTAAGGGGAAACATCAGCAGACTCAGCTCAACAAATGCTTCAGCGACGCATAGGAGCAGCAGCAGAGGATTGACAGACAGACAGACGCGGTCTGTCAATGAAACATATTAAAGTAGTAAACAGGCGATATATAATCATAGATGAACGCGCGGTGACCTGTTGAGTTGAGATGAATCCTGAACCTGCGGCAGCAGCCGACTGCGCGGACGCCGCATTGACAGGTGCGAACCCAGCTGTTCCGAAGGCAGCGGCGTACTGTGCTCCCTGTGCAGCAGCTGCAGCAGCTGCTGCTGCTGCGGCGGCGGCGGCGGCGGCAGCGGCGGCGTTGTTGAAGGAGCTGCCGTAGGCTGCTGCTGCGGCGGCGGCGGCGCTGCTCAGGTAGCCGCCTGCCCCGCCGCCTCCTCCCCCCGTCGTCTGTCCGTTGCTCGCAGCCGATGGCTTCAGTTTCGCTGTAACCACGCAGCAATGACGGTTAATTCAGGATCTTCATTCCATGCATTATAGCGTTAACTGGCTCTGCCTATGAAGAAAGCAAAGGCTAGAATTCCTAGATCAATGCAATCGACGTCGTCGTCGTCGTCGTCTTGATTTTTTGTCCGTCTCCATTGCCTTGTTTTGTTTCGTCTTTGGATGCGTCGTCCTTCTATTCAGTTGCGTGCCTTCTGTGGCCCTGGTCCAGGGTTATTATTTCTAGGATTCTCAATTGGGGGCGGAGGTGTCAGTATTTTATGGGGGTTATCTGCCGAAAAAGTCTGACAAGCAAAAAAAAAGGTCATCCCTAGCTCAATTTGGGTGGGTGGGGGAATGTTGGGGTGTAAAGACATCACTGTCCTGGTCATATGCACTGGCGCCCACCCCCGCCTAATGGGAATTTTGTGATTCGTTTCTTTTCAACAATAGTCACTCTACACAACAAGTAGACCAATCAAACATTAACGTCATAGTCAACATGTTTATCAAACAAATGACCAGTGAAGATAACCACGCAATGAGAAACCCTCACATGCGAGACCCCCACCCGACCCCATCCACGCCCCAATTTCACCAACTTCAGACAAAAAGACACACGACTGTAACAGACGAAATGGTGGACATCTTAGAAACAGCGTGAAGCAGAGTAAGATTTCCCTTTCTATACCAGTTCCATTGCAGCCAGCCCCTGACCATCCCACTATTTCTGATTTAGAGGGGGAGTGATGATCAGGATCCCCGTTTCAACACCATCGTTTCCTGGTCGTCTAAATGCAGTCTATTAGACAACAGAGCGTTATCATTTCAATCAACATCCTATTCATCATAATTGAGGCGAACGAAATAACGGAAAGGATCGAGGCACAGCATGCAGCGCTGACCGTCAGAGACCGATGCTAAGCCCGAGGCGTAGGACTGCGTCGAGTAGGGGTTGCCCTGGGACTGGCCCCCGTAGAATCCGACATTCTGCATTCCAAACGATCCGCTGCTCTGACAACCGAGCGTCTGATAGGCCTGCATTGCACCGACACTCGTTGTCAGCAGGACAGCCGAGTCCTCTGCTGTGGCGGCGACGATGACGTCGCCACTTGCTGACAGCTCAACGACGTCTGACACCTGTCGGGAATAGATCGGCGGCGGCGGCGGCGGCGGCGGCTGCTGCAGGAAACTGTCGGAAAGAACACAAACGATAACAGTATTAATAAACGCAACAGATAATTTATATAGCACATCGACGGAAAATGCAGATCATAGGGGAAGGGGGTTAAAATCGTTAAATTTTCGGTTAGCAACAGTCCTCGGTCTAATAAACTCCAAACAAAATGCTTCAACGTTTAATTAAAAGCGTCCAATTGAGATACGTCTTCACCAAATCACCAAATGTCTCCATCGAACCAAACCCTGTTATAAGAAGGAACCCGGTTTTACTAAGACTCGGTTAATTAAACGCCACAATTGGAAATCAATGTCCTCCCACCCCACTCCCTCCCCCCCGGCCCCTACACACACAGAATCCATTTGCACGAAATCCACTCGAAAAGGCGCGGTCAGGACATCGCACTTCGAGGCGTTCGACGATGGCACTTTCAACGCCGCCGCGCCCCGTCCTCCCCCAGAACAGCACAGCACCATGCAGCACCAGAGGAGGAGAAATTGAGTTCTGGAGTATTCTGCACCGGACTGCGCCTTCGCCTCGACCGCTACTTATTTGACGCACGAAGGACTCGGCAAATACGGCGGCGGCGGCGGCGACCATCGCCCGCGGCGGCCGAGGCCCGTCGGTCGACCGCCGCCCGTGAAACCGATGCCGACGACGACGACGGAAGAGGAGGAGGAGGAGGACGGCGGGAAATTACCGCCGGGGAACATTAGCGGAAGCGGCGAACAGAGCGGGCGAAAATTAGCCGGAAAATTCAGGAAGCGAACATCCGCTCATCTCGAGACACACGAGACGACATTCGCCAAGGCACAACGGACGCCCATTAGGCGATTTAGGAAAATGACCACCAGAATAGAAAGGAGAAAGGAGAGAGAGAGAGAGAGAGAGAGAGAGAGAGAGAGAGAGAGAGAGACAGAGAGACAGAGAGACAGAGAAAGAGAGAGAGAGAGAGAGAGAGAGAGAGAGAGAGAGAGAGAGAGAGAGCCTTGCAACTGGGTGTCGTCTCCATCTTTATCCTCTCCTCTTCTCCATAACGATAATAATGATCTGCTGTAAAAAGTGGTTATGTTTTTTTCTTTATGATTTTTCGTTTTCATTTTTTCCGTTTCAGTGTTACAAGAATTATGGCACACATCGATTTTGCTCAGAAATTATACAGTCAGCGTTTACTTCCAGAAACCATGTGAGCGGCAACAAGTATGTTAACTGAACAGATTACTATGTACTTGAGTTGGAAATAAATACTTAATTATTTATAAAATAAATAATATTTTTAGTAATAATAATAATAATAATAATAATAATCTCACGGAATGAAAATTCAAAATCAAACTTTCACAAAGCACAGGACATTGGTCGACAATTTTTTTAAATAACTAGAGAGACGAACAATGTCCAAAATTCGACAAAATTCGAGTGTCTCTGAAAACGAGGAAATCAAATTAAAGACATGCTGCGAATTTCCCATCAAAATTAGTCCTCATACACAACAAAGCACGAGTACGCCTTTATACAGAAGGATCATATGCACACACTCACGCACGCACACACATACATATACATATTTTATATATATATATATACATGTACATGCGCTGAATATAATTTATATACATGTATATAAGAACTAGCCAGGGATGTCAAAAACGTCACATGGTTCCAAACGGATGTATCATTAAAATCTGAAAACAGACGCAGCAGCAGCAGCAGCAGCAGTACACAATGGTCTCTGTATACGACACACAACAGACGAAAGCCTTCTTCGACCAGCATGAATAGAACACCATTGTTTCACTGGAGAACAGGAAGGCAAAGCAGCACACTCGTTTGATAACAGATAGACAGAAAAATGGCGCACTGAATCAGAATCTGGAACTGGTTCAGTTGGGGCTAAGACAATCGCTTCAATTGGTCGTCAAATATGAAGTCTCAATATGAAGAAGACGCATCTTCTGAATTTTTCGTCTCGGCTCTGAATCTCTCTCTCTCTCTCTCTCTCTCTCTATATATATATATATATATATATATATATATATATATATATATATATATATATATATATATATATGTGTGTGTATTTCGGAGATTGTGAACCCAAATTCTCCTCAACATGTCGCAGTGCATGATGGTCGGCATTGACAAAGCCTGCAGTTCATGAGTCGAGCGGGTTGTGCAAAGACATTTCGGAGATTATTTATGACCGTTGAATCGCACTCGCCTTTCTGTCTTAGACAACACGAGGCTCCCTGTTGAGAGTAATTCCACAGTTGAGGGCGAAAGACAAACGCACGCCTGGGTCCAAGTGCCAAGCGATCAGTCTTCGAGCGAGACAACGGTGTCCAAGTCTCTTTTGTACGGGAACAAATGCAGACAACGGATGCTATACAGTATAATCGAGAAAACGCGCCGTGTTAACTTAACGGCGAATGCCAGAAATAACCGAATCAGAGGCAGTTATCGAGTACCGAATGGACCAAATGACCAAATGTCTGCGTCATAAGCAGGGAGGGTGTGACGCTCGCCATCAGAGTGCGTGTTAACGAGGTCCTACTGTACTCACTAGCAGCACAAACAGCAAAAGTTCAGAACAATGGTCAAAAAACCAAAATACAGAGAATTCGTTGTCTTCTATCAACACACTACAGTTAAACTTTAGGCAATTGCAGCGCTTTGTCTAAAACCAAAAGCTATATTTCGTTGTTACCGATTTGGACTGCCTTTCCCTGAAACAAAGATGACCATGGGTCACTCAAAATAGCCATGTGACCCATTAAACCCTTGACCCATACATGACCCGTGGGTCATACGGAAAGAAAAATTCAATAATACCTTTATAAAGACGTTAAGCCATTTCAAAACTAATATTAACCCCTTAACTGGGCAACTATTTGTAACTCAATATAAAATGGACGAGCATTACTCGGGGCACCCAGTTAAGGGGTTATGTAATGTAATGTAACAAAATATTAGTATAGTGTCTCTTCTGAAGAATCACTCAGAAGCGCTTCCGCTGCAATTACTGCATATTGACGAAGAGATAACTCAGATAAGTTTTAAGTCGTTTCAAAAAGACGGCCATAGAATTATTAGGAGTTGCTAAGCCACGCACATGCATGCCTACTGGCGTCAAGAGCATTCCAAAGGATATACGACCAACTGATTCAAAACCTCGTTTTAGGAGGTTCGTGCTTGGGGCACACTGAGAAGACCAGTAGTACAGTATATCGATCAAACATAGAAGCGCATAGCCACTGTACAATAAAATGATTGTGACCAACGCCACAAGTAATCAACAGTAACGTCATCGCCACATATAGATGCAAAGATTGAACTGCAAATGTTTATACGCCAATGAACAGGAGCGTAGCGACGGAGGGGGGGTATATCGGTATATATACCCTACCCCGGTGGATCAGTCTACCTTAAAGTTTTTTGTGTGATTTATATGTGGTTATATGTAGTTTATATGGTTTATAGTTAAGGTTTATACCTCTCCAAACATTTATACCCTCCCAAATTAAATTCCTGGCTACGCCCCTGCCAATGAAAGTGAACGTAACATCTTAGGGGTCGCATGACTGCGTCAACAGGCTTAAAACCTGACGGGTGTTGACCAGTTGACCGATTGCCATCTCTGCCATGAAATATAAACTTTAACCTTACCTGACCAGGTACCACCTGGCAGTGAGGTGCAGAGATGGGCACAATTAGACAAAAATCTAATCAATTAGAATTAGAATTAGTTGCTGCTAGCACCTAATTGATTAGCATTAGAATTAGTTCTACACTTTGTTCAATTGATTAGAATTAGCATTAGCTGCTGTCTAATCAATTAGAATTACAATTAGATTGTCGATGTTCGCGATACAGTTGACACATCACGCAAAACAGTTTTAAAATACTAATTTAATATCAGCAGTAATTGTATGCAGCTGCAAATGGTTGGAAATGGCTGGCATTTCCAGTTGTCAACAGTAATCACACAAAACACTTAATCTATCAGCTGTAAGTTTTTCCTTGCTAATGCTACCATGATCATCTCAGCGTTATACTATGAGCATGCGTTTCAACATTATTCTCAGGCTGCCTCGGATGGCTAATTGTCATGTAATTAAAAAATAATTAGAATTAGCAGGTAAATTCTAATTGATTAGAATTACGATTAGCTGATAAAATTTGCCAATTGATTACAATTAGAATTAGCTGGTCATCTAATCGATTAGCTAATCAATTACTTCCTAATTGATTAATTACCCATCTCTGGTGAGGTGGCACCCAACCCCTACCCTCGAAAAATTCTCTGATGACCGAGGCTGTGGTCTTGTGTCCATTAGAGGAATTACTAGTTTTGATTACACTACAGTCGATTACAGTACAGTATACATGTCATTACGAACTTAGAAACGATATTTTAAATCTGGGGAAATCCACTCTTGGTAGATCACAAAAATCTACATTGAATTGCTATCGATCACAACACACTATAATATACTGAACACTGAATATATATATATATATATATATATATATATATATATATATATATATATATATATTTATTTATCAATGCAAGATATACAGTATGCTAATAAGAAATTACAACTTAACGCAACGGAAAAAGTACATCTTGGTTCCAAAAGATGTTACCTGTCAGGTGGGAAGCTCTCAAGAGAAACGAGCGACGAATTTATGGAGAAAATATCCGAGAAAGCAACGGAACCTGATTCCGTAGCCTTGACGACAGCGGCAGCAGCAACAGCAGCAGCAGCAGCAGCAGCAGCTGTGGAAGACAGTTTGTCATCTGCAAACAAATCAATTACCAATAACCATTAAACTCTCAACGCCGACCGAAGCGAAGGGGAGTTCAGTTGACACCAACTGCCAACTGAAATAGCCAAAAAGACAATCGCCAATTAGATGTCTAAGCTTCGCCGACATTGTCAGGTCTTATAATGGACTGAAATAAAACACTTCAATTACGCTGCTCCAAATGTCACACACCTCCTGCCCTGCACGTCAGTTATCCAGGTATTGGCTAAACGACTAATGAGTGTTATGCAAGACAGTATAATCATCATCATCATCATCATCATCATCATCATAATCATCATCATCATCATCGTCGTCGCAGTTGCGGCTCTAGGATTTGGCAAGTGAGCTAGGGCCGTTGGGGTGGCAACTTCTAATCATGGGGGCCAACCATTTGTTGTTTAATGTATGTAGCATTAAGTATAGGGTCCCAACTGGGGGTGGGCACTGGGGGGCCAGGCATTCAATAGAGGGGGCACGGGCCCCCCTGGCCGCCCGGTGGAGCCGCCACTGCGTCGTCGTCGTAATTGTCATCATAGGTCAGTAAAAACCGAAAAGAAAAGTGAGAAATAGGAAGTTTAAGATTTGATCTTGACCATAAAAATCAAGCGACATCTTATTAGTTCCATAATTACGCACAGTGTGTGTGTGTGTGTGTGTGTGTGTGTGTGTGTGTGTGCCTGTTCAGAAGCCAATGATTTAGAATGTCTGCACTGTGCAAACAGTCTTTTCTTTTGTGGTCTCTCTCATAAAAGACCCTTTATACCGTTAATCAGTCCATTGACTGCTTTTTGTGTCTGCATGGTCAGAGGCCGTTGAAAAGTCCGTCAATGTCGAGGTCATGACCTCTGACCAGTCTCCTGTCACCTTGAGACAGGGTCATCGCTCCGCAACAAAGGCAAGCAGACGTCATCACAATGCGCTGCCGTTTAGCACCGAATGCAATACACGGAAACACAGCACAACCAGTCATACACTGTATATCGCATCATAGTATACTACTGTATATACTATATACTATATATATATATATATATATATATATATATATATATATATATATACACGGAATGTTGTCATCAGAGCACAATATCTATAAGAAGACCTCCTATATAGAAATCTCAGTAAAGTTTTGGAAACCAATAATATCTCTTAGGAAAGACAAAAAGTAAATAACAACCGAACAGGTAAGATTTTTTTCAATCAATCAAAAAAGATAAGATTGACCAATGAAATAATTGCATCTCATGAGAGCGCATCAGAATGCGATCTTAAGGTAAATATTTGATTTTACTATGCACTGAAAATGCGACCATTTCAATGAGATATAAATGGAAAATTACAATCACTCACTCACTCACTCCATCAATCAATCTCTCAATAATCGATCACTCAGTCACTTTCTAATAAATCAGTTAATTCTGTGAAATAACACATTTCAAAATCGAGAACTAGAAACTGCGAGTTGACCAACGTAGATGATAACAAGAGACAGACCAATGAGATCACGAATCTGATATGTGACCTGTCTTTTTCTTACTTTAGATGGATTCCAAGCATCAGTTAAGATCGCTGCAATTAGTTTAATAGCAAAACTCACGTCAGAAGGTAAACCAAAACTCAAGGCAAAGATTACCGAAATAATTAGAAATACTAAAAAGAAATGTTTTCATATGACGTCATCTGACTTCTGACATCTCAAATACAAGTTCCAATCGGTCGTTCACAGTTGGGCAAAATAAGCTTCGAAATTCACAAGAAATTTCACAAAACCAGACTCACGATCTCAAGCAATTAGAAATCGACGCTCACAATGACAAAATGACAAAACGACACCGTTATTAAAAGCCTATTTACTATATACGCATCTCTCTCTCTCTCTTTCTCTCTCCTCTCTCTCTCCCTCTCTCTCTCTCTCCCTCTCTCTCCCCTCTCTCTCCCCCTCTCCCTCCCTCTCTCTCTCTCTCTCTCTCTCTCTCTCTCTCTCTCTCTCTCTCTCTCAGAAGCAAATACCGACAACGCCATCCATGACTACTGGAGTCAATGACCAACTCTCAGACCGACCCGAACCTACGTCAAATGCAAGACGGGTCGACGACCGACCCGATCAACCGAACGAGACATACGCAGAGAGATCAAAGCATATTTACCAGTGAGCTCGGAGCGAGCCGATGGACCAGGAACGGAGGGGGAGAAGAGAACACCGCATCATCATCATCATCATCATCATCATCATCATCAGCAGCAGCAGCAACAACAACTACACGGTTGAAAGGATTCGTGAATACATGGCGCTACATAACTCATCACTCCCGCTGATGTTGCAAATGAAATTTCCGTTTCCCGCCGAACGCCAGATAACAACGTCCGCGCGAACGACACAGCCGTCTATTACGTCCGCGCGCGATTTTTCAGCTTTCCTCTCTCTCTCCCCCTCTCTCTCTCTCTCAAAAAAAACACGACGGGCGACTTTTTGGAGCGTTTTTCCGTTTCGAGCAGACGCGAGAAGTGGCATCAACCGCTGCTCTCTGCTCTTTACGAAATGTCGTCCAATTTCAACTGAACTAACGTCGGGTCCTGCCGAGAAAACGATCTCACCCACGATTGGCTGCGACGCCGACCGGCAGGGGCGTGGCCATCGGCATGATCGACAGCTCGGTCAGCCGTGTGTCCGTGTGTCTGACACTGTGCGTGTCTGTCCGTCCGTCCGTCCGTCTCTGTTCGTCCGGCGCATTCTAGCTCCCAGTGATGGCGCTGTTAAGACATCCGACTGAAATCCCTAATGGCGTTTAGTGCGGCCCATCGAACGACGCACTATTCAACACCTCTCTGCGAGCGCCGAACCTCGGATTAACATCAAAAGTAGATTTTTATGGCGCCGTTAATTGAATCTATTACTCACTGGCGCTATATGCTAAGAGCTGCTGCAGTAGTTACGTATGCCCTGTTGCCTTCTATCACCCACACTCTCGGGGCAGGGTTCCTAATCGATTCGTGGGCATCCAGATGGCGGGGGGGGCTAATATAAGAAAACGTGTTCAAAGTTTGACCACAACCACACACCGTAAAGTTTTATTCTGACTGAAAATTAAAGGAACCAACGCCGAGGCTCCAAAGCGCCTTATAATAATAATAATAATAATAATAATAATAATAATAATAATAATAATAATCGTCATCAGCGGCCCCTAATCTTTTCTAACGGGTGGGAGTGGGGGGAGAGCCAATTCGCCCACTCAATTGAGACCAGAGTCAAATGCTTCAAAAACATCCTAGATCATCATCATCATCAGCAGCAGCAGCCATTTCGGAGAAGGGTGACCGCCTTTTCTGGCTTCTGGCTTCGCGATGCACGCGGGGGGAGAAGACGACGACATAGACATGTGCTGTGCTAATGGTCGACTTAATAAGACCAACTGACTTCCAGCGCAAAACAGAAACTACATTTCAAATCGGTTGCATGGCGAGCCATCCAATGCTGGGACTCAAGACTGTACCCCCTCCTCCAACACCAACTGCCACCCCCCCCCCATTGCAATTACACGCCTCTCCTCCATTTCACATTTCTCGTCCATCGCCCCAAACGCTGCGCTGGTCTTAGGAGC
>CM030846.1:16308909-16316409 GCA_018105865.1 Metaphire vulgaris
TGTTCTACTGTATGAATACACTGTATATATGTATATTCATACATACTGGAGAATAACTATTTTCGCAATGTCCAATTAAATGTTTGCTAATGAGGAAAGAAAAGGAGCACAACGATGTTAATTCCGGATATTCGCTTCCATAAAACAGCGCTATAAGATCGAATCAAGCGAAGACATTTATGTGGAGCTATAGTTTTCGAGGAAATTAGACGATCGTCAAACTAACCTAATTTCAAGGCAGAGAGGGGATGGGGAGGGGCAGCTGAGACAGCGAAACAGAGCCAGCAACAAACGCTCTATCGATCTATACACGCTGTCTTCTGGGTTTACATTAGTATGCGCACCTGGGAGTTTGCGCACCTGGGAGTTTGCGCACCGGTAGTTTGCGCACCGGTAGTTTGCGCACCTGGGAGTTTGCGCACCAGTAGTATGCGCACCAAGTCCATAAATGACGTAATTCGCCTAGGGGGGAGGGTTCAGAAAATTTGTTACGAAGTGTGACGAGGGAAAGAGGAGGTCTCAATACCTTGTTTCCATAACCCTACCCCTACCCCTAATGCTAACCCGATAATGAGTTATCCTTGGGAGAGACCGGGAGGGGGTGGGGTGGTAGTTGCCCGTGCCTTCATTTCTTCTTTTCTTCTTGCCCTCGTCACACTTCGTAACAAATTTCCCCTCTCTCTGTCTCTGTTTGTCTGTCTGTCTCTCTCTCTCTCTCTCTCTCTCTCTCTCTCTCTCTCTCTCTCTCTCTCTCTCTCTCTCTCTCTCTCTCTCGCCCCAACATCGGCGAATGGGAAAATTTCCATCATGCAGCCACGTATTTCCCGAAGATATGCATGTCGCTTATTCAAATCATTGTATATTATGATCGCCAAATAAAAGAGGATATAAAAGACGCGGATGTCTTCTCATGCGCAATGACAAATTTCGACGACAGAATATATATAGCCTATATATTACAAGAGCGAAAACTATGACCATTTGAAACTGACGCTATATGGCCTAGCATGGCAATAGCAACAGTTGTTCTCAGCAGGCAATCCAAATCAATGTTAACTGTTCATATAGGAAGACATTAACCGCAGCTGCCTCAAAAGAAGCCGAACACTGTGACACGGACAAGTCGTGAACCTTGTGAAAATGCGAGCGTATATACTGTCACGCGGAGTCTCATATTAACGGGATTAAACTGTACTCGAGAGAAGTACTAATATACTGTATGACAATCTACACATTGTAATATAAGTAAGTTCAGAGCGGCAATGATTGAGGTTCATGAGGACAAATGACCCCGACTGACCTTTTTCCGAATGACAATTGTTATCATGACCGTTAACTCGTTCCGATAAAGACGACGAAGAATCAATCGATGATGATGACGACGACGAAGAAGAATAAGTATAGGACTTAAGTTTACTCAAGGAGTTTGCCAATGGATTTCTGAAATATATCATCAGAACTGCATTTAAAGCAAATTTAAAATCTTACTATCTCTCTCTCTCTCTCAGCAGTCACATATAAAATGCACAGGCTGCATGGCAGAATTCGGGGCGGTTTTCTCTCCCAACCACCTTTTTCGTTTTCGAATACAAGCGGCATCCTATAGTATTTCTTTAAAAAATTTTACCGTTTCCAAATTTTACCGCCATTTCCCACCCACGCACACCTACAGCACGAATGCCGCAAACAACGTTTGCTTCCCGGAATCCACCTTGTTACGCCTATACGCCGCAAGGAGTCATATTTTCTGATTAGGCTCACTGTCTTTCCTTGCATATTCTTCAAACCTAGAGAGAGAGAGAGAGAGAGAGAGAGAGAGAGAGAGAGAGAGAGAGAGAGAGAGAGAGAGAGAGAGAGAGAGAGAGAGAGAGAGAGTAGTAGATCAAGATGTATGCTTCTTTAAGGGCAGTTCTCGGTCTACCCATGAGACACCGCGCCGCTGTTGTCTCAGCGATGTCCTCTGCTCTATCCCTTTAGCGTAATCGAATTAGATGATTCGATTGGAAGCTATAATTTCAACAGTCTTTCGCCATCCAGTCGCCGAAAACTGTCTTCCTTACACACTGAAGACAAGCCAGGCGTCGGGTTACTCGGAAGCATATCACAGAACACAAATATAATCCGTAAACATTGGAAGAGCATTGACCGACGATTACGTATGCAGGCTCCGCCTCCTCCTCCCCTCCTCCTCCCCCTAATGAATATTCATGTACGAGGGTACTAGACTTCTCGTGCTCTCCATAAAACGCTTCAATCAATTGATTACTTACTTACTTTTCGCGGTTTATTAAAAAAATTGCAGGGCAAATGGATTTCTGATTCTGCGTATAATTTAAGCGATGCACCAAGGTTCATCTTAACTTCATAGCTACGCCCACGATCGTCGGTTTACACTTCCAGAAACATCCCTTCGTAGCTGCGCCCTTGCTTTCCAAACATCAGCAGCGTACTCTGCTGATATAGGCGTACAGCAACTCGTTTGGAAGGAAAGAAGGAAGAAAGAAAGAAAGAAATGGATTAATTATAGAATCAAATTGTAGATAATGGCTGCCAACCTCCCATAATCATTCATAAAAATCTGTATTTCCAAATTTGCCTGTCTTCTAACGGATTAACAGCAACAATTTAACAACAATCGTCAACGGTCGTTATAGAAGCATAATCGATAGATCACCAGGTCCCACTAGGGTGGGGTGGGGGTGGAGGGCGTGGGGTGGCCCCTCTTTCATAGACGGCGTTCTGCCACAAAACTTGGGTGTCCACGGTCCATGCAGGCCTCCCATGGGATGGACAATTCCCTTCTTCCTTTTAACGGCGTCGGTGCCTCCGATTTTTGTAAAGTCAGTAAGTGAGTTTTAGTGCATTCTGGACATAAATCAAAACCTGTCATACAATGGATCGGATATCTAAAACATGGCTCGTCCTTCTATTGATTTACTAACCATCCTCCCAAAATATTCGGCAGGACTTTCATTTAGTTGATGTCCATCGTTCTCGTACAGTCTCTGGGCTAGAGTTGAGCATGCCATGGCTGCATGGGAGGTGCTCTGCTTCGAGTGCTGTAGAGCGAAATTTTGAAGGTCGGTATTGGTTATTCTTGCAAAGTTTGAGGCAATGAAGATGGGGACAAACGAGAATGTATGTTTTGTCGGAGAATTTCTTAAATTCGCTGAAATTTTACATATCTATTACATCCACTGTCCATGCAATAGGTCTTCAATTGGCTATATATGTCACATTGCGAATTAATAATACTCATTATACATGACGTATTTGTTGTCTATAAAACCTGTCATACAAAGGACCATATATCTAAAGGCACTTATACTATACTATATATATAGCTTCACGGACTTTGTTGCTAACGGCAACACTTGAGACAACTCTCGTAGATTATGTGGGGGCTGTCCAGCAGCTATTGTACTCTTGGCTCAAACCTGGGAGTGTCCTGACACCCCTAACACCCCCATGATCGCCGCCTATGCCCTCTTTCCTCCCTATCGCTGCAGTCCTTCCGGAGACGAGTCAACCCATTGGGCGCAAACCCTTCCCTCCCCATGGGCCAATCGATCGCTGAAACAACAAGACAAATTAGGAAGCGAAAGCCCAGAGGAGGAGGAGGAGGAGAGGAGGAGGAGGAGGAGGAGGAGGAGGAAGAGGAGGAGGAGGAAGGAGGAGGAGGGAGGGAGGAGGAGGAGGAGGAGGAGGAGGAGGAGGAGGAAGAGGAGGAGGAGAGGAGGAGGAGGAGGAGGAGGGAGGGAGGAAGAGTAGGAGGAGGAGGAGGAGGAGGAGGAGGAGGAGGAGGAGGAGGAGAACAGTTCAAAGCCCATTCGTGTTACGACATCTCTTAGAAATTGTCTGACGCTAACGGACCGTGTTATAACCGAAGCAGACGTATAGAGCCTCGTTCTGAAGACGGCGGTCAAAGCCAGTGGCTTCCGGATGAACGTCACCGAGGATTATAATCAAAGGACAGTGCTAACCAGGGAGAGGGAGGAGGAGAAGGCGGGCGGGGGGTCAGATTCTACTGTCAAAGTGGTTTCACGGAACACTCGAGTACCATCTAAAGTACTTTCAGATTTGGCCTTAAAACATATCTGTTTGACTTGGCTTATCCCCTTAGGTTGCTCCCGCCGTTTCGGACTGATCTTCTGGCTTGACCTGCTGGCTCCAATGCTATTTGGATTTGGTGCGCCATCGGCTGATGCCCTGGGCATTATGATAGTGGCGCTATAGAAGTTGATTGATTGATTGATACTTTCGCACTTGATACTGATGAACACTATACTGCCATTGAATCTCACTGTATACGATACAGTCCACTTTGACAATACTTGAGAATACTGTTCGTGTGTGTGTGTGTGTGCGTCTTCTGTAAAATTCTCATATGCAAAACGCTATTATTTTACTATTACAGTATTAAGACGAGAGATTGTAGCAGTAATGACGATGACAATGACGATGATGGTGAATGATGATAGCGATCGCAATATTGAAAATTATGATCATGACGGTGGATGATGATTTAAAAGTCTAATTGATGAGCCAAAAGACTGATAACGACGACGACGACGACGACGATGATGATGACGACGACGACATCTGTTAACGATGTCTGAGACAGTTGTCTCCTTTGTAGGCCGAGTGTTAGAGACGACTCACGACTGACCGTAGCGTTCTGTCGATTGATGTTGAATCTTTGGAGATTAAATCTCTGAGGAAGTTCTGTCCTCCGAAAGAGGAATTCAGTCTCTCTGGCGATTCGTTGTCTTCGCTGCAACGAAATCTCTTCACCTACAATGAAAACGAAAACGAAAACGAAAACGAAACGAAAAAGACAGCTGAGTTTTAGGCTTTTTGCCATTAACGAAATGCAGCGCAACAGGGTTGAGTTTTAAAGCAAAATCTGGGCTCGAAACGTCAACAATGGCACAAAATACCCAGAAACAGACCGCGATGGTGTAAATCAAATGATGGCCCGCGGGCCAGATCCGACCCGCCAGGGATGTGAAATGATCCGCGCAGATACTGAAACGATCAATAACTTTTCCCTAATACTTATAAAATATTTTTAAATGTCTTGTTTTCAACTTATCTGTTTTCTATTACTCATTAGCTAGATTTTTTAAACTAAAACTTTTGCATCTGGCCCTCGGGCACCAGCCATAAAAATTGCTGGCCCTTCATGAAATCTAATTGAATACCTACGGCGTAAATGCTGCGCGTTTAGAGACATACAAAGCAAATAACGCAAAGAGAAGTTAATCAAAGAGCAACGAAAGTCGCGACTTTGCATTTATTTAAAAATTGTGCAGGAATTAAAAATTATATTTTCAGCTTATTAAGTGCATTTCATATTAATAACTTGTAGTTAGATTTTATAGAAACTTTTTAAATTAAAGTTATTCTAATGAATTGCTTGTTAAATACGCCGATCATTGCCCTCTTTCAACCCTGACGTATAACGAGGGGAGCATCGAGAAATACAGAGAGAGAGAGAGAGAGAGAGAGAGAGAGAGAGAGAGAGAGAGAGAGAGAGAGACAGACAGACAGACAGACAGACAGACAGACAGACAGACAGAGACTGAGTCGGCAGAGATGCACTTGAGGTGCAAGTAGGTTCAAAGAGTAAACTCTCCCATTTTCACACCGATATTTTACAATTGAGTTAATGATTTTTTTCTCTCGCCATTGGTTAATGAGAAAAAAATTCAATATCCGTCAGAAGAGATCCGCCGTTGACACACACACACACACACACACACTGCAGAGCATTCCATTTCGCCCGACGCCGTCCATAAATCAATGTCATCGGGGCCTCCGACGGCGCGCAAAGGAGGTTCAACGCAGTCGAACGCTTTCGGCAAATCAAGAACACCCAGTCGACTTCCTTACCTACGACAACACCGGAATCAGCGCTGACGCGGGGCGTCAAAGGAACGACGAATTATTTTCAGTCAACAAAAAAAAACCCGCGGACCCGAAGTACTAAGTGCACGACTTTCGCTGACAATGAGTGTCGTTGTTGTTACTAGCGTCATCGTCGTCGTCGTCATCATCATCGTCTTGGCGTGGGCGTCTGCTGTGACGCCGGTTGTGGTGAGACGCGCCATAGTCCTGATCCCAGTTCGAAAATGGGCCTCAGGGTGCCTCCTGGTCCCCCCCCTAGTACAGCTACGCCACTGCGGAAAAAGACAACGGAACACGTGGATTGTGTCGTATTCTTGAACGAACTAAAATATGAAATGTCTTTCTCTGCATCGACTTTCAACTTTCTCCAGACACTCACATTCACATTGTCATCCTTGATATCACCTCAACAGACTGGAATTAAAAGCTTCTTTTCAAACCATTTGGTTCCAGGTTCGCGAGTGTACTTGTAGGAAACAATGAAGGACATTCATGTCATCAGATTCTGTCCTCAGATGCCATCGTCTAAAAAGGCCAAGACCGAAGATCGGCTTCAGACGCAAACGATAACATAATTCAGATTTTTTCAATATAATTTTACAATTGCGTGAACGCTTCGTTTCAGTTTAGCATTTGAAGGAGTGGTCGATGAGGAATTCTGTATAGCCAAGATGTCACTCGAATTCCCTTGCCAAGTCTAGATCTCGTCAAAATAAATCTAAACAGACGCTTTTAATTTCAAAGAGCACTTGACAAAACCGACGGAAATCATCCGAGAGACATTCGCCTGACGTGCCTCACTCATCGCCGAGAGAGAGACAGACAGACAAGAGAGAGAGAGAGAGAGAGAGAGAGAGAGAGAGAGAGAGAGACAGAGAGAGAGAGAGAGAGACAGAGAGAGAGAGACAGAGACAGAGACAGAGAGAGAGAGAGAGAGAGACTGTCCAAGCAGATTATAATATTGTTATAATATTCTGTACGTGGAGACGACGTTGCGGTGTTTACGACGGAGCAATTGAATCCGAACTGCGAAAAGTGCAACAAGTGAGACGCCGACACAATGCCTTGCATAATTATTCCCACAGATCTTCTTCTCCCTCCTCCTCCTCCTCCTCCTCCTCCTCCTCCTCCTCCTCCTCCTCTCCTCCGACACTTCAACGACGTTCAAATGGTCTTTTTTGGTTTTAAATACAATCCAAAGATCTTCTAAATACCAGTGGACTGCACGGGTACATTGACGCAGATGTCGCTTACTTACTTACTTACTTACTTGCCTATTCACCATAGAGACCAGTAACAAGGCAATAGCGTTTCACAATTATTTCAACGTAGGCGATGTAATTAATGTAGACGTTGCTTCAAAGATGCTCTGCGCCGTCACCGGACTGTCCCCAATGTTTATATAGCGCATAGTTTTAAAAATTGTCCTCTACATGTGCGGTCTGCAAAGCAAAACACTCTGCCTGCTGTTCTGAGACAGGACGAAGAACATAACGGCAGACGCCGAGGTTAAGAAAAACGGAGCCACCTCATTCTCCCTCTCCTCCTCCTCCTCCTCCTCCTCCTCCTCCTCCTCCTCCTCCTCCTCCT
>CM030846.1:16318909-16351409 GCA_018105865.1 Metaphire vulgaris
CCGCCTGCTGCCTAGGAGGCAACGTACGCGTGCACTGCATGGACAGAAGCAGCACCGAAGATAATACCTGCGATTCGTAGAAGATACACCTGGCGTCAAATAATTACCTATCAAAAACATAAACTGAATGAATTGAAGTCCCAAATCTTCGAAGTCTTTCTTTACTATAGAAAAGCATTACTTAAATGTGTGTGTGTGTGCGTGTCAAATAACTTTGCGACGTCCATAAAATCCCTCGATTCCACGTATAGTTCACCGTCTGAAATATCATAACGAATATCATAACGAAGACTTGCCTGGTTTACTTACTTACTTACTTACTGTATCGACAAATCTTAGGAATAATGTCCTGCTTCGTATCGAATACAGAGATCATTATTAAAGCTGCACCGTGTTTTATACGTGGAAAGAAGTGCTAATGGCAACCGCTGACTCCAGCTACCATTTCCATATTCCAGAGACACCCACTCTCAACCGAATAACAGGCATTTTATGTCCTTTTCCACTTTTCCACGAGAGGTGTTTTACCGCCAGGTAAGCAAGTTTAACGCCACGCTCTGGTTGAAAGACAACGCGCATATATTCTGCTAAGAGACTTACGTAGAGACCCACTGGCTGCTCCATCCTTCCCCCGTTGGGGCATTTGGGAGAGGGTGTCGAGGTCAAAGGTTAATGGAACACCGCGTAGCCAAACGAGAACCTGGAAGCATTTACGACGCGAAGTCAAAATGCAGAAGTCGGAGTCGAACTGCGCCGGAGCTCATCACGGCTAATGCAGGAAGACAGATAATGGGGAATCATGGAGTGGGCGGCGGGGGGTGGGGGTGGGGTGGGAGACGAAACCCTGGTACGCGACTAGAGGGTACGAAGATGAATCCGACAATCTCGACTGCGTTCCAAAATGAAACGCCAATTGCGGACACTTAAGGTGTCAACGAGAGAGAGAGAGAGAGAGAGAGAGAGAGAGACAGACAGACAGACAGACAGACAGACAGACAGACAGACAGACAGACAGACAGACAAAGAGACAGACAGACAGAGGAGAGAGAGAAGCATGCAGTAATACACTCAGCTATTGCCAACTCCGCCTTCGCCTTGTTCTGTCCCGGCTTTCAAAAGAACAGGTTCTCCAGGGGAAAATCAATTGCACATCGGATTGAAAGTTTTAAACCGTCCGTTAACCTGTCCTCCTCCTCCTCCTCCTCCGCCTTTTCTTCTTCTTCTTCTTCTTCTTCTTCTTCTTCTTCTTCCTCCTCCTCCTGCTCCTTTTTTCTCCTGCTCCTTCTCTTTCTTCACCTCTACTGAACTCACAAAGTCTTTACTCGACCTCGTTATAAGCCATATTCGAAGCTTCGTTTCAGTTTAGCATTTGAAGGAGTGGTCGATGAGGAATTCTGTATAGCCAAGATGTCACTCGAATTCCCTTGCCAAGTCTAGATCTCGTCAAAATAAATCTAAACAGACGCTTTTAATTTCAAAGAGCACTTGACAAAACCGACGGAAATCATCCGAGAGACATTCGCCTGACGTGCCTCACTCATCGCCGAGAGAGAGACAGACAGACAAGAGAGAGAGAGAGAGAGAGAGAGAGAGAGAGACAGAGACAGAGACAGAGACAGAGACAGAGACAGAGAGAGAGACTGTCCATCTCACAAGCAGATTATAATATTGTTATAATATTCTGTACGTGGAGACGACGTTGCGCTGTTTACGACGGAGCAATTGAATCCGAACTGCGAAAAGTGCAACAAGTGAGACGCCGACACAATGCCTTGCATAATTATTCCCACAGATCTTCTTCTCCCTCCTCCTCCTCCTCCTCCTCCTCCTCCTCCTCCTCCTTCTCTCCTCCGACCCTTCAACGACGTTCAAATGGTCTTTTTTGGTTTTAAATACAATCCAAAGATCTTCTAAATACCAGTGGACTGCACGGGTACATTGACGCAGATGTCGCTTACTTACTTACTTACTTACTTACTTGCCTATTCACCATAGAGACCAGTAACAAGGCAATAGCGTTTCACAATTATTTCAACGTAGGCGATGTAATTAATGTAGACGTTGCTTCAAAGATGCTCTGCGCCGTCACCGGACTGTCCCCAATGTTTATATAGCGCATAGTTTTAAAAATTGTCCTCCACATGTGCGGTCTGCAAAGCAAAACACTGCCTGCTGTTCTGAGACAGGACGAAGAACATAATGGCAGACGCCGAGGTTAAGAAAAACGGAGCCACCTCATTCTCCCTCTCCTCCTCCTCCTCCTTCTCCTCCTCCTCCTCCTCCTCCTCCTCCTCCTCCTCCTCCTCCTCCTCCTCCTCCTCCTCCTCCTCCAGTTTTATCATAATTTGGACTGATAAGGAAGTGCTAGCATAGATATTTAGATAAGACGACGAATGCAGTCGACTGAAATCAGATCTACGAAAAGATAACGGTTTCCGGTTGTCGAGATTTTAACGATAATTCTGTTCCTGCGACAACCGACACAACCTGAACGACTGAATAAAAGCGCCTCATAAATAGTCCGTTAAAATCACCGGAAAGAACTTCTAGCATCTCTATGATCGGAAATAAAATTCGTGTCGAAGTCAGAAGACATAGAAATGCACGAAAATCAAATCGAAGACTGGTCGAATAGTTTCCAAGCAGGCGAAGGTCGACCGCTGAAAAAGATAAGATCAACTAAACCAGCGGGGGGGATTCGAGCCACATGCATCTCCCCCGCCCCTCTTCTCTCTCTCTCTCTCTCTCTCTCTCTCTCTCTCTCTCTCCCTCCCTCTCTCTTTTTCGGTCCCGGTAAACGGAGCACTATCGAATGGTCTGAAACAGAGGTACAGCCGGAGCCAGCGCTGTTTGTTTTAGAGATAACTGATCCGAAAAAATACACACAGTTCGGAACTTTTGTCACCGGGAGGGACCCCGGCATCCGAAGGATCGGAGGAGAAAAGGAGGAGGAGGAACCCCGGGAAGGAGGGAAACTCAGAGGAGAAGGAAGGGTCCGAGACCCGCGGGGTCACGACCTCTGAAGCTGGCAACACACGGGGGCTGAGGTAAGGCGATGCTATCGAACTAGACACGGAAAGACATTTGTTTATTTACTCAACGCGGGCAACATTCGATCGCAGAAGAACACCAGAGAGTCTCTCTCTCTGTCTCTCTCTCTCTGTCTGTCTGTCTGTCTGTCTGTCTCTCTGTCTGTCTGTCTGTCTCTCTCTCTCTCTCTCTCTATATATATATATATATATATATATATATATATATATATATATATATATATATATATATATATATATATATATCCTCAAATACAGACACTGCATGCATTCAGAAACGCGCACATATAGTAGGGCGCATATACTGACAAACAAAAGAATACGAGGGAAAAAAGAAAAGATCGTAATCGCATACGCAATATTCTTACATATATTATAGATTTAGATATTACACATAATAACAATAATACCAATAATAATGCCCTAACTCCAATAATAATAACAACAACATATAGCTCTTTGCCAGTCAATGTGTGGGGATCATGACTGTTTCCCTACCCTATTTTAGCCTAATAATAATAATAATAATAATAATAATAATAATAATAATAATAATAATAATAATAATATACTTTAAATTGGTTTATGATAATACTAATAATAAAATACTACTACTACTACTATTATTACTACTACTACTACTACTACTACTACTACTACTACTACTACTACTACTACTACTACTAATAATAATAATAATAATAATAATAATAATTGGTAACACAGCGGTAGTAAATGGTCTAAATGATATAAATACATGACACACTCAGTGAATGAACAGAATAGATCATAGATCATGTATTTGCTGTTAGTAATTCGTTCAGTTTCTGATTTCCTTCTGTAGTTTCTTCGGTTTTACTGCATAAGTGCACAAAGGTTGCAAAACAAAAAAGCAATGCTGTTGCATAATCCGATGCTGCTGCTGCTGCTGCTGTGTTATTTATCCAACCAGTCGTATATCCATCCGTCCGTCCATCCGTTCATATTCCATCCATCATGCATCTGGCCACAGGTGTCTTTTGCGCGGTCAAATTGTGTACTCCTCTGCCATCGATTTGTCAAAGGTGAGAACTCCAACAAATGCATAAATCCATCTCACCTTCAACCCATCCAACCATCCATCCATCCATCCATCCAGCCATCTTTTCTATAGGGATCGCATCAGTTCCGTTGCCATCCATCGTCTTGGATATCCAATGGGGGAATGGTCGAATAGCAGCACCTTCGTTAAGCAGTCGTATATAGATTTCTCCACGCCTCCTGCACGACACTGTCAACACGGCGGTTCGTGAATATTCAGAGCCAGTTGCGTCACGTGACAGGAAAGGCAAATTGCTAAGCACCAACTTAATCTGCACGCATCCATCTGGCCATCATCGTGTCAGAAGTTCCGTCAGAAGTTCCTTGTCGAGACGTCTTCAGACTTTTATCTCCGTAATAACTCATTAACTCCTGTCTGAAATCACTGGCCCTTTGATACACTATCCTCTGTTCTGCTCCTCCTCTCCTCCTCCTCAATCCTCATCCTCCTCTTCCTCGTTCACTCTTTTCTTTCTTCTTCTGCTTCTCCTGCTTCTTCACAATACGTCAATTGTCGGTAACATCTGTTTGAAGGACTCGACTTAGGAGCGAGCAGCTTAGCACCTACGCTGAGAGCCATTAATGATCTCGACAGAGAAGCACCCGTCTATGATCGCGATCAATCAATGACAACGGAGCACTGAGACACTGCCGCCTGCTGCCTAGGAGGCAACGTTCGCGTGCACTGCATGGACAGAAGCAGCACCGAAGATAATACCTGCGATTCGTAGAAGATACACCTGGCGTCAAATAATTACCTATCAAAAACATAAACTGAATGAATTGAAGTCCCAAATCTTCGAAGTCTTTCCTCTTTACTATAGAAAAGCATTATTTAAATGTGTGTGTGTGTTTGTGCGTGTCAAATAACTTTGCGACGTCCATAAAATCCCTCGATTCCACGTATAGTTCACCGTCTGAAATATCATGGTAATTACGACTTGCCTGGTTTACTTACTTACTTACTGTATCGACAAATCTTAGGAATAATGTCCTGCTTCGTATCGAATACAGAGATCATTATTAAAGCTGCACCGTGTTTTATACGTGGAAAGAAGTGCTAATGGCAACCGCTGACTCCAGCCACCATTTCCATATTCCAGAGACACCCACTCTCAACCGAATAACAGGCATTTTATGTCCTTTTCCACTTTTCCACGAGAGGTGTTTTACCGCCAGGTAGGCAAGTTTAACGCCACGCTCTGGTTGAAAGACAACGCGCATATATTCTGCTAAGAGACTTACATAGAGACCCACTGGCTGCTCCATCCTTCCCCCGTTGGGGCATTTGGGAGAGGGCGTCGAGGTCAAAGGTTAATGGAACACCGCGTAGCCAAACGAGAACCTGGAAGCATTTACGACGCGAAGTCAAAATGCAGAAGTCGGAGTCGAACTGCG
Source organism: Metaphire vulgaris (assembly GCA_018105865.1). Lineage (NCBI taxonomy): Eukaryota > Metazoa > Annelida > Clitellata > Crassiclitellata > Megascolecidae > Metaphire > Metaphire vulgaris. The sequence continues at coordinate 16,324,438 of CM030846.1, forward strand.
CCGGAGCTCATCACGGCTAATGCAGGAAGACAGATAATGGGGAATCATGGAGTGGGCGGCGGGGGGAGGGTGGGGGAGGGTGGGAGACGAAACCCTGGTACGCGACTAGAGGGTACGGAGATGAATCCGACAATCTCGACTGCGTTCCAAAATGAAACGCCAATTGCGGACACTTAAGGTGTCAACGAGAGAGAGACAGAGCGAGAGACAGACAGACAGACAAACAGACAGACAGACAGAGGAGAGAGAGAAGCATGCAGTAATACACTCAGCTATTGCCAACTCCGCCTTCGCCTTGTTCTGTCCCGGCTTTCAAAAGAACAGGTTCTCCAGGGGGAAATCAATTGCACATCAGATTGAAAGTTTTAAACCGTCCGTTAACCTGCCCTCCTCCTCCTCCTCCTCCTTTTCTTCTTCTTCTTCTTCTTCCTCCTCCTCCTGCTCCTTTTTTCTCCTGCTCCTTCTCCTTCTTCACCTCTACTGAACTCACAAAGTCTTTACTCGACCTCGTTATAAGCCATATTCGAAGCGTCGCATATTTTTATATTTTTACAATAATACTCGAATCGATGCACTGAATGTCAAGTGAAAGGCAGTCTGGACTGAGCAAGAGTCACCGCAAGTATATGGAGTGTCGCACTCTTTTAGGACGAATGAGCACTTGTCAAGTGCTGACAATCAGTGACAACTGTTCCTTCAGGCGCGCCTCTAAAGACCTAAAGACATCCATCTGAAGTCTGTCACCCCAGAAATTTCTTGGGCGTCGCATTTACGTCAACAGCAAGCGACGATGCACAGTCGACAAAATCAAAGTCAGTTTCAGTTGAAAGCCGTGGAAAGATAACAGAAGAGAGGCTGTCTCCAAAATGTCCCAATGACCTTTTGACCTTCTCAGCGGTCCATCAAACTCTTCTCCATCCAACTGACGTTAAACACAACTCCAGCTTCTGCCGAGCGAAAAGGGTGGCTTCCCCCTTCCCCTACAGAGGTCCCCCTCTGAACTCCCCCTTCCACCCTTTAACAGAAGAGCGGTTACTTCGTGACGGACGTTGTCACAACACGTCAAACACTGTTTCGAGTGTTTCGCCAGAAGCAGCAGCGGCAACAATCAGCTCGTGCGCTCGCGAGGATGTTAGCCCCGGGGCCATGGCCTTCGAGCGGCGGTCGCAGGTCGGGCTACGAAAGGGGGCGAACGATCTAAACGCCCGATCGGCGTCGGGTCGAATAGAGAGACTCCCCCGGTCTCTCTGTGCGGACACGGCGACTCAAGTCGTGAGTTCATCGATCGAAGCACTCGAATTCCGTTCGGATTCGGTGCTCAGCGGAGTCAGGGCACGAGCGATGGATGCTCACTCACTCAGCACATTTGGCCATGAAACTAAACAGAATGACTTTACGACAGAATACCGACAACGATTTCAAAATAGTATAGAGTCCTTGCTGCTCAAAGAGGAGGAAGAGGATGATGATGATGATGATGATGATGATGATGAGGAGGAGGAGGAGGAGGAGGAGGAGCAGAGCTAACGACGCAGGTAGGATCTTTCCAGGGGTTCAAAGAGTTCAGGTATAATCGACCGCTTGAAAATATTGGCGATCTCCTTTGGGTCGTTTGACTTTCTAGAAATTTCTACGCCAAACGCACTTCTACGAAGGAGACAGAGAGTTTATTCGTGACCCTGAAGAGTACAGGTGCTCATTGATGCTCTTCTTAATTAACTTCATCTTTCACCTGTTCTGCTGCAGCGCTCTTTGACGACCATCACATCTTCCCACTGCAGCACAGTTTCTAATTTTTTTAAACATGAACTGTAAAATCTAAATTGCGTTCAACCGCTTGTTACCGCTAAATTCGATCCCTTTATGAGCATTTGAGTCTTCTGGTTACGCCCTGGCCTCTGGCTGCGCGCATAAAAACAGTCGAATTTTGTGAGTAAGTAAGCGGCTCCCGTCCGCTCTGTCCAGCACTCGATCAATGAATTCAGTCATTTAAACTAAGTGCCTCTGTCTCATATCGAATCGTGCAAAGGCAAACCATATGCCATGCAGTAATATTCTTACATTGCCCGATGCTAATTAAGAGAACGAGAAAGAGAAAAATGGCTTTCATGTATTAAGGATACGAGGCTTTCTAGTGAAAAACCCATCTAAAGCAGAGAAAGTCTTGTACAGTGGATCCCACTTAATCGCATACCGCTTAATTGCATAACCCGCATAATCGCATAACAACATAAAAACCCGAACCAGTGTTTTGTGTAACAGACGTCCCGGCTAATTGCATATAGCCCAGTTAATCGCATAAGCAAGGCTTGCACGGCACCTATGCAATTAAGCGGGTTTCACTGTATTATTCGGCGAATCGACGTTCCGTCCTCCCATCTCCTGCAAAAATAAGTTAAAGAACATCGTGTAGCGAAAGACTTGCGTCTGAAATTCTATAGCGGCAACTTCAATTACTTCTGAAGTTGCAACGGAAGTGACAATTATTCGGCCAATAAAGAAAATCTAGTTCTTCGAAAATCCGAAAGACGGCGTCTCCCTTTGTGTCGATTGGCAAATTCCATCGGATACCGAACCCCCTTCCACCCCGCTTTTGTTAATCTGGGACGTTGAGAGTGGTGGTGGTGGTGGTGGTGGTAGGCAGAGATGTAGTGGTACTTGTACTCGAGTTGTAAGTACGATTTGGGCCAGGTACTTGTACTTGTAAGGAATGCAAACTTGTACTTGTACTTGCCTCGGAGGCCAGGTCACTGTAAATAGACAGTGCTACATCTACTCAATGAGAATTGTTAGTAAGCTGTTTTTGTTAGCACATTTTAACAAGTACCAACTCAACAAAATTTATGATGAAGCCACTTCAATTTTTTAGTTAATAGAAAAGTTCAACAGGCTGTATAATGCAGCCATTAAAGAGATCAGATGTCTGACTGCACCAATTAAACAGAGCTGGCTTGATCGCGAGACCGCAAGGTTAATATGCAAGACTATCATCTCTATTTTTTAAGTGCAACTGTGATGATATTTATATGCTAATAGTGTCAATTTTATTCGTGGCCGGACAAACTGTCCGAGGACAAAATGTCACGGACAAAATGTCACGGACAAAATGTCATGGGGACAAAATGTCAGCGAAAAAATGTCAATGTCAAAAATGTTGTACTAGTACTTGGAGGCCAGGTAAGATAAGCTTGTACTCGTACTCAGGAGGCCAGGTCTTGTACTTGTTGAACTTTTTTACTTGCGGAGTTTTTTGGAATTAACTTGTACTGGAGGCCACTTTAACTTGGCATTGTGTGTACTTGCTACATCTCTGGTGGTTTTTGGGACACTAAACCAAAGCCTCGCTCACTGTAAATAGACAGTGTACTCAATGAGAATTTAGATTTTTTGTTAGTTTTAACGAGTCAAATCGCACGGAATTCAACTGTTTAGTCGGCAAAATTCGACAATCGTGGCAAAGGTCAGATAGACTGACAGATGAAGAAGAAAATGCAAGAGAAATACCAAATCTATATTATACAGAAGACAGCGTGTATGGGCCTACGTAGATAGACTGATCCATCTGGAACTGCTGCAAGATAAGCTACATCGTTGAATTTTATGCCTTTTAATTACTTTAAAGGCCATTTTAGAGATGCAGTTTCAGGAACCGCTCATTCGAATATAAAGGCAACACAGACACTGTTCTCACTGATACTCAGTCATTCAGTCAATCCCCAAATATAAGACCAGAATCTCGGATGGGCGTTTTAAAACGCTTTTAAAGATGAGGGAGGAATCCGACAGCAAAAGCAGCCATTATCTCTCCGTCTTCTTCTCTCCTCTATCGACCAGGTCGACCCAAACGGAGCGTTGACCACCGGCGGGTCGTGGTCGACGACGCGACACTTCCTCGGCGTCGATCCGTGTCTGTGGTGACGTCGTCGTCGTCGTCGTCGTCGTCGTCGTGATGTTATTTCTCGTGCTCAGGTAATTAAACGTGTTTCGTGGCGGACATCACGACACGACGGGAGCGCGAAACAGGAATCGTGTGCATCGGGCACAGAACACGCATCGAAGGAAAACGCCCGTCGACCGAGAGTGTTCGATTACGACGCAAAACGGTAATAAAAACGAAACGAAACGAAGATTCCGGCACGATCCAAGATCTCAGTTTTTACATTCTCAGTCGGGAGAGAGAGAGAGAGAGAGAGAGAGAGAGAGAGAGAGGGAGAGAAGGAGGGAGAGAGAGAGAGAGAGACAGACAGAAGAAAATTCATTCGAATGGATGCGAGACAACACAGGGCTGAGGGTTTCAAAGAGAAAAGCGTCGGGTTATAAACAGATGCACGAATTAATTATTATTTCTTGACTGAAACTAAATCTCCTAAAATTCAACACGCTGCAATTTACGCTGGAAGTAAATCTCTCTCTCTCTCTCTCTCTCTCTCTCTCTCTCTCTCTCTCTCTCTCTCTCTCTCTCTCTCTCTCTCTCTCTCTCTCTCTCTCTCTCTCGTTCGCCATGCAATATCAACGTATAGAAAGTGTATGTACTGCCACCTAGCGAATGAAATGGAAATTATTGAACGAATTATTGAACGCTATGCAGCGCTGTACATAGTAACACTTTACTGTACTGCGATAACAAAATAAGATGAGAGATAAGAAGGTACGAGATAACTTATTCTCAAGATTATTGACAGCTAAATAACAGTAGCAGAAACAACAACATTATATGTTATTAATAGCCACTTTCTTTGCACTCAATGTAAGATGAAAATTTATTTCTTTCGCCTCATAAGTCAATGTAATCAGGCTTATTTGACTTCCATAGCACTTGACTTCTATTGCGCCACAAAAGACACGACAACAACCGTAAAGAAAATCATCCTGTCCAACCCTGTTTTGAAGTTAAACAGGAGTAGGCTAAGATCGCTTATAGTCATCAGAAAATGTGTTTAGACGGAAGACCCAGCTTCCTTTCCAATCCAAACGAGTTAAACAGCATTGAAAGCGAAAAGGAAATCCTGGCTTAGTCAAAACACCTTCAACGCCGCCATCTTTCTGTCTCCCCAACTACAAACACGTACTAGACGCGCAACTGCCATATGGCTGACACCGCAACTGACAGTCAGATAACGATGCACAGAATTATAAGCAATGATCCTGCTTAGACAACGGTCTTCCACTGTCCATACAACAGACGTTTTCACATCTGGGCCTTCCATGCAATAGGCCTTATACTGTATAAGCTGGAATGATTCAGAGAAAGTCATCGCATATATCGAGGAAGGAATTGAAACAAGTTGGCGTAAAATCAGACACTATCAGCTTCTCAAAATTAGCCTACTTTACATAGGTTAACTCATAGCCTACTGCCGATTAAATGACTTAGAAGTGGCGCTATAGAAGTCGCAGTTCATAGTGCTTTCAACCAACCTATTCATCAACTTCTATAGCGCCATTTCATAATGTACACATGCACCAGCCGATGGCGCATCAAACCGTAACCGTATAAGCAACAAGTTCATATAAGGATACCAAAAATTATTGCTGGTAATTATTAGCTCATATGACTGCATAAATTCAAAGCTAATAATGGTCAAACGACTTCTAAATATTCAAATGCTCTATATAACTAATTCGATAAGGTCACGTGACGAATATAATCGCGCTCTTTGCTGTCGTCCGTCTTTTCCAGCATTCATTGAAGTCACATAAACGACTCACATCAAGATAAATAAGAAGCCGATAATAGCAGATAAACACAAAACTTAAAATAACCAAATGCACTCTTATAAACAGCGACCAACAAAAGCCTGGACACTTTCCAAATCGCACGACGACTGTCCACCGCACCTCAATCACCGCAACTATTACCATAAAATATTCCACTCAGAATTTAATCTGGCAAAGACCCATCTCTGCTAATCTACTTTAGCCACTAAACTCCTGTTTATCAGAGAGAGAGAGAGAGAGAGAGAGAGAGAGAGAGAGAGAGAGAGAGAGAGAGAGAGAGAGAGTCTAACTGACAAGAGTGACAACGGTTTAAACAGAATCATTTTCATTCTTGCAAGAACGCATTTGCTAAAGGCATGCCTTCAGTAGTAAAACTGTAACTTAATCTGACGTTGCAGAGTGACTTCTTCACATTGGGTCGAATCGGAGAACCCCTCACCCACCCCCCACCCCAGAGAGGCGCTCTAATAATAATATTATATGAATCATACACTTCTGCAGTACAAAAACATCTGAGAATAATTGTCAGTAGCAAATATTTTAAAGGAGGGGTTGCTGTGCTCGACCGCTGCACCCCCACCCACCCACTCACCCCAATAGGCAATACTTCCATCGCCCTCTTCCCCGCCCTTTGCATCGTTCAGTCGATTTCGGCAGATTCTCAATTCGGCCCCGCAAAATTTCATTCAACTGATTAAAATGTCAAACGATGCGCTTGGAGCAGAAAATTCAATCTAATCATTTCTGGAGCAAATTAACGAGTGAAAGAAGACAGGTTTAGCTCTTTCCTACTGTCTTCCACTGAATGATGCCTGGATTGACAATTGCTTTCACGGTCAGGATTTGGAGTGCCATCGGTTGAAGTCTCAGGGTGTTAGAAAGGGTGCTACAAAAGTGCAAAAACCAGGCAGGAAAACAGCCAAGCTGTCCCGTTATTTTTGACGGGCAAACACAATTATTATTATTATTATTTATTATTATTATTATTATTATTATTATTATTATTATTATTATTAAATCACTATATGAAGATCTGTTCAGTGCGTACGTCGCTGGTGTTGCCTCCCTCCCCGTAGCAGTCAGTCTATATAAGCCGCAGCATCTTCGTATATAAGTGAGTTGTTATGAAAAGTCCCTCTTGGCAAGGGTACCAGCGGAAACCATCATAAACAAGGAACCAGCCGAATGCCTACATGAAGACACAGCCATCTGCTAATCAGCACGATATATCATCGATTTAAAGAAGATAAAGAAGGAAAACAGGAAGAGAGATAAAATGAGACAGAGACGGACGGTCGGACACACACACATACATGCACATGCACATGCACACATTTAGGCGCAGAGACACGGCTGAGCGGCTGAGTAGGCTTAGAGGCAGGATAGAGACAATGATAATAAAGAAGTCTGAACTTCCTTAACGAAATCATGAAGATTCCAAGATTAAGACTCTATGAACGAACTACATTAAACAGAAAGACCATTTAGTCACCATTGACTCTTTACCACGCGATGCTATAGCCATCATCATCATCATCATCATCATCATCATCATCATCATCATCATCATCATCATCATCATCATCATCATCATCATCATCATCATCATCATCATCATCATCATCATCATCATCATCATCATCATCGTCGTCGTCGTCATCATCATCATCGTCTTCATCATCGTCGTCGTCGTCGTCGTCGTCATCATCCTTCATAATTGTTATTTCACGATCGTGTTGTCGCTTGTCACGTGACTCCTGATCCTCGAATTTAACGCCGACATAGAGATCATAAACGGCGATCAGATGACCAAAGGGAGAGACACTCAAACCTCTTTCCCCTTCGATTTAATTTCCCAGTTTAAAAACCCATCAGGGACATCTGCTTCCTGTCTCTAACGACGACGACGACGGCCACAGCATACGGGCTACGTCATCTCTCCCCTTTACACACACACACACACACACACACACACACACACACACACACACACACACACACATGTATATATATGTATGTATAATATGTATATGTATGTATATCCGTTTGACCGTTTGGTCCGTTTGGAGGATATATCCGCTGAAGAATCGTTAAGCGTGGAGCAGGACAGGGATGAACAGCATGTATGAAGTGTCCAGCGACCTTATTCCTAATGCTGTTCTACAGTCAGCTGTCTTACCTAAAAGTTGAATCTAGATAACTCTCTCCAGATATGCTGTACAACAGCAAACACACCGGAACTAAACACAATGTCTTCTGGCTGTGTCGTTACTTTTCCACAGAGAGAGAGAGAGAGAGAGAGAGAGAGAGAGAGAGACAGACAGACAGACAGACAGACAGACAGACAGACAGACAGACAGACAGACAGACAGACAGACAGACAGACAGAGACAGAGACAGAGAGGGAGAGACACACACACAGAGAGACAGAGAGCGCATCTTGTATTAATGACCTCCGTACCTACGTACTTGATCTATCAGAATTGTAGCGATCCGAGATCTTCTCTCCTTCTCTGTAAACAGCAGTCCATCGCATTTGACAGCCTCTTTCGAGTAATGACGCCACTACCTGTATCACTTCTCTCGCACCTGTTCGCTGACTGAACCCAGGAACACGGAAGCAGGCGCAGATGGGAGGATTGGTGGAATAATGCACCGGAAGAGCATAGACGACGCCATGCAATCACAGACGCAAACAACTGCCGTATACTCCGTCTGGACTCTGGAACATTTTGCGGGTGGGAGATGAGTGGGTGGGGGTTGGGGTTGGGGGGTAGAATCCATGAAATACTTTGAAAGATTTGATTTAAGGTATGCGATATATACTTTTTTTGATGGAAAGAGAGAGTCTCTGGGGTCTGCAATTGCGAACTCCAGACATGCATTCGAGGATGTGGAGTGTCTATAAATAGACGCCAGGAAACGAGACTTCGTCCGAAACTGCTTTCTTTCCCAGAAACAAAAAAATCGCCGATTCCTTTCTGGACGATGATGGATTTCAAGCATTCGAAAAACAGCGGAATAGAATTGCCAACGAATAAAAACAGATGTCAGGCAGAAAATATCCAGGAAAAGGAGGAAGCCAAAGAGGACACAAAGTCATCCTCTCCCTCCCCTCCCCTCTTCCCTCTCCCTTCTCCTCTCCGTCCCTCTCTCCTCCCCGAAAGTGTCTTTGTAGCTCTAGTCAAGATTTCAACAAACCTGAAAAAGTCGAGGCAGCAAAATCTCAAGCCGTACATTAGAAAAGTTCATTACAATTCTTTCACAAAATCTAACTGGAACTCTTCGTAGACACAAAGGACTCTGCAGTTTCCTCCTCCTGCTCCTCCTCCTTTGCTTCCTTCGCCCTTTGGATCTTCCTACAAAGAGCAAATATTCAGAGGGATCCCCCCCTACGTCGGGTCTGCTTCAAGATCATATCTTAGCTGCCTTAGCTGAAAAAACTCTCCTCTCTCCAGTGTTGCGCGGTAACGAAGTAAAAGTAACGCGTTACATTACTTAAGTACAATTCTGAGTACTTCGTACTGTAACGAAGTACACAACTTACCCAGTACTTTTTACTTGTAACGAAGTAAGTTTTTATTCAAATATTAGTACTTTTACTTCGTTACATTGTCTTTCAAGTTTCGTTACAAGTAAAATTTATCATCGCCAAATTTCGATACATTTACTGGAGTATCTGTTTAATTCTTCACAACTTCCCGTGTTTAGTCGTACAGGGTTGACAATGACCAACAAACGTACACGCATGACTGACAGATTGTTTGAAAACTTGATCTTTCTTAGACCTACATGCAATCACAGAGCCGCAGTTAGAGCAGTCGGCGCCCGGGGCAATGTATAAATTCTGCGCCCCTAAATTCCGGTGATGGCCTTTTTTGCTTACCCGAGTCTTCACGGCAACGTACAACATACAAATTTTTAACCCGTGACAGTCTGAAAACCGGCGATGACCTTTTTTTTACTTATCAACAATATTTTCACGCCGGAGGAAAGTGGTATGAAAAATTAAAGACAGTGTGCAAATTGCGCCTTCGAGGACGGCGCCCGGGACAGCTTGACCCTGCCCCCTAGCTACGGCTTTGTGAAACCTGCATTTGTGCTAATGCAGTTAATGGTGTGACTGAGGCTTCTGCATGTTGCTTAAAAGTAGTAATAAAATGTGATTTAGCATGATAATGTGGAGTTGTTGATGATTCCGTCTGTCACGGTACTTTTTACTTTTTACTTAAAAAGTAACTTTTTGAGGAGTACTTTTTTACTTTTACTTGAGTAACTACTTTTATAGGTACTTTTTACTTTTACTTAAGTAAAAAAATGACATAATACTTGTACTTTTACTTGAGTACTCAAACTCAGTACTTCATACAACACTGCTCTCTCTCTCTCTCTCTCTCTCTCTCTCTCTCCAAAGACAAACTACTCACACGTACACACACGTACACACGAATACGTACACAAACAAGCAAGCACACAAAGACAGAGAAATCGGATCTTTACGAAGCAATCAATGACCGACCGCACACAACTCAATCATCGTCGTCGTTGCATTCGATACACAACCAAAAAAACTCTGGAATCTCAGAGACTGAGGGAGACAGACAGACAGACAGACAGAGACAGAGACAGAGACAGAGACAGAGAGGGAGAAAGAGAAAGAGAGAAAGACAGAGAGACAGAGAGACAGAGACAGAGACAGAGGGAGAAAGAGAGAGAGAGACAGAGAGACGGGGAAAGTGCAATGATTAACTTCGTGTCATCGGATATCAGACATTTATGTGGCGCCAAGTTTATTGGAATTCTTCTGTAGAACTGAGCGTTGAGATGCAAAATAGAAGCGCAAAGCAAAGACCTCTAACGAAGTCCGTTCACCACAAGACGCGACCGAATCCTCGTCTTAAGTCTCTTCAGTATCCTTCAGGAGATTAGCTCCCTTTCGGTCATTTGCCGTAGAATGATGATGCTGCTGCTGCTGATGATGCTGCTGCTGATGATGATGATGATTGGGCAGTTTAGACGTAAGTCCAAATCAACAGACACGAATTCGACAAAGAAGCAACAGTCTATAGGAAGAGGCATATGAAAACTAGGACTGTGTATGCCGAGACAGAGAAAACGAGGTCGGCGGCGTTATGCTTAGAAATATCGAATGGTAAAGGGTAACTTCTGTTTCTTCTGCGAGAAATTATTCATCTAAACATTAAATCAAGTGGTAGAGCAGACTCTCTCTCTCTCTCTCTCTCTCTCTCTCTCTCTCTCTCTCTCTCTCTCTCTCTCTCTCTCTATATATATATATATATATATATATATATATATATATATACCTAATAGATATTCCATCATATATCAGACTCAGGAGATAGTGGCCATCTCATTGCTACAGTATATGCTCTATATGTCCTATTCTCTTCTAATTCGTCTAATGATAAAATAAACAGTTATTTACGACTTCCTGCTGTAATATAACAGACAGTGCTGCTTATAAACAAACCATTAATATGACAAACATATAAATAATGGGACAGAAATTATAACAAAGTAATAAAAACGATAATGACGACCAAAATAATAAACCAATACATATAAAATACTGCAAAAACGATAAGAAACATTGTAAATGATGATGATGGCGACGAAAACAACGACAAAGATGATGAATATTAATGATGAACATCAATTATGAATGTTAATAATAGCATCAGAATATGTATTGACTAGAGAACATAACATGAATGTTTAGATTCATATTAATCTGCATAATCACGGTGAAGCTAATACTTTAACACGGACTTCAGGGGTACCATGGAAAATAGCAGCCATGCTAACTGATTGTCTAAGTATTATGCATGGGTCAGTTGAAGCACTGAGTCTCGATTGGTCCAAGTGAAATAGTCTCTGCGTTATCTGGGGATTCCTACTATCCGAGTTCGCGTTAACGAGGTTTAACTGTATCTGTGCATAACACACGACTGTCTATACAACAGAGAAGCTGCGTTAATACAGAATATGCTTAATACACACCTATAACGTCTTAATCGTGCAACACACACACACACACACACACACACGCTGTATCCCTTGGCGACGTGTGTTGAAATAGGTGCAAATTTCACCGCACAGTGCATTAGGGGAAAACCAAACAACGGACTTTATATAGCGCTTCTTAGAAAGGCATATAAGAATAACCGCATATTATATATATATATATATATATATATATATATATGCGGTACGAATGTGTAACAAAATGGAATACATCAGGTACTTGGAGAACCACTTAGTATTCTTAAATCTTTCGCAGACTCAATCTCTCTCTCTCTCTTTCTCTCTCTCTCTCTCTCTGTCTCTGTCTCTGTCTTTCTTTCTCTCTCTCTCTCTCTCTCTCTCTCTCTCTCTCTCTCTCTCTCTCTCTCTCTCTCTCTCTCTCTCTCGCGCGCAATTTCACAATCTGTTTCCTCTCTCCATCGCTCGCCTTCAATCTTCACTCATCCTTTCCATTACCTGTCTTCCTCCATCCATCGTGCAGCTTCTATCACCCCCTCCCGGCCCTCAGGTACATAAGCAAACCGAAGCAGGTGTGCAGCAACGCATAAAGCCATTCGAACAGGGAATGGGGGCGGGGGCGGGGGAAGGAGGGGTGGGAGAGAATCTGCCACCGTGTCGGTACGCAGACGACAGATTCCGCCCGGGAAAAACAAATGGGTCGTATTGTTTGCGCCTCCATTCCATGGTCAGTGCAATCGTCGATAAATGAAAACATTCGGCGATAAAAAAGAGAGCTGCCTGTGAACATCAGATGAACGCCAGGGGGTTCTTGGGCCACGCTCCCACACCCACCCACCCACCCACCCCTAAAATAAGAGAAATATCAGGTAGAATTCTCCGGCCGAACGAACGGCGATTTATGTGCGGCAATAAATGACACGACAAAAACAAAATAATATAAACGCTCTCTTTTTACAATCTACTTACTCATCACCCGACGAACAACGCAAATGCACATTTTACAACAATACGAAAGACCATATCGCGGAGTGTAAAAAGATATTGTAACAGTGTAAACTGTAATCGGATATCTCTTCTTCTCCAAGTTCTGTGCAATCTTATCGCCCGTTTCTTTCACAGCTCGGTTTTCAATTCACACTCACTCAAAGACGGCAATAAAGTGTTAAATCTTGCACAAGTTGCTTGGCGTGCAATATAAGCGAAGTTATTAGAAGACACGTTTCAGGACAATTCCTTAGCAGTTGAATTTAAATGACAGCTTAAACTTGACTTAATTGCGCAGTTTATTTTCTTTAAGCTTTAAACCCTGAACCTCGTGCACTAACTTGTTTTTTATATAAAATTTCCTTTGCTAAACAGATTAACACCTGTCGCCAAACTGAGTGTCAATCAATCAAAATAATGTCTGCTTCAAAGTAGACATTGAATCTCCCCTTAGCGCAATTATGCTTGCATGATAGGTTAACAATTATCCCACATGAGAATATCTGTCGGCCTAAATCGGCTCCAGCTCGTTTAGACCTAAATAGCTTATAAGCCTTATACTGTATGTGACAATTTGCGTCCTTGTCGGGTTTCTATATTATTATTATTATTACGAGAAGTCTCAGATGTAATAATTACAAAATCAAGAAATAATTCTGATTCTACAAACCGAAGAGATACAAAATACTCAGAAGAGAAACTAGCGCTCAACGCATTCAATCAGCCGAACTGATATAGCGCCACCGGATCAAATTACAGCATAGAAAATTTCATCAATACAAATATAGGTGACACGCAATTAATAACTATGAGATGAGGTCTATCAACAAACCCTCGTAGTATACTCACCCGTCGATGGTACAGCCACACTGAGGTACTGAGGTACTTGCCTCAGTAACCCGGATGGATCGACAAATGGTTAGATAACGTCGTGGACAGCTGATGTACGGGGCGAAGGGAAGAGTAAGTAAGTAAGTAAGGACGCCATTTTACAAGAACTTCTTCTAATTATTGAAAACAGTTTTCAATATTTTGACGTCTGACAGAGAGAGCAGTTGGAACGAAGCACCTGTACACCGATCGACTGAACGAGGAGAACGGAGAACAGACGAGAAGAGACATCGTCGTCGAGGCGCCCTGGGCCAGATGAAAAAAGCGCGTCCCCCTAGAAGAAGACTCCCTTCAAAATGTCCGGAATAACTTAGAAAACTAGAGCAAAAGCTTTTGTTTCCCTCCCCCACAAGTGATCGTTTTACAGTTGCTTTTAAACTTTCAGAAACCTGACTCAATGGAGAGAGAGAGAGAGAGAGAGAGAGAGAGAGAGAGAGAGAGAGAGAGAGAGAGAGAGAGAGAGAGACAGAGAGACAGAGACAGACAGACAGACAGACAGATAGACAGACAGAGAGACAGAGACCGACAGACAGACAGAGACCGACAGAGACAGAGATAAAGACAGGGAGCCTTCTGGCTTCTTTCGATTCTTCCTTTTGGCAAAGATTCGCAAAAATACAGAATAGGCTACAACTGATACAGTAACAAAAACATACAGAACTGTAAAGCAGCAAAGAGATTTTCAAACGCATCTTCATTCATTCATTCATTCATTCATTCATTCATTCATTCATTATTTAATTCTTTCTTTCCATCACTCATTCGTTCGTTCGTTCATCCAAATGCGAAGCATATAAATAAGTTAATGCGGAGAAGAGACACTCTGGGTGGGTGCTGTCTTCCCCCCTCGACCGTGACCGTTACAGAACTCAAGGCCAGCTGCCTTTCTAGAGGCCTTTCATTGGTTGCTAGAAAGTTGTCAGTAAGATGATTTACAAATAAATTAACTCTACATTAAATGATCCTTCTGGCCTCTACATCAAAACAAGATTCGCAACTACTATCATCAGTATCATCAGTATCATCGGTAGACCAGAAACAACGCAATCCTCGTTCCAATCGCAAGCAAATCCACAGTACTGCCTAGTGTCTGCCTGTCTATCTGCCTGCCTGCCTGCCTGCCTGCCTGCCTGCCTGTCTATCTGCCTGTGTATGCGTCTCGCTCGCCAAATGAGGATGATAGCCGTTCTCCCTGTCACTGTACATGTATGTTCGTCTCTCTGCCAGTCAGTCAGTCTGTCTGTCTGTCTGTCTGTCTGTCTGTCTGTCTCTCTCTCTGTCTGTCTCTCTCTCTCTCTCTCTCTCTCTCTCTCTCTCTCTCTCTCGCTCCGTCTGCTTCAGCGTCCATCCGTCAACACAGCGGTATACATTGTTTATAGTCGAGGCGGTGTTCATAATGATAACCGCCTTATGGCAGGCAGACAACCAGCCAAAGGGGCATCATCATCATCATCATCATCATCATCATCATCATCATCATCATCATCATCATCATCATCATCATCATCATCATCATCATCATCATCATCATCATCATCATCATCATCATCATCATCATCATCATCATCATCATCATCATCATCATCATCTCTCCTATGGTTCAACGCCTCCCCACCGCCTGCTGCCACCCCATCGCCCCCCGCCCGCCACTAAATCTTCGGACCACTTTAGAGAAACGCCCACGGAGTCGATCGAATGTATTTTTATAATTATTTTCAGGTGCTTCATAAACAATACACGGTCCTTTAAAACCCCAATGCGCCTTTATCCCCTCCCCCTCCGATTCCCAGTGGAGTCTCTCGGCCCCCTACGGTGATACTCCGACTCCAGTCGACCGGAGTTTCCCACTGGAATGCCCTGTAACCTACTGCCCCCCATTTCAACAAAAGTCGAGCCATTGTTCCACAGTCTTAGAGAGTATTCGTCTGAAAATCTTTTCTCTCATTCTATCATTACTTTAACGATCGACCAACAGTCAAAGCAGCGAATATCCGTTCCGCACAAAAAAACGAATCGAAAATTCTTCAGTGTATTAATGAGTAATGTAACACAGAAGACAGCAGAAGTGAGTTATTACAACTCTTAAATCTATCGATCGTCAAAATGATTCAACTCTTTTAAAACGCTGAACGAAAGGGAGACAGAACACATTTCTGTCATCGACATCGCTTGAATCAGCGCTCAGACGAAATTACAATAACAAACACTCAACAAGACGACAAAAAAACGATTTCCAAATACTAATAATTATAACAGCACAGCATTTTCTAATTAAGTAATTAACGGTTTGTGCTAACCTGATTAGAGTCAAAGTGAGTCAATAAGTGAGGCAAAGTGAGGCAATCAAATAAAATACCAGTTTCGTTTTATGCCCGATGCCATGACAACGAAGTCAAAATATGTCAAAGATCGAAAGTTTCTTACCTCCAACATTCCGTCGTTCATATCAAAGGCAGCCAGACGCTTACTCTCCATGATATCTATCAGCACTTCGACCGAAGAGTATTTATTATCTGCACTTTCACTCGAAACAGCGAATCACGAATCAGTGGTACTTTAGTCCAAAATGCAAGTCTTCTGTGTTGCAAACGCCCGGTTTTGCTCGCTGTTTAGCTGTTGCGCCCGACAAACACTCTTGACGTCTGCAACTAGAGCAGCAGCAACAGCAACAGCAGCTGCAGCAGCGGCGACTGCAGCTGCAGCAGCAGCAGCAGCAGCAGCTGACGACACGTGATTGCAAAGCGTTTAACTATCGCGCGTTAATTGCTTCGGTGGTCGTTTATAGACGACGCAGTCTCGAAATTAGCGATCGACTGCTGCCGACGACGACGACGACGACGACGTCACCAGATTTCTCACTTCCGGTAACTGGTTAACACTCTCATCCGACACAGTTATAACAGATCAGAGGCGGCGGAGGGTCGTCGTCGGTTCTATTGCCACAGCAGCAGCAGCAGCGGCGAGATTCTGCGCATGAACAACATGAAACTGTCATGAACGATATAGAGCGCAATAAAATCAAATCCGTCAGTCACACACGCCGCCACAGAAGTCAAAATCTGGCCAGTTCCTGTCAGTCGGCCAGTCAGTTGTTAACAGACAAAATCGAGGTTTTAATAGTAATCAGATGAAACTCTAGCTTAGAATATTTCGGAAATAGGCGTTTGCACTTTTCTTGCAAGTTTTTGATCATTTAAGAAGACCGAAGTGCGAACGATGTAAAGTAAAAATCTATGTAATTCAACGACTAATGACAACAATGGGAAGTTGTTTTTAAAATTTCTATTCGCAAACGTGAATCATTCAACGTCAGCGTTTCCTTTTAAGTTCCGCTTTCCTCTGTACTTTATAGGGTTAAACTGCTCCCAACAGAGAACTTTGCATAATGAAATTCAAAGCAACGCTTTACGGCCTGACTAAAGGCCACAGGAATGCGGATTGATTGTCGTTTGGCAGCGGCAACAAGGCCCGATCTGCTCCGCTCTACCCCGCGTCCAAGTCCCGAACCCAATTACGAAAGTATGGCGGCGAAGTAAGTTAATAACGATAGCAGTCGCTAATAAACCGTCTTCTAGTCGGAACGTGTACCATTTCCAAAGCAGAGAGAGAGGGGGAGGAGGAGGGTGGCGAGGGGAGGGGTTGGGGGGTTACCCATATGACGAACCGAAAATGAAATGAAATAGAATCGCGTTTCACAGGCGGCCCCGAAGGTCGTTCGTTGAGCGACCGATAGACAAAGGTCCACCGCTGATCTAGCTCTCTCTCTCTCTCTCTCTCTCTCTCTCTC
Source organism: Metaphire vulgaris (assembly GCA_018105865.1). NCBI lineage: Eukaryota > Metazoa > Annelida > Clitellata > Crassiclitellata > Megascolecidae > Metaphire > Metaphire vulgaris. The sequence goes on from CM030846.1 coordinate 16,341,824, forward strand.
TCTCTCTCTCTCTCTCTCTCTCTCTCTCTCTCTCTCTCTCTCTCTCTCTCTGAGTCTATGGCCAAATGCGAAATGTAAAACCAAAAACCGAGTAAAACAAATTGGAACATTCATTAATTAAGCGAACCACCGACAGAAGACCGGGGTGGCCCCATCGTCCCCCCCAGGGCCCCCGTCGACCTCGCTCGGGATCGAATTTCCAGCCACAAACAGGCATCTTTGCCCTCTCAATTCGATTAACGAACGGGGAACTTTAAAAAATAATTTTTAATTAGCACAGAACCCACACACACAAACATACACACACACACACACACCATTTCAATATATAACGAAAACTCAGATCGACACTACAGCAAGTGGATGGGATCTTGACGTCACATAAAGAGCACGTTCTACCAATAAACACTCCAACTGCAATTATTATCGGCGATTCAAACAAAGACAACGTACAGTAGAAACTCGTTATAACTACTTGGTGGGTCTGTAAAATTTAGTACGTTATATCCATTCCAAGGTACGTTCCAATCCAATGCCATCCAATGCGGGTTGCGCATCAAATGCGACAGTTTATTGCGGTGCCTTATAACCGAGCAAACGCTATAACCGAGTTCGTTATATCGAAGTTTTACTGTAACTATTTTGCAATGGACGGCTGACTCATAGAAGTGGCTTCAGCCAAAGAACAGACTCAGCAGCTGATGATGAAGGTGATGATGATGATGATGATGATGATGACGCATCTAATCCGCATTTTGGATTTCGTCGAATTTCCCAAAACAGAACATTAGGATGATGGAGTGTTGTCTGGCCGAGACTCAAGAGTTACGAGCCAAACATTACAAAGTAGACAACCATTGCCAACGACTGTGTGTAGAGTGGAACAACAGCAACGGAAAGCCCTAGAGCGTTGCATTCGGAGCGAAGACGATTGATAAGTCTTTTGCCTTTCGATAACTGCGTTCACTGCATGAAATTGTTTCGGAGATTAGATGGCGGGTCTTATAATTCGCCGCTCGATGGGAAGCCAGTGCAAGACCTGTGGAAAGGGACTGATGATGATGATGATGATGATGATGATGATGATGATGATGATGATGTGGAAAGGGACTTTCCAATTCACAGCTGGGAGTCTTGGATACGATTCTCACCACAAGGAAATCTCAACTCTCTGGAGTTGCTGGAGATTGGATTCTGCCGATAACAAGGAACAGAGAATTGAAATAGTCTAGAGTCTAGATGCGAGTGTCTTGGACAACAGAATAACGACTAGGTTATGAAAAATTTATGATGCTATTCGTCTCTACCATAATTATAATAGTAGTAAGGAGGTGAGAGAGAGAAATAGAGAGAGAGAGAGAAAGAGAGAGAGAGAGAGAGAGAGAGAGAGACAGAGACAGAGACAGAGACAGAGACAGAGAGAGAGAGAGAGAGAGAGAGAGAGAGAGAGAGAGAGAGAGAGAGAGAGGGGGAAGAGAGAGAGAGAAATAGAGAGACAGAGAGAGAGAGAGAGAGAGAGAGAGAGAAGAGAGAGAGAGATCACACCAAGGTACGTGCAAAAGTGTTGCTTGTAATCTGCCAAAAGTTCCAGGGCCTGTTTTAAGAAAAATTTATCACTGCACTAAACTCAGAAAATTTGTGGACATTCGCGCAAAAACTAGCAAAGAAAGGTCGTCCGGAAAAATTTATCACTGCAAAAAAGAACAGAAAAATTGCATTTACCACTGCACATTTTCATGTTATCACTTAAAATTTTCATTTTATCACTTAACATTTTCATTTTATCACTGCATATTTTCATTTTATCACTTAACATTTTAATTTTAGCACTGCACAGTTTCACTTTATCACTGCACATTTTGTGTATCACTGCACGTTAAGCATGCCCTGCCTAAAATCACAGATTTCAAAGACCAACTATTTGTTTAGCCGAGGCGAAGAGAAGGTGTTTTAGCAGAATGATCATAGGTCGTTCTGCCCATATATATATATATATATATATATATATATATATATATATATATATATATATATATATATATATATATAACTCATTACCTCAGTCTTATATTGCACCCTATTGGCTCTGTCAGCACGCTCTTAATATCGACGCAGAATCTCTCTCTTCTAACGAGCAGCATCGGCAAATTGAAACTTTTCTAAGAACATTTCGACCCTAATCAGTCGCTTCGCCTCCGCCGCCGCCGCCTCCGCCGCCGCCGCCGCCGCCGCCGCCGCCGCTGCCGACAATCTCCGACATTTCGACATTAACACGCGTCGACACGCCGATACCAAGCCTTAGACACACCGACCGAATCCAGATAGAGAGAAAGTAACTGACATCCGTCTTATCTGGCGTCCTATTGCAATTCTGCCACTTTGTTTTACCGCAAAATAGAAGCCAGGTCAGATCAGACGAGGCCAGGCCGAGGGCAAACCGCAGCAGAGAGGCCTCTGGCGGGACGGCGAGGAACGCTCGAGCCCCCCGCCGCCGCCGCCGCCGCCGCCGCCCAGGTCAGAAAATAACATCATTCGATAAAATCGCATGAACGCACGGAGAGAGAGAGAGAGAGAGAGAGAGAGAGAGAGAGAGAGAGAGAGAGAGAGAGAGAGAGAGAGAGAAGCCTTTCGATCTCTGCGAATACATCAAAGCCAAACTTCACATCAAACCTCGACACCGCAAACCTTCATTCGCATTTCCCTAGCACGGCGGATACGATACGGTACGTGCACGACTTTGCAAGATCTGGGCTTTCGAATGGGGATCCTCTTTTTTCAAGTAATAGCTTTCAGCTGTCCTAAAGGGGCTTTAAAAAGAAACTAGAATGGTTCGAAGGCTAGAATGGTGCTGAGAACATGTCGGCCAGAGTTCTTACTTATTTTAATAAAATTTAGCTCTACTTCTGCAACTGTCTAACTCTATTATTTTCTCGTCAACCAATACGCCTGAATCAAGTCTCGGCAATCGTTCGGATGTTCCCGCAGGCATCAGGGGCGTAGCGACGGGGGTATATCGGTAAATATACCCCCAAATCAGACTACCTTAAAATTTTAAATGTGTTTTTTAAAGATGTTCACAGTTTTTAATTTTTATACACCGCATCCATCACATTATACCTCCCGAAATCAAATTCCTGGCTACGCCCCTGGCAGGCATAACTGTCGATGTGTCGTATTTTATTTTGTTCTGTAGGGAACTTCTGGAATTTCAGCAGCAGCAGCTGTGTCGTCATCAGATATCACGAGACCTGCTAGTCGATTCCAGCAAACAGTTCTGCTTATATGAACATTGCTAAATTGCAGTTATTCTTAATCTCCGTGTGAGTAGTAATTCTGAAAGTGTATTTTCTACTTATTTTGGAGTTAATTGCTAAAAAAACTATTGTCAGAGATTAGTTATTTTGGTGCAAAGGTAATGATTTAAAACATTTTAATTTTTAAGTTTATAGAATTTTCATGTCATTTCTTTTTAGAGCCTGATAACCCGTTTGACATTGGGGGGGAGGGGGGCACTTGTATCGCCTGAGCCTGAAGATGACCAAATATCAAGTCTGCATCCTTCTTTTTGGACGAAAAGTCTGATCCCATGCATCATGTTGCTGCAATCAAAACACCCATTCGTATCTGCACGTCCCTCTATCACCTGCGCCAACCAGTCACCGTTCCCAGAGTAAGCCGGCAGTTCCAAATCGTCAGCCCAGGCCCGAATAGATAAAGGACCCATCGCCGCTGTGACCTCCAGTCCTATATACGGAGAACAGTCTAAAAACATCACAAACTGATTCTGCACAGGATTATTTCAATTGTCACTCCTGTGATTTATGCAGTTGCGTGATTCGGTTTTAGGTTTAGATTTTCCAAGTACGAAGCAGGGGGGCGACCCAGCGCTGCGGATTGAAAAAAAGTGATTTCAGAAATTGCAGAAGCTTTAAAATGTGTATAGCGTCGTTTCAAATGGCTCACCATTTGTTTTGTGCATGCATTTCATACGCTTTAGAATAGAATTGAGACAGAACATATTGACAATTGACAAAAGGACGAAAGAAGCGAAACAGAGGTGCATGGAGACCAAAACTCAGATGACAACAAAGTTTCCTTTGGGCCTTTCGACTCCTATCACGTGACCAACAACAACTCAAACTTCGCTCTCGTCACCGAGTAAAGCCTTCTCACCGGTCGGGTGACTTTGAGCGATCTCAATTCAGAAATGATATATTCTGTTCTATATATCATTGACAAAAAACATAGATGTGGCACCGAGAAAAAAGATTGAAAGAGAAGAGCAATTAACAATTAACAGCAAACATATTGACAATTCTACAAAGATTAGACACAACGAAGTTGGAGACACTAGATAGTGGTCTTAATTCTTTTCAAGATCACTGTGCTACCACAGAAGATACATTAATACATTACATTTCCTATAGAGGCATTTTGGGAACCCATTTTGGGTGGTAAAAGTTTGTGAGTGACGATGCTTGTAGTTATTGCTCGTTGTCGGTTGATTTTTGGTAATACCTGTAACTGGGTATTACGTTTACCTATTACGTTTACTTCGTTTTGTCATTTTAAAAAGTCATTGTTTATTGTCTGTCTCGATAGAGCGTCAGTTCTGAAACCGAGAGCGGTTCTGTCGACCTAAACGTGTGGTTCAAGCCCCTGGGGCAGTCATACGTCCGCTGGAAATTAAAATGGTCTGTGTGTAAAGTGTCACGGTCTGCTGTGTTCTGATACGTTAGCGGCTATAGACAGTGAAATTGCAGTATATAGGCCTAGGTTAACTGTCTCCAGGAAGGGACGCTATAATAAATAACTTACAATTATCAAGGCCCTTACAGTAAAAACCCGTTGGTCGCAGGAACAAAGGACAGGAACGGATGGTCGGATTGAGTGTTGGAAAAAGCGCCGAAGAAAAAGCAAATAATCGTAGCAATTAAGCCTCTAGCGAGCGTTACAGAAATTAGGCTGATTGCATAATGTCCGGCCCGACGACACCCGGTGCATAGGCCTATTCTGAGTCCCTTGGTTATCGTCTTAGCGTGTTGTTTTAATGTTCTGCGGACACCATGGGGGGCGCAACAGGGTGGGCCAGGTAGGCCATGGCCCACCCAATATTTAGGCCCAATGGGCCACAATGTGTTTGGCCCACCCAATTTCAATTGGCAAATTAAAGTGATTGGCGGTTGACGTTCTCTGTCAGTTTTATTAGTGGTTCTCACCCAGGGTAGACCTCCTGAACCACTTTAAACCTTGTTATGTTATGTTAATGTTTTGTGGAACTAATAACCCCAAATCCCCAATATATTGGCATACTATTGCCATATATAATTGAGATGTCACAGATGTGGAAGACCATTCAAAATTAATATATTTATATAACCATGCAACTGTGCTTTTTCAATGATCGATTGATTGTAACGGCAAGAATTTCTCTCTGCGCTGTCTTGACTCTGAAATATTGGCCATGTTGGCCCACCCAATATTTGGTTTGTGGCGCCCTCCATGGTTTTAATTCGTTTCATCACTCTTCTGAATGTTTGCATATCTATAGCCTACTGTAGCACTAGTCCTTGCATTGTCCGATTTCAAACAGGCCATGTTGGCCCACTCAATATTTGGCTTGTTTTGCCCTCCGTGGCGGAGACTGAATATGTCCCCATAAGTAACCTCTGCAGCAGCTGTTGCATAACGCGTGACGAGGAACGACCGGAAAGGGTGAGCGGGCGGGCGAAGCTGACAATTGCACCATTTTTCAAACTCCCTGAAGAAGAGAATTTGGCGAAGCGTGTTGTAAAACGTATACGGTCAATAAGCGTTGTCGGTGACTGACTGTCTACGCATACAGAAGCCACATCTCGTCCACTGCTGTGGAATCTGCTGTCCACAGCGACGTTGCCACGACAACTGGGCGTTGCTGTTAGTTGCCATGGCAGTGACGTAGCCAACCGTTGCATGGACAATCTGTCTCAAACATACGATGTCGCTATTAATAGACGTTCTAATGAAGTGTTGTTTTCAGTCTAACGACGCAAAAAATAGGAATCGATATCCGAAGGCGTAATAATTATTGTGTTTGGAAATCAATAAACAAGGAAAATGAATTGCGACAATTTGGGGAGATTTTTTCACGGGAATTCCTTAAAATTTTGACCGCAGTTTTAGGACAGAACGCAAAAATTCCGACTGCAGCACCAAAAGAACTGAGCCGCTGTAAAAGGGAGGCGAATAATTAGGTGTCCTTGCCCTATTTTCCTGGTCAATTCGTGCATCGGCGAGATGGTCTTATGCATGGTCTATAGGCGGGTATCGTTGACACCTGCGCAGGTGCAGTTTCCAGTGCATGGAATCCTCTGACAGAGGACAGAGAAGGCGACGCGTCAGTCTGACAAGTGGAAGCCCTGAGCTGTCATGGAAACTACTCGACAGAAGTGACGTCGGTCACTCGTTCATTTGGCGCTATTTCTTCATTCGTGTCCTCTGCTATTCGGGCCGCTTGCGTCTACTGCAAAATAGGCGAACTGATGGACCTAAGTTCAATCCTAAACTGCCTAGATTATAGGCTAATGGGGACTAGATTGAATTAGATTTCTCTATCAATCTTTCTTTTTCTGAGTTATTGCCAAGAATAGTCTATAACTCTATATTAAAAATTGCTAAGAATAGTCTATGCTAAATAGGCCTATTATATTTCATAATCTCGGAAATATCTACATTATAATTTTATTCTATTGATTAATCGTTAATATTCACTCAACGCCAATATTGAATTAGCGAAGGAGGTTTTTTACTTTCTTTTGTTCCCTTGCTGGTCAAAAACTGAGAAAAGGACAGAGGTACCCCTCCTCCCCCGAGTCTCCTAAGCACGACAAGGTTGCTGCAGCAGCTGTAGTGAAAAGTTGACGCCACTCGCGCGCATCGTGTTCTTGTGCTTGAGTCACGCTTCGTCGCGTCAGTCCACCGGATCACGTGATCCTGTTGCGCTGCGTCACGTGGTCGTCGCCTGGTGACGTCACTCTGTTAGCGGAACGTGTGAACAAATAACGAAGCGCAGACGACAACGACGACGGTCGGTCATCGTCACGTGACGTCCCAACGGGAACCGGAATGAATGGGGGTGGGGTGATGGTGGGGGGGGGGGGGGCAGGTCGTCGCACTGGCCCCGGCATCCAGGCGCTGTCCAGAACGATAGAGAAGTTAATGAGGATTTGTTTACCAACGACGACGACGACGACGACGGCGGCGGCTTCAGCTGAGTCGGGATAAAGAAGCGGGAAATCGCAATCGCTGGACGAGTTAACAGGTGGTCGGCACTGCGATGCGACGTATACTTTTGCCTTCGAATACAGGAGGTCGTCTGCTTCAATAACAAGGACTGATCAATCGATCGATCGATCGATCGATCTATCCATCAGTTGTGCATCGACTTTGGTTTTGATGAAGATTCGAAACGAAACGTTGGACACTTTGTCAGCAAATTTTGAAAAATAAATGGACGCTGATCGGTGCTAATCGGACGAATAGCGTTCGACTCTCTCCGTTTCTAGTGAGTCACTCTGAAAGAAGATCTCGAAGCGTCTTAAAAGAAAATGCAACAGGTGAGTCACTTGCACCTGGCTAATGCATCGAATTCGATTCTAGACTATAGGATGAATTATTCCAGTTTAACCCTTCAACCGCCAGATACTTTTAACTATATTTATAAATACATGTATATATATGCATGCAGTATAACCGAGCGTACTAGGTTCTGGGTGGTTAAAGGGTTAAAATTGCCTTCGAATTCTTCATAAAAGTCATCATCGTCATCATCATCATCAATCATCGTCATCATCTTTCGCTGTCGTCGTCGTCATTGCAATCGTCATAAAAGAAAGAAAGAGAAAGAGGAGGAGAGGATAACAAGAGAAATGCGTTCATCAATATTTCTGCGGGTCACGTGACGTGCTTTTCATAGAATTATTCATCTGTGCTCTGTGTTTGGAAACGACTGTTGTGTAATCATTGCATAATGGCGCTAGAAAATTCTCCGATTTATAAGATAACGGAGCGACGCAAGATCCGTGCAGGCATTTTGAGTTTGTTCGGTTTGGAATAATTATTGTCTCCGAGCATTCGATTTCAGAGGATGCACGGGACATCGGAATGCCAAACAGGGGCTCAGCTCCGTCACTCCGTCACCAGCGCTGGTTGATCTCACTCCGCGGCTTCAACTTTGATTGGATGGCGATGCCTCCATTTGGGAAATGAGACTCTAAAATAGAGTTATTATTCACAGACGGGGCTGGGGGGGGGTTGGGTGGATAGAGGCGCCCCATTCGGACGCCCTGACGGTTAGAGGATTTGTGAACGACCCACGTGTGAAATATTTAACAGACCAATATAATCAGACGTCGCTTGATAAGATGTACACTGTAGGCCTATATATGCATATATATACATATATATGTATGTATGTATGTATGTATGTATGTATGTATGTATGTATGTATGCATATACCGGTATGTGTGTATCGATATAAAGTAAATATACAGATATAAAGTATATATACTGGCATATTTATATAGCGCCGTAAGCATAGCCTAGCCAAAGACAGAAGCCAAAGCTTTGCAATATCTATGATGAAGTGTTCAAAATGCCCCTTTAAATGAATTTGAGTATTTTAAGTGATATTACCCCTTTCCATATTTCCAAGCAGAGGCGTGGCGAGGGTATCCGGCGCCCGGGTGCAAGGTGTACTGTTGGCACCCTCAACTACTGACGGGCAGGAAAAGGAAAAGGTCATCAGACGCCTTCATTCGGCGCCCTCTCCTGTGGTCCTGACGAGCAAAAAAAGGTCGTCGCATTTGCTCTTCTTCTTATTTGTTATTTATCCAACACCTCGATTTTTGGCGCCCCTCATCTCGGCGCCTCGGGGCATATGCCCCCTGCCCCTAGCTACGCCTTTGTTTCCAAATGTTACTTAGGGTCGGTCGTCAGTAATGACGGTGTTGCAAGAAGATTATAAGCTATGATAATGACGCTGCTTTTTCATATTTTATCAGAAATAAAAAGGCCAATGCCGAAGGAGATGCCAAGCAACAAACAGTATTCCTCTCTCTCTCTCTCTCTCTCTCTCTCTCTCTCTCTCTCTCTCTCTCTCTCTCTCAGTGTGAGACATTGGCCAGAGGGTAAATGCCTTGAATAGTTATGCTGAATGAAGTCCGTGAGAAAATGTCCGACTACTATCCTCACGAATTTCTCCGACGACATATTTTGCCGATTATTTTGTTTGAGTTTCGACTGAAATAAGTTTCTTGGTTTCGTTCTGATTTTGCTAAACAACGAACGAATAAGAAGCTTATTTTAGAGAAACACAAGGAAGTTAACCTGGAGCTCAAGGTTCGAGGACATCCACTCCATAAGAATAATACGAGGACCAGGCCTCAGCTTATTAATTTGCTATATCGATCACCTCTTAATTTCACTCTGATTTCACATCGAAGACTGTTGCCGCTACTGTTTCCAGACGACGTCAAAATCATTTTAAAAGCCGAATTTAAAAAACTAAACTAAACATGTGCGTTGTGTTTTAGCAGAATGCTTTAA